>JAUBNY010000511.1:4202591-4212702 GCA_032275445.1 Crypturellus soui | reverse complement strand
GAGCACCATCACCACAACGAGCACCATCACCACAACGAGCACCATCACCACAGCGAGCATCATCACTGCAACATTACAACAGTGAGTACCATCACCACAACGAGGGACGCCTGTGGCCAGCGACAGCGAAATGGCTTCTCCTGCCTGAGATCACTTCGTTATTTAGAGCTACCTTCTGCTTTGAGGTTTGGAGGCAAACACCATTAATAAATACAAAGGAATGGAGGAAGCTCTCCAGGTCCTCACTGACATCTTTCTGCACCACCAAAACAGGAGTCATTCGAGTCCTGTAGAGCAATTTAAACCAATGTGTTTTCTGCTTCATCCCCAAACCCTCCGTGTTGGTTTTGTTACACTCTCAGCTCTGGCATCTGCGTGCTTCATGATGCAGAAAAATATTCCAGTATATATGTAAAAGCTTCATGAAACATGACGTGTCTAATTAAAATTAAATCAAGTCACCTTGATTCAGAGAAGGATGGGCTTTAAAAATAGGGTTTTATTAAGAAACTCAATTTCTAACTAGTATCCCTCTTGGTGGTATAAATATCCAACATAAAATAAATCAAGGGAGCATCCTGGAGGAAAATATTAAAATAGCATATAATTCGATACCACTGCAAAAAAGCAATCAAACAGAGCACAGCAATAAATTAATAAAAAAGAAGTTATATATCCAAACCAGAGTAGAAGTAATTTTGTAAGTCAGCAGCAAAAAGTTAAATAAACACTAATTTAATCTATTTTAGATGCAGCAGCCAATAGATGAAATATTTTACTGCCTTCTTGCTATATGAACACAGTCAGCTGATAGGAAAATTGAAAAGGGAAAGAAGGAAAAAGTGCCTCCCCACCAAGGCCCGGAGCAGCATGGAGAGCAGGAACACAGTGAAGCAGGAGAGACTCAGCCCTCCCGTGCCAGGGAAGCTGCTTTGCAAGGGGAAAAGCAGCAAGTGGCTGTTGAGGCACTGACCTCCAGCTAGTGGTTGCAAGATATTTTTCCTGTGCTCCCTTTCCAAGCACTTCAGGGCAGCACAATCCCGCTTTGAAAGGCAGGGAGCATTTCACATTCCTGCACGCTGCCTCCCCCAGGCTACGCAGAAAGGAAGCGATTAGCTTCATCCTGGAGCAGAAGGAACAAATTTCCTGGCAATGTGGAATGAGGGAGAGGTGGAAGAAACAGAACAGGGTGTCAGTGGAAATTCTGGAGATTTTCACTTCTCAAAGAAACCCTTCAGTTTAGTCGGTTGCATACGTATCCATCCTTAATATCGGTGGAGGACTCCACTCACAAAGGACCCTAGAGAGAATCTGGAGAAATTCTGAGGACCAGAGCTACCAAGGGCAAAAATAACACTATTAAGTTCATATGTTGTAATTATACATGTCAATGCTTGAGTTGATGACAGCATGAGTTACACAGCTGTCCTATGTGCCCTTTAAAGCTTTCTTTATCTTTTTAAACACGTTGGAGCAGGACTGGAGTTCCTTCAAACTTCCCTTCAGGTATACGGCCAAAACAATGTTTTCAAAAAATATTAAGGAGGACTTAATTATAACTACTCAAAGCATCTGGACTGCAGGCAGGCCAAGAAAAGGACTGTTGGGCAGAAGGCTGCAAAATGAATGAAAAAAAAGAAAAACATCGCAGGTTTATAAAAATATCAAACAGTGGAAGCAAAGCAGACAGAAAAAGAAATGCTGAAACCTTGAATACAAAAATGAAAGCAAAAGGCAATGGCTGATGACCGCAAGACCAAGAAAACTGATAAACACAGGCTTTGACTCCAAGGGATACCAAAGCAAATGCCACATAAAGTCATCCCACTGAGCTCTCCATGCAGAGACAGGCATGACCTTGATAACACTGTTACATGGACAACTCAACAAGTCTTCCCCTTCTTAAATTTTTCCTTTAAAATAGACACTGGCACACTGATGGTTTTCCTATCAAATGCAATGTCTACTGATTCAATGAGGAAACAGCACCTTGAACCTACAAAGCAGCCTAGAAGAAAACCTAGAAAGACTCTGGCCATTAATTCCTCATGATGCTGCTGGGTCTTATAGCACAGGTAATTTAAGTAAACAGAATGAGTGGGGAAACCAAACAGGCAAAATAATCTGCAAAGTATGGGGAAGCACTGGGTAAGTGCTCTAGGAGGGACAAGGAAGGCTATTAGGCAGCAAAGCGGGAATACTAAGGAAGGGGCATGAGCAGAGCTGGTGTTTCCTCTCATAAGGGTCAAGAAGTGCTTCTATAGCAAAAGAAAACAGAGTGTCATCAGGTGCCACTGCTGGAACAGCTCCGAGGGCCTTCGAGGGAGACCCTCTGCTCTAGCCATTATTTGCAGGTCTTTTTTTTTCTTTATATCATTGATTTCTCATCAGTTGGATGGGGAAAAAAAGGTTTATGCAGGGAGAGAGCGCTGGATGAATATTCATAAGCAACATTCTGCAAGCATGCACAAGAGCGACTGGAGGGAGCTTGGGGAGGGACAGGCTGGCCAGCCTCAGAGGCCTCCCGCGTCACGGGCTTGGCTCTCGAGCAGGAATCGCAACTTCCCCTCTCCCATCCTTGCTCAATCCGGCCCCGCTCTGAACAGCTTTTGGATTTCCCACTTCAGGGCACTCTGGGGAGGAAAATGCTTTGGCTGAAGTTCGGGGGAGCAGGTGGCATTCAGCAGCTGCAAGTAATTTAGCTCTTGTTGGCACCACGGCGGTTCTTGGACTTCTCACAGTTGGTGTTCGGTGGGGAAGGCAGCAAACAAGTTGCCGGGGGGTTTAGCAGCATCCGAGCTCTGCGACCACCTCTTCTGAGCTGGCAGCTCTAGGCAGGCAGCAGCAGACGTGGGGCTCTCAGAGGTGCCTGGGTGGGTTGGCCAGTGCCCGCTTCAGGGTTGGCTTTTGCTTCCGTTCCCTGCTGTAAAACCCATCGCATCCCGACACAGCTGCCACTCCAAGGTGGAAACGGGTCCCGCGAGCCAGGCGTTAATATGGCAGGGGAAGCAGAAAGAGAGGAAGGAAGGGCAGTGTTAGCAGCAGGTGTAAGCAGTGTCTCTGCAGATGGGCTACCTGCAGCACGAGAGCTGTCCAAGAGCCCCATAGCGCAGTGCACCGCATCACACCCTCCTCTCCCCACATCGGTGCTGTCGATGTTCCAGCCTCTGCACGCGCATGCGGAAACGCGGGCTGCAACATTGGAAAGTATCTGGGCTACTGCCACTGCTGTGCAAAGCACAGCGGTGCCTCAGTTACTAGGTTTAATGCCATATTTCATCAAAGGAAAGAAAGTGCCGTCTGGATACCATCATAAGCCCAGCAATGTATTAATCTGTTTGTCTGAACTTAGTGATTTCCATCTTCAGAAGCCACATGAGAAAAAAATATGCTGAGTGGTGCCAGGGAAGAGGAGCAGCTCTCCTCTCTCTTCTCCCGCTCTTCGGATCGGTATTTTCACTGCAGCAGGGGGAAGAGGAAATTACAGGTGTAGCTCACCTAAGGGACGTTTTTAAGGGACTTCAAAAAACCTCAATGACCTGTGTTTCTTTTCCCCTATTCTTTCTTTCAACTGGACAGTAAGAAAACCCTTCGGTCTTCCTTCAGAAATGATTCCCTGAAACTACATCATGTTCCTGCACTGGTGGAAGCACTCACATTTGCAAGGTTTGCAAGGTTTCCTGGGTTTCCAATGGGCATGGTGCCATCACGTGCCACAAATGGGAACCTCGCTATCTGAACCACTCTGGAACACACGCGTCCACAGGGAAGAACAGCCAATTTTATCCTCCAAGCTCATCTCTCATCACCATCCCAGACAGACGCCTCCTCCTCAGCAAATATTAGCATATGTATTTTGCTAAGACGGACAGTTCATGGTCTTTTGTTTTAGCTGGTGCCTACTACGCCTTCAGACAAGGACAATCTCTATCTACTTAAAGCAAAAAGATAAAGCAACTATTCAATACTACTAAAAGGTTTTACTACATTAATAACCTATTGGCCCAGTGCACTGCACAAATGCACTAACTCCTCCTAACTGCTCATCTGTATTACTACTTATTCATTCAAAAGAAAAGGGAAATTTCAGTTTTAGTAGTATTTTAGAGTGAGGCCAACATACTATGGGCAACTCCACCACTAGTATATGCCCAGCCTGGAACTCGTGCCAAATGCATGCAACCCCAGCAATGCAAAGGGATCTGCTGGAGACCCCTCCAGCTCCCAAGCCAATGGTGGCTTCTTCTAGCAAGACGTGCAGTGATGATGGCCACGCTGATCCAGTCGCATGGGGCTGGGGGCTCCTTGCTGCCGTACAAGGTGTCTGCAAAGACCTGCAGTTGCGTGACAGAGCAGCGGACGCGGGAGGGAGAGCTCGAACACCGAGTGAGGGGAGATGTCCCGGGGTGAACGAGCTCCTTCAGCTCAATGCACATTAGTCCTCAGGTGCAGTAAAGAAGAAAACATTTGCCCTGATTTTCCTCCCTTTTTCTGATTCACCCTTGCTAAAGGAAAAGCCGTCCAAAACTGTTCCCTTCCTCATAGTCTGACAGCAGCAAAAACCTCATGATGGTAGTTTTTTTTCCCTTAAGGACAAAGTACCTCCAAGCATTCGTAAGGAGCCACTGCTGCATGCATGGCAGCTTTGTGAGCCTTCCTCTAATTCCTTCCACCAAAACAAGCCCAAGCGCTCGCAGCTCCTGCTGCTGCGTACGGGCTCCCGGAGCACCGAGCCCCTAGCAACCTTTCCTGACGGACACATTTCTTCAGGAAATGACACGGTGACATAGGTAAAAGGTGATTTAGATAGACTGCTGTGTCACAAATTGTCAGGATCTGATTTAAAGACCTTGCCTTTGTCAAGAAAGACAGTTGGGTGTCTGCTTTAAAGAAGTACTGGGAATATTTTCATCAAAGGTTTGAATTGAAAAACAGTGGGAGGTAAATATCTGAGATGTTGCCAAGAAAGACCGCTGTATCCGTGCAATTACCATTAACAGGGGACAGCAGTGGTTCAATGAAGTAATTCAATCTGGTGTCCTACATTTTATCAGACAGCAATTTTGAGTTCTGACATAAAAGGCTGCGAAAGATTGGACTCTTTTGCTGTGAAATTCAGCCTTAATTCTTGCAATCAGGACGTGCGCTCCCCGCTCCAGGTGAGGCCGTCCTGTCCTCTCCAAGGAAAGCAAGAGGGGAATGTGGGAGCCCTCACCAGGACCTAATGGATCACAGAGGAATAGCTGGACTGGAGGCACCTGTGGTTCTCCTTCCTTCTCCTCCCTATTCAGATTTCTATACTTTCAGGTTAAGTAGAGGAAAAAGAAAAAGCATACTGTAATTTGTAATTAAAAAAAAAAATAGTATATTGTAATTACAAGAATGTAATAATATGATGTGGCCTAAATTAACCAGTGTGTTCTTCCAAAACATGGGAAAGTGAGAGGCAGAGAATATTTCTGCAGAAAATGGCAAAACGAAAGCACTGCTGATGCCCACCTCACCAAAACATCCTCACTCTGCTGTTCTCCATATCATTAACCCATCCATACACACACCCGCCCTCCCAGAGCTTTCCCGCTTTCCTTCCCCGTCTCAGTCCTTAGCCGGTGACAGGACCCGTGAGTTCTGTCCCCACAGGTGCCCGTGCAGAGGGCTGCACTCCCGTGCGTGTGGTAGGCCCGGTGACGCCCATCCCGCCGCAGCCCCCACAGCCCTGGTGCTGCCCGCACAACACCAGCATGGGCGCCCACCGCCCAGACCCGCCTGGCAGCAGCGCTGCCTCTTTTCATCAGAATGCACTTTACCATAATCTGCACCAGAGCAAACTGTTCAACAAACCAGACTCTCAAGTTAGAGAATGCAGAAATTTTGCAGTCTTTGAACATCACCATCATCAAGGAAAAAAAAAAACAAAAAAAGGACAAGGAGAAAATTGTCATTTTCTGAGTAAAAATCCACCACAGCCAGAGGATCATTCACACCAGCAACAGCCCAAGACTGCTGTACTGCTCTATCTGCTATTGAAAAATTTCACAGAGCTCATACCATAAGTATGAACTTGAGCCCAACGACCAAAGTTGGCTCTTGTTTTGTGCAGAATGTGGTCAGCAACTATTAATCACAGGGTTAAAATCTGCAAACCAGGACTACCGATGAAGCACTCACTGCACAGGGACTGCAAATTCCCCCCCAAACTTCCCCTCCCCTTTTTTCCTGCTGAAATGATAGTAAATCCCCTCTGGGAACCCCACACTACCATTCCTCCAAAATATTAAACATACAATAAATGCATTCAAAGCTTAAACACCCTTTTTTAATGATATGAAACTGAGACCCTTGGAAGATGAAGGTTTTGTATATGACAGCTTAACTGCTTGCAATCAAACTAATTTGCAGTACGATGACCTGAAATGAGTTTAAAAGCACCATAATGCATGTTTAGCAATCAGTGAAGCAATTCTTTATTATTCAGGTTCACATTTGTAATTTGTGTCACATGTTATGGGAAAGAGAAAGGAGGAAACAGAAAAAAATTATTGCTTCATGAGAGCTGATAAGTGAAAAATATACTTCGTTCTAGGCCAATGGCAAACACTAATAAAGATAAGCTACATGGGCATAACATGGGCATGAGAGAGACTGGATCTAGGCTGACAGCAAATCTTAAGTCTTCTGCTCTTCATACAAGTCTTGTAAGGTGCAGACAGTGCTATAATTCAAAATTGCTTACAATGGACCATGCCTTGATTTTTGAAGAGCAATATTTGTGTAGACTGTCTAAAATAACTTCAGAGGTTTACCCGAAACACCAACAAAAACACGAATTACAGATGATCTCAGATTTTGACCTTGCAAATGAAACCTACTTGCAACACTTGCAAGTGAAACACTTGCAAATTAAACCCACTTGCAACACTCCCGTCTTCTTACAATAAAAGTCAGAGACTATTCCAGCAAACAAGACGTATTTGCTCTCACCCATTCCCATATACATCTCATGTTTCCTTTCCTTCCGCCCTCTAGACTGTCTCCATTCATCACAGTTGTGGTCCTTGGCCATATGACTGAGTGCAGCAAGGTAAGTGGAGAAACATATGTAGAAGTTGGGAGGAAAAGGGGCTAACGAACCCAAAGCATCAGGCAGAAAAACGGAAAAGCACTGAAAGTAGCAAGAGACAAGCCAAGGGAACCACACAAAAGGGCAGAACTGAGCCTAAGACGTACTCTATGTAGATTGAACTGGGCAAAAGGAAGTGCTTCCTGCTAACAACTAAAGCGTGAGTGGCCTTGGGCAGCAAGGAGAAGGGCTCCCAAGACAGCCAAGTGCCCCAGATCAGGGAGGGTCAGAGGGAAGCTGAGTTCCCACTGCCTCACCATAAAGGCTCCCTGCAGACACAAGATCCTTAACCACTAAATGCATTTTAGGTCAGTCCTTAAGAAATCACTGCACTGATCAGTTAGGATGAAAATCTGTGCTCCAGCAATGAGGAAACAAGCCTGAAAGACGTGAAACTCTGAAAACTGATCTCAGTTTTGCCTACTTAGGTAAGTCACGGCAGCTGTGCCTTGCTTTCCTTTCACCTAATCCAATTCAAACAAGCAAACAAACAAACAAAACAGAAAGAAAAACAGTGAGGATAAATATTTGTAAATGCAAAGCATTTTCTTCAGTGATGTATGAGGACATACTATTCAGAAAGGTTGCAAAAAACCCCACAACGTTCGTTGTTTGTATCAATCACGGATCTCAGTATAGACCTGATCTGACCAAATTCCAACTCAGGTAATTTATTCTGCTTGCCAGACATTCCTCAAATATTGAACTGATAATATGAGCTTTTCTCAACCCCACAAAAATATGCACTTTTGTTCATCAAATTCAGCTGCTATGTTCCAGCTAGGATCATCATAATTAATGGGATGGAGGAAAACCACATATGCCTGCTTTGCTTTTGGTGTTTTTTCTGCTTTGACGGTCATATTGTTTGCAAACTCTTTAATGAGTCCCAGTTCTCCTTAGTGTATGCTAGGAACAGCACTAGAGTTTATAAATAGTGAAATTAATAGACCTAGGGTTGCTTTTCTTACATGCAGTATACTTATTAGGCGAGGATGATGACTCACTCATATCAGCTGTTCAGATACACGGCAATTTCTCTGGCTTCTGGAAAATAAAAGATAACAGCTAAAAGGTTTCAGATAAGGAATGTCATGATTTTCTAGTCTTACATCTCCATAGAAAATCTGCTGTACATAAAATCTGCAAATACGAACAGGTAACTATACCTGTAGAAAGATTTCTACAGGGAATCTGGTCCACTTTTCTCAAATCCAAATTTACTATCAAGGATTCATAACGTCTCTTGTTAGCTTTCCTTCTGCAACGAATGAGCACACAGAGATTTTATAAGATTTAAAATGCATTTCAGTATACCCTTTGTGATAATAGTTAGTAAAGCTAATTGCTCTGAGAAAACTGGAGATCATTCATTACCCTACTAAGCAAACGAGGATTTGCAAACAGTAATTCATAGTGCCAAACGCGGGATAACAAGGATTGCCTTTTCAACTGTGTTCACTGATGACACGAGAGTTTATTGACTCCGGTGCCTCCAAACAGCCCCTGCTGTTGCCCTTTGCAAACCTCCTATTATTTCAGATGGATACACACTCCTATCACAGACAAATACATTTAAATATTTGGTTTCTAAAGGCAAGCACTTAAGATAACTGAGCAGCTTCAAGAACAGCAACAGCTCCTGTTCATCAATATCATCCCACATGTGGAAACACAGATTAAAACGTTATAGTCCTTCTGCAATCGTTGACAGTTGCATTTTTTAACCTATATTAAATGATCCTTTTGATATCTAGTCTGCTTCTTCCACTCATATGGAAACTCAAGCACCTTCCTGTACTCTCTTGATCTTTTAACACTCTCCCCACCTGAAAGGAGTCAGCATCACCTCAAGATTTAACCACCTTAAAGATTAAAACACACATACAGATTCTACTTGGGACCACCACCATTGCATATACACTAGGGAGGAAAAGAAGGAAAGAAAATCTACAATTTCAAGGGTTATATCTGAGAGTATGAGCCTGGGGTAACCCCAGCATAAAGGAGCCTGCATCTGGTAACCCCAGCATAAAGGAGTTCTGCAGGATGTCCCAGGTGAGGGCTGGTCCTGCTGCCCAAGGGGTAGCTGGCTCCCTCTGGGCCGCATCCCGGCTGTAGATGGTCTCCAGAGCTCTGCTGCTGGCGCTTCACCACCCTCTGCGGGGTCCAGGCCGCACAGCACGATGCTGCACAACACCCGGCCCGGGGACACTGCAGCTGCCCAGCACCCGCTCAGCTGAGCCTGCACAGGGCCCAGCAGGATGGCACAGCTGGTTAGTCCGAGCCACTAGGAATATCTTCCTGAACTGCATTTGTCTGAGTCCCCAGCCCATGTGCAAATCACAATCTTTTTCTTATTGATTTTTTTTAAAATTTATTTTTAAGGTAGAGAAAAACTGTTTCTTTTCTCCATCTTTCTTGCTTCAGCTTACCAAAATCACTTCAGTTCTGCAAATTCACTATGTGTTTGTGGAGAAAAAACTGCTTACCAAAACCAAATCCTAGAAAAAAATCCAGCAACTCTCAGAATTAGCCAAAACTAAGGACTTGATAAGAAACCACTCCAAGAAACAGAACAAGTTTCCATAGGCAGAGAAACTGTAGTCATCCAGTGAATCCAGCACTCTTGAGAATTTAGGTTCTCATCTAAACTAAAATGCTCAGTTATTCAGGTTTTAATTTCTGTTTTACTTTGTGCTGCAAACACAAAACCATGTCTATCCTGTAATATGAACTTGGCATTATGAAATATAAAAGAAATAAAAACTAGCAAAATTCACTCTATGTAGTTAGATATGAGAAAAAGCTTTTACTATTATGCAAACTCCAATCGTACTCCAAAACATATCTCAGCAAGTCACAGACAGCCAGAAAAGGTTAAAAATCCATGTAACTCAAATTCAAATAGCTTTTTTTAAAAGCTAAAAAGTCTTTTTCCCCCTAAAACTCTAACTGCTTTTCCAGTTATCTGATGTGCCTTCTCTATGA
>JAUBNY010000511.1:4180314-4197148 GCA_032275445.1 Crypturellus soui | reverse complement strand
GGAAAGGGAAAGGGAAAGGGAAAGGGAAAGGGAAAGGGAAAGGGAAAGGGAAAGGGAAAGGGAAAGGGAAAGGAAGAGCCTCACCCGCTTCTCAAATCCCCGCCTCGAATTGGCACCTGGGCGCGACAGGATCGCACGGCAGGTTCCCCTGCAGAGGCCTCAGCGTCGCGGGCACAACAGGGACAGCGGCTCCTGCGGCAGAGCCAACCCTCTGCGCTCCATGGGCAGCCTGCGGGTGAGGAAACAGCTGCCGGCTGCCCTTTTCCAGGGAATTTTCGCAGGGAAGAGCCTTGAAGCCCAAGCAGGCCTGGTGCACCACGGGGAAGGGGCAGCCTGAACCACCGGAGCCCTATGGGGAATGCCCGAGCATCCAGCGCATCTACAGGGAAGAAAATAACCTCTCACATCTCTCAGATGGATCTTTTTACGGAATCCTGCATGGCAGCAATGGAATGCACAAAGAAATTTAAAAGCTGCAAATTCATTGCAAATAATCTGAATATTAGTTTTTGCTCACCAACGCACTACTAGTAAGAGTGGATGTGTAAGTAGAGGGAAAAGCCCTCCCATTCTTTCGGTTAAAATTTAAAGATGGGGCAAGAGGAAACCTTGGCAATCTGAAGGGTACCAACATCATGACATCAACAGGCTCTGCCTGGACACCGTATCTGAAGGAAGAGGCTGCCATGGAGCTTTTGAAGGTATGTGGGTGCTGCCACTTAGTCCTCTCCATCTGACCAGCTGCAGCTCCTGCAGGACCTGAGGTCACCAGGGTGCAGTGGACAGATGGCCTAAGGTCTCCAGTCCATTCCCGAGTCCTTCTGGCTCTGCTCTCACTGCTCCAGGGCCACCAGTGACCGCAGACAGACCGCAGCCCCAGCGTCGATACAGCTACAATGTCACGTGCTACAGCACACAGCCGCAACAGTCACAGCTACTGTGTCCCCGTCATGGGCTGCTGATGAGGGTTCCACAAGCCCCCAACTCCATTTTTTTAAACTCACTTTAAAGCCTGAAATGCTCAAAGTTTGCATTCTGCATCTCCATGTGATTTTTGTTTGCCTGCTTTTTCTTTGAAGGTGTAGAAGAATCAAGTCCCAAAGAAAACAAAACAAAACGCCAAACGCACATCTCGTTTCCCACCCAATACTTCCATTCCTTGGAAAGCAATGCTGTGATGGCTATGGGAAGACAGTTGAAATATAGCAGTCAATGGCTTTCACTGAAAAGAAACACCTCTGTGCCCTTTCAGGGAATTTGGCTTTGCTTGATGGACACACAGCCCTGCACACATGCATGCTGCACGTGGTGCGCGCGCTCTGCACACTCCCCTGGCACGGCAGCTACGAAGGACTGAGTTGCACATGCATGAATGACTCCGTCAGCTCGGCCGCGGGCTGCTGCCACCAGGGCACGCAGGCTGAAGCAAGGCTATGCAAGGAGACAGCTTCTCACCTTCTGGGAACTCCCAGCAGCGAAAGGATCCTACCACCCAGTGCCCAGCCTTGGCACCAAGTGCTGGAAGGGATGCTGTGTATGCAGCATCCTTACAAGCCCACGCTGAGTCGTGCTCCTGCACTGGATGCTTTTACAGCTCTTATATAAAGTGTGCCTATAATAGAGGTAACGGTTTCACTCTCTCCCTCTGCAAAAGCCAACATTAGACATACCACTTCACATCCACACCACCACAGCATCAGCATTAGAAGCCTGCATCAGGTGCCCACTGGCAAAACGCAAGTCACTTGCTTAAAATTGACAGGATTTCAGGTTTGTTGCTTTTCTTCTACACTTCTACACTTTTTTTTTTTAAGAACATTATTTAAAGAAGGAACAAAACCAATCACTGAAAGAGAAGAACTTTTGGCCCAGAAGCTAAAAATATAGTAACCCTCAGGTAAACATTAGTTTACTGTGTACCAGAGAAAATGACATCCTTGAGGTCTTGGAAGGCAGAGTTCTCCCCATTTTGCATATATATTGGGCATTACTTGGGAACTGGGTGGGGAGAAGGGCTGCCTTGTACATGTTTGTTCTGGCTATTGTTTATGCAGGTCTGGCTGAACGCGGGAACAGTGGGTATCATTTCAATTTCTGATGTCAACATCAAATTACTTATTTAATTTCATGCCTGGCGAAGCATTGTATAGCTACACGCAGAATCATTTCACTTCATTTGTTATGCTGTGTTTTCTTGGCGATTGGCTTGCCTTCCAACTGACAGCTTTAATTACGACATGAATTTGATTGCACTGCTGAGGAATTAACATAATGCAACAAAGCATTTAAGCACCCAACCTCAGACACGCGCGCACACCCTCGCGCGCACAATGGGCTCCTCGTGCACAGGGCTTCACTAGGGCCCTCCCTCATCAGAGACGGTTGCAGTGCACACGGATGCTTGGCAGGAGCAGCGGCACTCAGGGTCTGGGCACTGCAGGTCTGTGGCCTGCATCTCAACATGCCTTTCGCTGGGCTGAGCGCCCTGGCGAGAAGAAGAGGAGGTGGAGGATGGCTGGGGTGCTGGGCACGTGGCGCTGCCACCAGCGGCGCTCACAGCCAGGCTGCTGGCAGGGACGCCCCATTTCACCGGCAGTAGCAGGGAGTTTGCAGCTGAGCAGGTGCCCAAGTCCTGTGAAACGGTGGGAGCTCCGGGTTGGTGAAACATTGGGAATTCAGGAACGTGCACTAAAGAAATCAGAGGAGTTTTTTGTTTGTTTGTTTTCTGGTGCCAAACACCTGAATGTTCAGTGCTCTTCACCATCCAGGTTTGCTTTTCCCTCATGTAATCTCCTGTTGGCTTTAGTCACCAGGGCTAACAACTACCTCCCATCTCCAAGATGGGAAGGCGTCATTAAGAATAAATGCATGGAGAAAGCGAAGGGAAAGGAGTTGACTGAGCTGCAAGCGCCCAGTAAAGCCTCAGCAAAATGAATTTGACTACTGGCAGGATTTTGATGAGATCAAATTGACTTCAGCGCCATACAGGTACTGGAGCAGCAGCTCTCCCACTCCTCTTTTAAGCCTCTGGAGCTACCTCTTCCTTTAGAGAAAAGAAGCTGTCGATACCCAAAATACCTGAGAGGGTAGGAGGGAGATGGATGGTAACAGGAAGATGGATTTACTGAGGTCACAGGGGAAGATTTATCAAGGCACCATCAACCCCTTGCAACGGAGCTTCCGGATGACCGTGGCCTCTAACCCCGCAGTGGTTGGGCTCTCTGCTGATCATATTTCTTCACAGAGGTGAATGCTGGAGGAGGCCAAGGGAGCTGCTGGAAATCCGTTTCACCACGTGGGGCACCTGCCTCCAACACCGGTGTTTCCCGTTCCCCTCACCTACTGCTATTTCAAGACTCTTTACGAGAAAAGCCTCCCGTTTAACACCACTGTTCCACTGTGTTCTCCTCTTCTTCATTTGTGACCCATTCTCTCGCAAACGCTGCAGACTACCACCTGCTTGGGTCTCCTTAGCCGGGAAGGAGCCACCCCACGTAAACACGGATCGAGGAGCTTGCTTACAACCAGGGATGGGAAAACGGATCATCCGCCCAGAGCCTCAGCACTTCATTCGTTATCCTCGTTCCCGTGCAGGAGCCACGTAGAATCCCCCAGCGCTGCTGGGCTACATCGGCCAAGCTTCATTAGCCTTCGAGTCCACAGCTTGCTGCTTTGACCTCAGATTCAAAGTGCCTGGGATATTTTACATTTTTGCTCAGGTTTCTGGACTAAAATAACGATCTTCAGAAAGAACTTAGGTCTCCTAGCTGTATTTTTACTTCTGGTCAGGAACTTCCAGGCACCAGTGCACACCTCACTCCTTCACGATACATTATTTAGAATGACCTCATTAGGGTTTGAGTGTTTTCTCCATGCAGGGCCAGGATGAAGGGAAAACACTGGCTGAATATCGGGAGCAACATCCGGAGGGTGGGAGGGGGAGTGGGACCCTGCCCAAGATGCTGGGTCTCGCACGGAGTGTTGGACGGGTCAGCTGCCCCGGAGAAGCGGTGGGGAAGGAGAAGGCTGCAGCACAGCATGTCTGTAGGGAGCTGAGACTTTGTGCTGCCAGGTGACAGCGAAGTTGATGCCGGCGACCTCCCTGCTGACGCAGGGCGCAGCGTGTGACAGCGAAGGCGCTGAGGCCGGCAGATCAGTGCCAGCCTCCGCGCAGCGCTTCCTCGTTCCCTCAGCACGGACGAGCTCTTACAGCCCCGAGACCGCGGGGTACCGTCTAACCGACGGTGCTCCGAAGTATTAGCCCAGGGTGGGAATGGACATCTAAAATAACGTGACAACAGGGTGAGAAGAGAGGGAGGGACAGATTTCGTACCTCCGAAGAAAATCACATCTCTCTGCTATTCCAGAGATAGGCTCAGTCCAGCAGAAATAGCTAGCAGCGTGCCTGTGGGCTCCACACACGCACACACAAACCAACACATCCTTTTCCAAGTATTACCTGTAATATCTGCTTGATTCCATTTTATTGGCTTGGCCTCTAGAGGACACCACCTGGGATCTGTCCCCAAATCTACGCGGCCATGGCGGGGAGAGGAACCCTACTTTTCGAAACGGGGGTTAGTCAGAAGCAGGTCCAGGTTGCCAGCCGATGCCAACACTCTGAAGGATGTAGCCAGGCTTCTACCAACATAGGATCCGGCCCACAAAAACCCCCCATTTCAGATACTCTTTTGGGACAGGGCCATCTTTATAATACATATGGCACAATGTGTAGCAGAGAGGACCCCAAGCCATGAGTAAAACGCTCAAGGAGTGTGCTGGTACACATAATAAATAATGATCTCATTGCAGTCACAGAAAGATTGCTCTTTTTACATATACGTAGGCAAAACACGTGTCGTTCAGGGCAGGGGCAGGGCTCCTTGAGCTGCCATCGCAGGCCCTTCTGCAGCACCTTGAGGCACAGCAAGAAGAGCAGAGCTCAGGCGACTGCTGTCCATGTTAACAGCCACCCGTTAGGGCTTCTTTGTGTCTCCCTAGACTCCCAAACACTTTGCATCAAAACTGCATTTACCCCAAAGCAATACATTCTTTTCCTAGCCCGCACAGGGTGGAGAAAAGCCATCTCACTTCCCAGCTATGTGGGACACCGTAACGTGACCAAACGGCCTTCAACCCTTTCCAGACGGGAGCGTTTTCACACTTGTGGCAAACCTGAAGACATCAAGTGTCCAGGGCAGGGGTGCTGGGTCATCCCTTCCCCTCCCTGCACCCAAGGGAAGGGTACTGCAGCAACGAGCTGCCTCCGAGCCCTGCGCTGCTCCAACCCGTGTCCCACCAACACCAACCCTGGGGACATCAAAACATTATTCGAGTCCAGGAGTTTGACTTACGTCGCTGAGTCTTTCCCGAGAGCTACTTCGGTGGAAACCTTTCGATTCCCCGCTGGCGCTTTCACTGTCGCTGTCTCGGCAACTGTTTTGACCTGGTTTGAGCTGCCGGAGAGAAGAAACGCAAAGAAAGCACAAGGTTAGGCCGGTGATTTAGTCCCCTCATCTGCTGGTTCCCTGCAAGGTCCTGTGGGGAGGCAGCAACCTTCGCTCGAGGCCGACTCACCCCATGTAGCGATCGCACAGACCAACCTCAGCATCCGCTGAAGGACAACATCTATTTGCTGGGTAACAGCTTCCTTCTGCCTTTCCAGCAAGGCTTAATGAACTTTACAGGTGGAGTAGTCAATCAAACACACATAGCCCATATTTTCAACACATTCAATAACACACCCAGCCTTTTCTTAAGCTGTGGACTATACAGGTCAACACATTAAGATCGCAATATATTGAAATGGAAAGCTACAATGTATAGGCATCATGTACACACACAAACACATATACATACGCAGCAAAAGAAAAGATCCAAGCTAGATCTCCTGGAATGCTGAAAAGGTTTCTATTTTTTTTTAAAGTATCTTTCTTAGGTTTGCCCAAACGCATTACAGTTTGCTTTAGCATGGTTGATGCCTCTTTTGAAACAATCTGCAGAGATTAGTCCCGAGGTAAATGTTGGCAAAATGTCTGTTTCAAGACCATACTTTTTTTCAGAAACTCAGTGTTAAAGTCCCATGCCCAAATACAGGCAGCAGAGGCCGAAGCAGAGAAAACATCTGGCAAGGGGTCTGGTGAGGGACCTCACGGAGCACCAGCCATGCTTACCAACCTGCGTACAACAAACGCAACCTGCTACTCTCGAATTACTCCAAAAAACTTGTCAGAATTTATACTTAGACTGCATAGAAATTATTGCTCTCATGTCAGCTTTGGGACAGGTGTGGATTCAAAGCATGGGCAAGGGCAACACTGAAGATCAGGTATAAGGAGGAAAATCACACCGGCTCCTCAGATGAGAACAGCAGAGAAGCTGCAGGAAAGCTGGCCCATATCACAGGAAAACCTCTCCTCCTGCTCCTCCTGTGGGAGGGAGTGGATCCGCCGCTTGGCCGGTCGTTCAGCTGTGGGTGCTCTTTGCCAGCTAAACAGGAGAGCAGAGGGGCTCGTCCACGTGTGTGGGGTGCAGGCCAGGGCAGGGCTGTGTGGACGACACAGGTGCCCTCCTGGCTCCAAGGAAACGCAGCAAGACCTGAAGCCGCTTGCCAATCGCTTACAATAAAACAAACAGACTGAACACACCCCAGCTCAGCCAGAAAATCTTGAGCAAAAACATTTCTATTTCACATGCAATGGCTTATCAATTACATCTAACAGAGCTAGGTAGGAACTTGTGGAGGCAGCGGGGGAAAATCTAATTCAAGAAGTCTGATACTTCATATAAACCCCACAGATCTTATCTAGGACCACTATGTACTGTAATTTTATGGGCCCATGTTTAAAACTTAACCACGCAAAGGAAAATAGCTCAAGTTTCACTGACTCAGGCTTGTCAACGATGGAGAAACTCTTTACAGTAACTGAGGCCTGAAGGACTTTTTGCTGCCTCAAATCCTTTTTTTTCTGGAATCTCAATTTATTTTTGTATACAACTTCCAAGTATTAATTAGTGACGCTGCTTGTTTTATTGCTTCTTCTGCACTGTGAATTCCAGCTATTTACAGGGAAGCAAAGAGCAACCCCACAGCTGTCATTTTTCTAAAGACAATATACAGTAAGTAAATGAATACGACCAAAATATCCAAGCCCAACACTCCGGAGGGACAAAGTGAATCGTTATAGGCCAGACAGCAAACTCAGAAGTCAGTCCAAGCTAAGATTTATAAGCTTTCCATATTTTCCTTTCTTTTTTTCCAAGCTGCATTTCTCCATGTGCCAAACCGTTGAGGGTTTCCATTCTATTCCAAAACCCATCAATCTGGGCTGAATTAAAAAAATAAAGCATGGAAACGTGCCCTTGTCTTCTCTAAAGAGCCTGGAGTTCCACACAGGCGCACACAAGAGCACTTCCCATGGAAAGGCAATGGTTCATTTCCATGTGCGCGCACAGAAGCTGCTGCTTAGAACTAAAGCGACATGAAATAACGCAGCACTGGCTAAAGATCTGCGAAGAGGAGGCTGGGGCTCTCGCTGCACTGCCTGCTCTGCCACCCTGGGTAGCTGAAGCTTCTCCCCCAGGAAACGGCAGTTCTCCTGTGGGGAGGACGTGCAAGGTACTACCAGGTTCGTTGCTGTCAGTGAACAAAGTAAAGCCAACGTGAAGGTCCCGTAACACCCACCCAAGAGTCTCGCGGAGGCTGGTCACCTGTCAGCAGAGCCTGCAGACCCTTCAACCCGCCCGAGTGAAGGGCCAAGGAAGGGTCTGCAGAAAGAAAATCTGACTCCTTGCACTGGGAGCAAAGAAACCAAAATAACTATGTTCTCCCATTAAAGGAGAAAAACATAAAAGGAAACCCAAAAACATTAGGGAGAAGGTTGCTGGCTAAGGGGCTGCACTGGAATTAGCAGCAGGTTTTGCTGCTTTCTTGACCAATTCAATTCCCTCCAGAAAGCAAGACCAATGACAGCTCTCCTCTGTTCTCCAAAGCCGGTCTGTTCAGATGTGACAAGTGCAGAGTAGGCAGTGCGCGACAGTACCAACCAAGCTCATTGCTCCTGGCACACCTGGGACACCAGCAGCATCTCTAAGAGACAAGGCAGCTCCCCGCAGAAGCAGATTCACACCAAAATCCAGAGGTATTCACTCACCTAGGATTTCCCTCTTCAGTTTTCTTCCAAAAAGGACTCAGCAACATTTAGCAAGCCTGCAGGTTGTTCAAACCCACTGAGCTGCTTATCAGCTGAGCCAAAAAAAAGGTGTCACAGAGCTACCCTGCCAATTATACCCTGCTGTTATATTAGTCCAACATTTCTATAAAATGATGGGGGACATAAGCTTTAAAGCACTCCTCATGATAAGCCATGGCACCACGTCTCTCTCTGTTTGACATTTTGTCTTGGGAAGCTACAGTGTGAAGAACAGAGACGCCCGATCGTGTTAAGCAGAGTGAGGGGAGAGGCAAGGGCGGCAGAGTGCACCAGAGCAGGGAGCACCGTCCTCTCATGGCACTCTTCCCTTGTGCCATCCCTAGGCCCTTTCAGGTAATACCACAGTAGCCATGCCTGGGTAGCATGTGACAAAAAGCCAAATAAATCAATCTGTGGAGAATTTTGTAAAAAGCCTTTTTCACAGAGCTTACATATCATGTCAAAAACACTGTAATGCTGCTCTTCAGATATTTTTCCTTTTTCCCCTGTTTAAAACCCCACACCATTTGGCAGCAGTTAATCCCAGCTATGGTATAGCTTAGAGGCGCCTGAGTGTTCCACACCATATGGAATTAAAGGATTATTTCACTACATTATGCTTTAAGGTTATGAATACTAACACTCCTCCCTGCTACAGCACAGGCAGCAAGCTAAGCCTGTCCCCAGCCCTTGGGAAGGGGGCACTGGCTTCCCAGGGGACAGGATAACCCCGCGGCCAGGAGAGGAATTAGGCTTCGGCCCTGCCACTCACCCTTGATCTCCGCAGCTCTGGCTACAACCGCCCCAGCCCAATGTCCGCGCAGCTCCCGTGTTCCCAGCTCGACGCCCACCAGTCATGGCAGCCCACCAGCCGTGGCCTCCATCTCCAGTGTTCCTCAACTCCAGAAAGTCCCTGGTAGTCCAGGTGGCTCCTGGCCGCCCCACGCGCTGTTGGGCGACACGCGTAGGGTAACGAGGACACACGTCAGAGGGGATGGGGAAAGCAGGGATCTCTGCTCCCCATCCGCTCATCAGGGACAGGACCCAGTGCTGAATTTAAATCCACGTTGTCTCTCGCAGTATTTTATATTTCAGTTGGATCCTTTTCTCACTTCCAGCACTCATACAACTGGCTCCTCTGAAATTAGCACAATGCGTGTTGAAGCTTAAATGATTCTAATGAATGAAACAATTGATTACAATCTCCAGGTCCTCATGCAGCGCTGGGCTGCAGCCTTGGCCACGGCTACCACGCTGCACGTGCGGCCCACGCAGCGGCCTGAGGAGCCAGCAAAGCGCAAGAGCAAACTGAACGCAGGGCCACACGTCTGCCTGACAAGAAAGCGCCTTTTATCAGCGACTCAGAGCAAATCTGGCCGTGCAAAAACAAATAAAAGTAGAAGGACATAACAAGAAAAACACCACACAAAATAAATTAAGGCTGTGGTTAAATCATGATTAACACTTGTCATTTAAATGCTTTCATTTAAATCTATCTCGCTACTGACACAAGCTGGACAACTACTTCTCGTGTAGCAGGCAGGACCTCAGCCAAAGCTGCGGCCTGCACGCGCACAGCCTCTGAGCGACACCAACACGAAGTCACTTGCCCTCTAGGGGAAAGTAGTGCGTTACCTTAGAAATGTTATTACAGGGCACAACATCTGGAAAGGGTCCTTGTGAAACGTCTCCACATTTAGGCTGACAACAACTAAGGTATGTGCTGAGGAGCGGCCGCCTGCCCAGCCGCCGAGGACAGGGGCCCACCTGCCACCACCCTGGTCGCGACGCTCCGCTTTATTCCATGTGCCTGCGCCGTCAAAGTGAGATGGGCCAACAAAGCCAGACTATGCTTTTTGTTTCCTGCCTCCTAATCAAAATACAAAGTGTTTTCCTTTTCCCAAATCCTCTTTATGGAACAGAAGAATTAGCACAAATGCATTTTTTTCTTATTTCCTGCCTACAACATACCGAAATCTAATGAACTTGAACAGATAACTACAAGCAACTGCCCGATCAGCCCCACCATGCAGAACCATGGTGACTTGACCTTACTTGTTAAAGCACCAGTGGACACTTCCTGTTGCCTTTGAGCTGATCCAGGGTTTTCTGCTGCCCTACTCAGAGAACAGGGGCTGAGTCCACATCAAGAAATGGAGCTGCCACCTCTTCTAGCAGGGAGACGTTGTCTATTCAGCATTGCTGTTACAGAAACGTCGAGCAACTGTGTTCTGCTCGCAGGAGCAACCGCAGGAGCAACACGGGCTAAGAATAAACAGCATCCGTGCCAAAGCGGGGGTGCGGGAGAAAGGAACGGGCATTTATATCCAGATCCTCTTCTCTTTCATTATATGCTTGGGCAACCTTAGCTATACAGCACACAGAAGGTAACCTAAAGTAGCTCTCCAGCTCTATTTTATCTCAGTTACAGAGAGAATGCAGCCCATCATTTTTTTTTCGCTACACTGTTTATACAGAAATCGAAGATAAATTTGGCATAAATTCATCACACCCCAGAATCATACATACATTATACAACATATAAAGTGTAACAGACTCGCTCGGCTTCCCAGTTCCCGTTAAGAGCGGTATGAAACAGCAAGCTGTTGGCAATTGCAACAAATGAAGCGTATTTCAGCACACTTTAAAAGCTGAATTGTAAAAAAATACAGGCTTCTTCTGACCCTTTGCATTTTGATGCTTGTACAGTGAGAAATACAGCCTTTAAAATTACACCTTGCAAAGCACTCCATTGCAGCAATCATCACGTTGAGCGGTGCAGCCCTGCAGCACGGCGGCTGAGCGGGGTGCGCGGGGCGGGCGAAGCTGCAGGGAACGGTGCCATCCCAGTGCCCCTCCAACACTCCTGGAATCCCTCTGCCGCTGCCAGGGTCTCTGCACACTCTGCCACTGCGGAAACTTCTCTTGGTGCTGCTGGAAAACCCTCTCTGCTTCCAGGGCGCTCTGCTGTGGGCCCAGCTGCATCGCCCTCCTCCGCACTCATCCCCATGCTCATGTGCTGGCCCTTACCAAGCACAGGCCCCTGCACAGTGCAGAGGAGCAGTGCCCATTCACACCATCCTCCCTCCCTGCCCATACAGTCATATGTACACAGCACGTGCGTGCAGTTCTGTGTATCTCTAAACTAGTCTTGAAATGCCCCAGACGAAGGCAGAATCCTTTAGCGCACCTGTGCAAGAGCCCCAAGCGCATGGAAGCTCCTGCAGCAGCAGTGACCCCTGTTCACTGCAGGCGTCCGCCGCTGCCTTGATCATTCTTGACTTACCAGGCGCACGGAACGGGGCTGCCAGCTCTACCCAACACAGTGCAGAGAAAAGCTTATCTGGGAACACTCTCCAGATCCTGCCTCTTCCTGTGCTGACAGGTCCAGGCTCTGGTCTGAGTCCTTAGGGACTCTATCCTGCTCTTCCTTCCGCACCCCTTAGGAGCCTTGGGAAAGCACAGGGCAGGCAGCAGAGGACAGGCAGACATCCTACCTGCACTCCAAACCTACGGACAGCAGGAGAAGAACAAAAGGATTACCTCCCTTATCCAGAGGCATTCAACGTCCAGCTCCTCTTGGCCATCCAAGTCCTGACTGACTTGGAAATGAGTAACTTGCTGGAAGACTATTTAGGTATCTAAGAATACAATACTAATAAGATGGAGCAAAAACAAACAAGCCACACCAAATAGTTTTACAGCTTTTGTAAAAGCTCAGCTCAGCTCTGCAGCTCTCGGTAACGTAAGTTAAAGCGCCCCAGTCTGTTTTCGTGAAGGCGTGCATAAAGCAAGGTAGATTTTGTGCTCGTTTCCTAGTGCACAGCATGGTGGCTTCTCATGCACACAGAAGACACGAGACAAAACTGGGCTCTATCCCAGCTGGGCAATCCTGGCTGCCTCAGTAGAGACCCAAAACGCAGCAGACACTGAGCAACAGCCCCATTCCCACAGCCTCTGCAGCACCTCACTGCACCGCGTTCACCATTCGTGCTCTCATTGCCCAAAACACTTAAACATCGAAGGCAGCACAAACTAGCTCCATGGAGCTTCAAAGAGCCTATGGAAGCCAGACGCGCTCGCAGAATCCTCACACTGCTCTTCTCCGTGTGCACCACTAGTGTGACCCCTGGTTAACACCACCAAGGGGCGACCTGAAGGAGGAAATATCAGTGTTCATGGAGGGGCCTCGAGATGTTTGCCAGTGTTTACTTAAAAGGAGTCCTGCTATTCCATACTTCAATATAAGCCCTGAATAAATATTTAATATCTTGGATGCATAAATAATGACTCCAAGGTTGAACTATTGGCTTAAAAATACAATACTATTTTAAGTCGTTTCACTGACCAGCCATATGAATTATTCAAAGTTTAAAAGTCATCCTGTGGCCTCTGTACAAGGAGAAAATTAGGAAGTTGTAACTCTAATGACAAAAGCGGGCAAGATCAATCAAACCACATGATCTCTAACACAAACAAGCAGCAATTAAGCAGCAATCAAAACCAATATGACTGTGGTTGATGTCCTTTTATGCCAATATTCTCAGTCCAGAGAGCAAAACTTAATAACGCTTTGCAATTTATCAAGGGAACCATAACTCTGCTCTCCGCGACTTGGCCAGGAGGCTGTTACGATAGTATTTCTCTGTAATTTAATAATATGAAGACAAAGAGGGGGAGGAAGGGGAAAGTAAAAGCATTTTTGACATACAACTCGCATCTCTATGCGTGTATTTTCTACTTGCTGGATGACAGGAGCCAACTTGCTGGATAATAGGAGCCAAAGTCATCATACTGTATCTCAGGACTAATTCAGGACCAATTCGTTACTTTATTCAGGGAGCTCAAGTATCTGGTGAAGCAAATCTATTTGGAGCAGCACAGACGGAAAGGGAAGGAACTACCTGAATTCATTAGCAGTTCCCATTGATGTGGAGATAAGTTTAGAGACAGGAGAAGCGAGTCACCACAAATAACTCACGGGAACAGCGCCACAGGAGCTGATGTTCGAAGCAGGATTAGCCTTGCTAGGTGGCCTGGTGCCCCTTCCCAGCTCCTCCATCCCAGGGGCTCCGGTTGTCCTGCGCACGAGCACGCAGAACAGCACAGGGCTTCTGAGCTGTGGAGCCGCTGCTCTGCTCCGAGCCATGATCCTTGCGCTATTTTTTCTTCTTATCCTGTGTTACTTCTAACCCCTACTTGGTTTGTCATGATGCTTGGACTTGATGATCTTGAAGGTCATTCCAAGCATAACGATTCTATGATGTCACGATTCGATGATGGAGGTGATGGTGAGAAGGGTGGCATGGACTGTTCGATCAGGCACCACCAGGAAAAGCAGCACGAAACAGCCACGTCCTCAAAGCCCAGCTTGCCGTGAACATCTCAAGCCTTGTCCAAGTTTTGCTCTATGCTGACACTTTAATAAGGGCGATGGTGGTTTGTGAAACTCAGTCCATCTCAAAGCTCTTCAAAATCCTACTTTGGTGTTGCGTTTGTCACTTCTCTTTACGTTATTTAGGGATCTTTCTCTTCCTCCCACCTCTCTTCCACATCCCTAGAAGAAACAATGTGAAGTACATGGCAGCACTGTGCTTTGACCTGGGACTCCTCCTGCCCACAGAAACAGCCACTGCTCCTACTGTAGACGTCAAGAAAAGAAGTCTTGGATTCCCTCCCTTGTCAACAGTGACCACTGGTAATTTAACACTTGATCGATGAGCTGGTCGCTGTGGGCCAAGTAAAAAAGCAACTTCATTTTCCAGAAGGGCTCTGGCAGGCAGTGCTGTAAGCCCAGGTGTTGGCAGATCAGCAGAGCTGAGGAACAAGGACCAAACCCAGCGCCCGCTGAAGCCAAGAGCAAGGTTCCCGCTGCCAGTGAGGGATGCATATTCCACTTGGGAAAGCGGGATATGCTAGAATTACACACCAGGGACCTTGAGCACCTCACACTAATGTCAACATAAACACAACTAAATTTCTCTGCTGTGCATTTTAACATCACATTAAACTTATCCATCTCAAAATACATCCATATACTATGTAAGAGGGTTTTTTTTAAGAAAAAAAATTAAATATTTTAAAAACATATTTTTTAGTGAAAGAAAAAAGAACATAAAACAGAACTAGTACCAACTCCTGGTGAGTTCAATTAATCCTCTTCCTGGCATTTCGTAATTTTTAAAGTGCTTATTCAAGAAAAGGTCAAAAATCACTTGGAAAGCTACATTAATGGCTCTCTAAGTAGTGTTTAGACTTACTGAATAAATTTTCACACTTAAGTCATGTATAATAAGCATTACAAAATGTATTATAAATTGTGCTCTTCACAGTGGAGAGTTGTGTATAAAATGTACTTCTTAATGCCTCCCCCAAAGACAGTCCTTAAGTACTTGCCTAAATCCATCTCTCAGTTGAGGAAAAAATAAGCACATGCTTAACATTACACTGGAAACGCACTGGACACACGGTCTCATCAAGAGGAGTATCTACCTGGAGCAGGACCCGTAAGCAGCCTGTTATTGCTCATCTGTGTGATTAAAAGAAAAAGAAAAATCCTAAATAAATGAAAAAATAGTTGTAATAGGGACTGAAAACATAGTCCCACGCTGATGGATCTGCTTGGAACTCCTTCTCCGCTTTGAAATATTTGGGCTTTAAAATGACCCACAAGACTTAAAAATTAAGTATCAGCATGTGAAAAGGCACCATATTACAGTCTAAATCAACATTCTCCAGGCTCAGCAGCAGCACGCTCCTGCCGCCAGCGCCAGCTCTCCTCGGTGAACCATCACTCGTGCCATAAAGCAAGCGTGCGGAGCGGGCGGTAGGCAGCGTGCCCACCCGGGCACCAAGGTGCTTTAAAACTGTTCCACACTTCTGCAGCCGGCCCTCGGTGAAACCTCAACAGATCAAAGTTTTGCAGACAAGGAAAAAAAAGCAGCCCACAAAATTAATAACTATTTAAGTATTCTGTTTCATCATGATAACAAACAGATGGTTTTAATATTCTAGAGGCTAATTTCTGAACAATTAAAAACACAGCAAGACATTAACATCTAATGAAACATTTTAACTACCAGTATATGCATCTGCCATTAATTTCCACACAGTAAGGTCTTGGTTCTCTTCAATCTGTTCTTTATTAAGGAAAGTTTTTCCACTCTGAATTTAGTGAAGTAGAGAATTAACAACTGTTTTCAATCAGCAATCAGCATGATATTTCGCCAGTGTGCATTCAAACCGTCCACACTCTCAGACATAAATTTACTCCTATGATGGCTTTGATCTGCACACTGAGTGGAGATGTTAGAAGGGAATTCGTTTTCTAATCCCATTTTCATTTGGAACATATGAATTAACCCCTCACGGATCGGACATCCCCTTTTATCTGCTCCTTCAAATGAAGACGAGCACTTATTAAAATGTTACAGCTCACGCATTAGTTACAGAGCAGTCAAAAATATGCATTATATATATGCACATAGAGACAGAAGAGCAACAAAAGCACTCTCATGAGAACTGCATTGAAATAAAATTCTTCATGGGCAACAAGAATCCTGTATTTATAAGCTTCTAATTTCTATTTCCTTTGCTCATTTGTGATAAGAACATTGGGAGGTATTCAACAAAGCTTTACCTAAACAAAACCTAGTTGTTATAAAAAAAAAGCTTCATGCCGCAGACACCAAGCCATCCACGCGCTCCCTATTAGATGTGCAGGTCTACACTATGGGCCAATTTCCTGCAGGTCTCCAATAATTTGGCAGGTCGTGATTCATAAGGAGGCTGGGCAAGGCACTCACAGTGCTCCTGAGGCACTGCAGAAGGCTCTCACTCTGCATCTGTTGTCATCGCCTAGTGCAGAACAAGCCGTGCACATAAATACCTTGGCAAATAGATTCCAACACCCTCTCCGAGGGCTTTGGATAAGGCGCTCATCTTTCATTAAACATAAATAAATATGCAGGCGCTCGGGTTTTTAATAGGGTCAAGCTAGCAAGAAGCTTGCAAAGACTTTAATTGGAAGCGCAGTCTGTCCGTGCTCTTGTGTTGTTTTTATCAGGGCACTTAGGTAAACAATTAAATTGCAAATCTAAACTAACAAATTTTTACAAAACTATATTTGACTAAAGAGAGGTTTTGGGAAGGAGTCGCCTGGAGGATCTTGTCTCTTGTATTCATTTAACAGTGCTCCAATTTTTAAAAAATAAGCAAGTAAATCCCCTTTTAGGATTTGAAGAAATTTCACCTGCTGGGGCAGAACTAGAAGAGAGGAGAAGGACAAGCATTAACTGCAGAATTCCCAACGCCAGAGAAGAAGAACGAAAAAGAAAAGAGAACTCATCAAAGCTACCAGCCACTGCCTCCTGTGCAAGTCCATGGGAATCAAATCTCCTGCCCAGGAAGGCTCTGCTATTCTCATATTGTCTTTTACAGCTCCTGGTAGTTTTATAGCCTGATTAAAAGAAATCAAAAATAGCGTTTGGTGCCTCTTCAGAAAAAAATATGTCACAGGCTTGTTTTGCCCTAAGAGGATTTCTCTCATACCAACACCTTCTAACAGATATAATTAATTACCTTGATGTATTCTGGTGTCAAGAATCATTTTCCTCCCAAACGTGATCAAGCCGATACAAATA
>JAUBNY010000511.1:4162129-4180214 GCA_032275445.1 Crypturellus soui | reverse complement strand
GATATAATTAATTACCTTGATGTATTCTGGTGTCAAGAATCATTTTCCTCCCAAACGTGATCAAGCCGATACAAATAACACAGGTTTACAAAGAATAAGCCTTCCAGGCTAATGCATATATGGAAAATACTTTCCCGACGCCCAGCAGCGTCACTGCAGCTTCCAAGTGCTGGCTGCCTTGCAGAGACACATCCCGAGTGGCATCACCGTCTCTGCAGCACTTCCCTAAGGGTTTTCCAAGGGCTGTTGAAACAGCCCTTGGAATAACACTGCCACACCAGAAACTGCAGCCATGCACACTGAACAAGAGTATATTCATTTTTTCTACTTTTTTTGACTTACAGTTAAACCTGCCTGAACACATTTACCAGCATCAGGATGGAAACTTTACGAAGACTGAACTGAGACTGTCATTTCAGTAACCGAGATAGCACAGCAGAACGATGCAGCACAACACTCGTCTCTGAGCTGTAATATACGTCGGTTCATGGATGGCAGGCATACGTGTTCCTCTGGGACAAGCAAATACACTCTCTGTAGTGCACTCTGCTGCTAGAATAGCAGGTAAAACTTGGTTTTGGAGGTTTGTTTTTGTTTTGGATGGAAATAGAGCTCACATCTTTCAAAACCTTTGACTTGACATGAATCTCAAATCAGGTTCAAGCTCTTCTGATTTCTGTTGCAAATTATAAATACTTCTTGCTCTACATCAACATCCAGACATTAAGTATAAGCACACAAAGGATGGCAGCACATGAAGCAGAAGTATCCCAACCAAACAGACCAAGAAATGTCCCTAACATAGCTGATGGAGTAAGAGAACCCACACTTGGTCGTTGCTTCAGATCAGGAAAAACAGGACCATGAACCTGGGTCTTCTGCCTGCCAGCTGACACTCTATCAATGGCATATTGGTTGTTCCAAGACACTTTTCTCTCATTATTGCCAAAAACATGCCAGGTTCAATATATTTCCATCACTGTATTCCCATATTAGCTACCCGATGACCTATAACAAAAGCACATTAACCTTCGCGCAGTCCAACTCCGGGTGTTTCCAAGGCACAATCTGAATGTAGCGGTCCCTTCACTTCATCTCAGCACTTTTTATTTTTTTCGCTTTGCCAAAATAGGTTCATTACGGGTTAAAGGGCAGATCCAGAAAGGCTCCAAGCAGCCAGAATTCCGTCTGGAATTCAGTTCCACAGAACCTGGAACTAGAACAGTAGTTGGGTAGGAAAGCCCATGAAAGATTGATCGTTTGACTTCAAGCACTGTCATCACTATGAATTTCAAGGACTTGGGCTGGGAGTTTCAGATGTGCCTCTCCGAGCCAGGAGTAAAACCCCACAGAAACTCGGGGAGCTTTTGGCTTGTTTTATATCCGTTTTTGGTTCCATGAAATAAGGCTGAAGTGGTGTCCCTGGGGATGCTATATGGGATTTCAAGAGCCCTTTCCAGACTGCCATATCTGGCTCAGAGAAATGTGTGCACTAAAATGAATGCACTGGGAGTTTGCCATGTAACCATTAGCCATACAAGCACCATTAATATACCTTGGAGACGCTGCCTTATTTTTATATGTCAGACAGCTTCAAACTAACACTGTGCTTAGAGAGGATAGCACAATATTAAAATGTGACTTTCATACTTTTTATGCTCCAAGTGCCTGGATCTACTCTTGGCACACCACAAAAATAACACTTTTATGATCCAGTTTTTCCATGAAATATTTATAATACAACTATTGAGCGAGGGAAGTGCTGGAATATTGCTGCTGTCGCTTGAGTTCGTGCGAGTGCGTCGGTCTGCTCCGGTCGCGGGAAGGAAACGCATCCTGCCGAACATCTGTCTCTCCGCAGGGAGCCCACAGGGAATAAAACACTTGGAGCAGCATCTGCCAAAGCAGCCATGTGCTCACCTTGGCTGCTGCGGTCTAGGGGAGTGCTGTCTTCCTGGCATCACAAAACGCCAGGAAATCAGGGAAAGGCACAGAGACAGGAGGCCACCCTGCCTGTGCCCTGGGCGCAGGAAGGACCAACCATCCCCGCATCATTGGGGAAAACAGACTGTCTAACCCAGCCGAGCCCACTGCTGGAGGGACCCAAAGTCCCCTGCCACTGCTGCGGGCAGATCACTGCAGGCCTCACTGCCCACCTCCAGGAAATCTCCCTAGAGTCCATGCTGCAGCTCCAGCCCGCGGCACAATCCCATGACTCCCCGTCCTCACCGCCAGGGACAGGCAGGACAGACCTTCCCCTCCTGTTTGCAGCAATCTTTTGGTGTTTGGAGACATTATCAGCAACTCTGCTCCGTTTTCTCTTTTGAACACTAAAATTATCCCAATTCTTCCAAGTCTATCTTGAAGACAAGGCTTTTTGGACTTTTTCTATGTATTCCACATATTTCTCTTGCTGGTGCCTCTTCCAACGGAGTAAGCCTCTGCTATACCCATTAGAAATTATATAACCATACAAATCACACTGGGATGAAACATATATAAAATAAAATATCTAAGTGAAAAATATGCATTAAAATGTGTGGTCTGCATTTAGACAATTGACTGACCCAGGCAGGTTTATGTCCGGGTGCCAATTGTAAGACACCTGGATGTATCCAAAGTGCTCCCAGCATAAATCCTTCACACGCAAGATGGTCTGTCCCTTGCGGAACTGCTGCCAACTCATTATATGAATAGTATCGGAACCGTAGAAGCCACTTGCTGAACCAAAGGGCAACAGCCACAAGGAGGGATAAGTGGCTTGCAGTACAGCACTGGCGAGGCTTGGCTGAGCTCGCTGCAGTTGCTGGAGACCTCTCCGCGTTCAAGCTGTCCCTGAAGCAGGTCTTCTGCTAAGTGCAGGACTCCTCCACAGAAACTCCATTTGCAATCATTTTTTTTTCTGTGAGGACAAAGCGAAACTCCTCATGGTGCTTCCAGCTTGAAGTCCTTTAGTGTCAGAAGATGGATTCAAGTTAACCTGAGAACACTCCTTGAATCCATTTCTGCAGCTCACAAAGGTGTCTTGAAGGAGCCTGGCTGCTGTCTGCCTTGCTGGGGCCTCCTTTCCCCCTACAGTTTTGAGTGCGGAAACACGCGAATAAAGGAAAGTTGGCCTCCAGCATCCTGGCTAGGCAAGCTGGACCCCAGGGTCACGGGCAGGGTCTTGGTATTCGTGACCCATCTGCACGCAGCTGGAAGAGGAATGACGGCGACGCTGGTGCCTGGGCCCGCCTAAACTAAAGCCCAACTGTAAAACAGCCCTGTGGAAAACGGATGGCAGTGCTCGCCTGGGGAAGCTGCCATTGCTGCAGCCTTCCCAAGGCCACGAAACGCCCCGGTATCCCCAGCAAACCATGGCAACAGCTGCTCAGCTCCGCAGCCATAAACCGAAACAATTTAATAGCTTTTATTGTTGTGCTGCGGTGTTTGAGCGCAACCACTTCTTTCCTCCCAGGACTCCTGAGCCCGCAAGGGCAGCAATGAGAGAAGAGCTCATTTACCTAAAAGCGCTTATAAATTTTTAATTTGCTTTAACAAGTAAATTAACAAGTCCCTCATTCAGGCAAGTTTTATGGCCTCTTGCCACTTGGGGAGGACCATAAAAGTTTTATAGATAATCCAGAGCTACCGAGATTGCTCATAATAAATTGTCTGTTTCCTGTTATTTTATCAAACCACTGGGCTTCTAATGACTTAAAGTCACAGCTTCCTTATATCTGCACTTTTTATGGGCCCATATTTATAAACTGTAAAGAATATCTTAAATTATACAGGACCCCTGCTAATCATTACAGGGCCAGCCATTTTGTTGGAGCCAGCCCTGCAGATCACGCCCGGCTAATAAATACTGATAAATACTGAGGGATTTAAGGGCAAAACCTCTCTTTTGAGGCAGTGCACCCCTTCCGCACGCCACACAGCCCTTGCTGCAGCTGGAGTTTTGTTGGGGACAACATGGAAGTGCCTGGAAGTCCCGGTTCGCACTTCCAGCGGTGCCCGGGAAATGTGCCGGGCCGCGGGCGCCACGGGCAGCATGGGCCAGGCTTTACATTCCCTGCCTGGGTGCCAGCTCCTCTGGCACCCCCGGGGCAGCCAGTGCCACGAGGACCCCGAACAAGAGCTGCCATCCCTACCTGCAGCCCGGGAATCATGGGGTTGCTCCAGGCAAGGATCCCGGAGGACATTCAGTTCGCAGCCAGGTCAGGCCCAGGAGCGCTCTGCAGTTGGTATTTCTGTGCCTGGGAACTGGAACAGCACATTACGGAACATACCTATTCTCCTCACCTGGAAGCGTAGGGTGCTATCGAACTCAGACTCCTTCAGGGAAATCAGAGAAGCAAACAGGAATGAGCTGAAGAGTTCCCAGTTATGCTCCTGGGAGATGGACGAATGGAGACTTTTTGGAAAAACAAACTTCACTCATGTTTAAATGGAAAAACGTTGCAGGAAGAGAGTGGTGGTGGCTGCTGAGCAGAGATCTCCTGCTAAACGGCCCTGGGACAGGCAGGGGAAAGCCCCTGCTTCAAGGAGAGGCCAGCACAGTGCTGAATCCCAGAATATTCACAAGGCCCTCAAGGGATGAGAGTGTTTCCGGTTTTATTTATTGTTTCTTTTTTCAGCTGGAAAGTGCCGTAGATTCCTATCTGGCAATTCCAGCCTGGATTAAGATCCATTGTGGAATTATGCCAGTGCTTGCGTACCCTCTTCCCTGGTGTTACCATCACTAAAAACAGGCCATCCAGGTGGATGAACCTGCTCTCCAGGCATCACTGTACATTAAATTGCAACTTTTTCAACTAATTTTTTCAACAACTGTAAGTGCACTGGAGCAAAAATACAGGAAAAGAGGCCACAACCGTCACTGCTTCAGAAGTTTTTCACGTTGGGTTTCCTCACACACGTGCAAGGCCAGCATTGCCACAGGCACCATGGCCTGCTAGGCATCACCATGGGTCAGCTCTTGGAGTTTCAGGAGTTCCTGAGGTGGAAGAGGAGCAGCTCTGGAGATCAGTTTTGCTCCGAAGCCCCTCTGGGTAGCCAGAAGCCTAATCGATGCTGTCTAACGTAGCGAAGAACCAAAACCTGTGACCTAACTCTGTATGTATAAAACACACCACCACCTGCTGCAAAAAATCCAGCGTTCCACCCTACTTTCGCAGCTTGCAGTAGGCGGCAACAAAGAGGAAAACAGCTTGAGCCGGCAACAGAAAATAGAGTCACCCAGAGCGGAGCCAGGCCCTTGGCGGCCCTCCCATCACAGGGCCAGGATCAGTGAGCTGCCCCTGGCCTCGATCCTGCCAGCACCAGTGTGGGGAACAGGGCACCTCTGCCCAGTGCGGCCCTGCGCTGCACTGCCACAGGCTTACACCGAAAAGCCCCGAATGGTCCCGATGTTTGAATTCATAGGGAAAGTTACAGTACAGAAACACCCACTGACAGGGAGCTATGGGTCTTCAGCAAAATGCATTGAGAGTGGTAAAAGCTCATAGTTTAAAAAGAGGTCTTCCCCCATTGCCCTTCTACAACTCTTTCAGAAGTGATGTGCTGTCCTCTCTTTAAAAAAAATCTCCTAATGGATATGAACGGAAGCAGGAGTGAGAAAACACACAAAGGTAAAGCATTTTCTTTCCAGAAATCCCTGGAAGCAAAGACAATGGGATACGGCTTTCAGACCTGCTTTGACAAGGAGGTCTCCAAGAGACAAGACTCCACGACTTCAAGAAGGGACCAAACTGCCAGCAAGTCACTCTGTGCCGAATCCTGGCTGTGCCTCTTGCTGTGACAAGCACTTGCTCACTGCTTTGCTAACCGAACTCTGCTGAAACAGAGAAACATCACCCATCTTTGCTGCCTACACAAGGGCCTTCCACGAGAGCAGCGAGCTCGCCATCCAGCACCGCACCCACGTCTTGCTGAGCTCCCCGCTCCCAGTTCACGCTAAAGGGTTATCTTTTCCTCTCCTAAAGGACAGCACCTCCTCTCTGCCCATCTCCCTGCAGACTCCGCACTTGGAAGTCAAACAGAACACAAACCACCGCAGCCTTCCCGTCATCCTCGCTGCAGCCAGGACAGAGCTCGGCACTGGCTCCAGAGCCCTCGGACTGCTGGAAAGCAGCCACGATTTCCCCAAGCTACTGCTGCAGCTCATTTCTCTAAGGAACTCATAATAAGATGGGCAAAGCTCCAGAATGAAAAAAAAAGGAACCCGAACAACTGAGCATTCCCCCCTCTCCCCCCATTACTTTCAGCTGCTAGCAAAGGCTAAAGCCACAAGGCTCCCAGGCAATTTTAGCAGTGACCCTCCTCAAGAAATCAGATATTAAAATGTAGAGTCACATAAATTAGGCTGGAAGGGAAGAGTAGGGCAAATGTCTGCTGCTGAAGATAACACTGTATCTTGCTGTATATTAAACATTTGAGAAGCTTGGGAAGAAGCTGGAGGTAGGTCCTCTTGGAGGCCACACTCTAAGCTGCCCCAATACAAACGAGGTTGCTGTGTATTTACTCACTGTGTAATGACAAATGGAGCCATTATTCACCAGGACAGAAGCCCACACAATGCCCATAAGGGATCGGCACCCAGGTCTAGGCGTCCGAGGCTCCATAAATGATCATTTGCCAAGTACAACGCTAACTTCAACAGGAAGCTGTTTGAGGTGAAACTCGGATAAATGAGGTGGGTAACACGAGAACATGCTTCAAAACCGAGGGTGTCCGTGCCCTCAGGGACACGTCGCAGAGAGCCAGCACCGCCTTTGCCCCTGGCTCGTCCCAGCCGCACGCAATCTGCAGAGACGTCTCCCCATGCTGCTGCTCCCCGTTCAGGCCCAGGCCAACCCAAGCTGGGCACACCGCTGTGCTGGGCACCGCACTGCCCTGCACTGGGCCCCATGCTGGGCCCTGTGCTTGGCACTGTGTTGCCCCGCGCTGGGCCCGTGCTGTTGTGTTGGGCACTGTGCTGGGCACTGCGCTGCCCCTCATTGGGCAGCACACTGGGGACGGCGCTGCTGTGCTGGGCACCGCACTGAGCACTGTACTGCCCCACGCGGCTCCAGCGCCTCACGCAAATGCCACCCGGCCCTTCAGCTGGCGGCTAGCGATGAGCCGCAGCCCAGAGCAGCCCCCAGTCTGACACAGGTATTTATGGCTGGTTTAGTAGGTTGGGCCAAGCGGTGGCATCCAAGCACCTGGAAACAGAGCCTGGCACAGCAAGGAAATGGCCGGAGAGTGGTTACAGCCATGAGTAATTGATCTGTCTGAAAACAGGGGTCGGGAATCCATGGATTAATTCTCCGCTTCCAGCTGCGCCACATTGCTTGCTGCCCTCCTGCCTCCCAACAGCACAGACAGGCTCTTCCTCTGGAGAGCAAGGGAGTTTTATTAGAAACCTTCATACAACTGTTGCAGCAGAGGCCCTGCTAAAAGCCTCATCGGAAAAAAATGTAGGATTCATAAAGAAACCATCCTACAATTTCCTTTCGATCTGGCATTCATTTCAAAGCGGCTACCTCGGCTAGGGAGCGTGCACCGGCTCCTGTCCTCGCGGTGGGACAGGGGGACAGGCGCTGGTGGGCACACGCGTGCGGACACGTGCACGCAGTGGGGACAGAGAGAAAGCGGTACTAGAAAACCGAGAGGGGGAAAAAAACGAATGGGAACATTTCCAAAACTGCAGCTGTGCTGGCCCATTAAAAAGCTGAAACTCATTCTACTGTTCGACCTCATGCTTATCACCACATAACTATTCATCAAAGAAATTTCGGTGCAATTAATTAAATTATTCCCCTGCCTGCGCCACAGGGCCGTTACTCCAATATCAGCTTTCACTCGCGCTCTCAAGCTCATGTCTCGGTGCCAAGCGACATCTCCAGAGTTGTCCGGTCTCAATAAAGCTCTGCTCCTCACCACTCACAGAGCCTATCATTTCTCTCTTTTATTGCCATTTATTTTCCACTAGGATTTTGCTGCCAGTATATTGGCAGGACTTCCAGTATATGGATGTAATGAAATCTACCACAGACACTTAACATCGGGTCAGGCTCGAGCTCAGCTCATGTGAAGCTGTAATATGATAAACAAATGCTTCCAGGAGGAGGATTTATCCGCTCCAAAGTGAACACGGGCTCCTCTGGTACCCAGACAAGAACTAGTAGGGAGCCAGTTGAAAATCCTTATGATAATTAGGTTTATGGCTCAAATGTGCTTAACATGAGAAACTTGAGTTGCAGCATAAATTCCTCCTCATCTGTCAGGATCAACTTCTCCTACAAAGGACACAGCGACCTCCTTGCACCTCCTTCTTCCCTTAACAGCAGCGTTAATGCAGTCACATCAGCTTGGCCCGCAGGGACGATGTCAGAGCCGCCTTCAGGACACCAACACCAAAATGTCAACGTCCCAGCGGTAAATGGTCAGCTCTTCTGCAAACCCTGCAGGGCCCGATGGCTCTGAACAAAATCTATCTGTCCTGCAGCACCGCAGAAACCCAGCATGATGCTCCCTTGGGCCAGATCTTGAGTTCTGCTCGGGACCATTGGCAGCAGGAGCAGCCTCTCACAATGGAATCACCCAAGGTACTGAAGTCACGTCCCAAGCACCTCGAAGGGAGCGTGGTTTGAGAGGAGGGAGGATTACCTGCATGCATGCAGATCCACTACCCAATTCAACCCGGGCTTGGGCAATCTGCTCTACCTGCCTTGTGCAGAGGGGTTGGACCAGGCCATCTCCAGAGGTGCCTGCCAACCTCCATGATTCTGAGAAGAAAAGAATCAAAAGGAAAATAAAATGTACTTTTTCAAAGGGACAGGCGAAATCAGACTTTAGAACAGCTTGTTTCTGGTCCTGGTAAGTCTGCTATGTGGCAGACTTGAAAGCAAAATGGAGCCTTTCTAACAGGGAGGCTTTATTTCAAATGCAAGTTGCATTTGTACAAAAGGACAAAAAAAATCTCTATAACCCTTGAATGCAAACTATCAGACTGAAAGAGCAGAGTTACTTTTTCTAGTGAAAAACAGAGCCTTTTCTTGTCTAAATTAACTCCTCTCGGCAGGCATGAAATTTTGTTGTTCTTCGTGGGAGAAAAGTCCATCAGGTGTCTATACCTACGACTAGTGCAATTCTTCCTCTGCTCCCAACTGATGCCCCAGTTGCTCCAATTTGCAGCATCTGTTTCAAGGCAGCATAACTTAAGTGCTGCAAGTTAATTATGAGGAACCTAGAACAATTACGGCAAAGCATACGGAGAATTTGCTTGTGTAGAGCCTAGCTTTAACATCTGCTTGCACATTTTGATTTTTATCCTCCTTGGAAGGCATACGCTTCCCCAGCTTGGTCTGAGGAAAGGCAAATAAAACCTCCACTGCTGGTTAAACCAAGGCCTGAATGAAACCTTGTGCACTCTCTACCTCACAGCAATCTAGAAATGCATAACCTACAGATGACTTTTGAGTAATCTAAGTTGTTTCCAAATGCATTCCCTTAAAAACTAAAAGCAGAAAAATCCACCCAGCTCCAAGACTGTCAGTGAGACCTTGGCATAGTTCATTTGAAACACAACCATCCAAAGCTGGATTTTACAGATGCTTCATCCCTATGTCTCCTATGACTCTGCCCTTGAGTACCTACACACTTGGCAGGTCAGGGCACAGCAAGCTCCTGAAATGGTGTCTCACTGGTTACCTCAGAGTATGGCAGCCAGTTCCAAGGACGACAAGAACAGAGCTTGGCTATAGCGGTGCTTCAGCAAGTAGAGCAGCTGTGCACACATACAGCACCCTGGGTCATCTAAAGGCAGGAGCTCTCACCTGTCCCAAGTTGCCTGGAATAGCATCAATAGTTGTACAGGATAATATGCAACATGACAAGGAGCCACTTGGAATACAGTTGCATGAAGTTAACAGTTGACATGACAGCCTACACACCAGCTACAAAAGAGAAGAAGCTTGACAGGGCAGAGTCGAAAATCAGTAGTCCAACCCAACATGAACCTTGGATGCTTCTCTTGTGGCTACTGCCAATGATGTGCTGCAATGGCAGACACTGCTTTACACGTTCATCTCTGTAAACTGGAGGATAGACTTCACGGTCCCCAGAGCAGGACTGGGAAGAGCTGCAGTGAAGCACCAGTGGCAGCAAGAAGGTCTGCAATGCCCCGGCATGCCGCTGGCACCACGCCACTCTGTGCCATGGCTCCTCCTCGGAGCCTCCAACCCATAACCACAGGGTCCAGACAGCTCTTATTCCCTATTACCCATCCCACAACAGAAGAGGAAGGTGGGAGGGAAGCAGAGACTGAGGGACCTTGTCCCACCAGCAGCACACGGCGAGGAGAAGCCACCACGGTGGCACCCGAGCTTGGCCACGATGCAGAACACGGAGAGCCCCCCAAGGGCGCTCACTGGAGCTGGCAATCAGCTGCATTCAGAGCACTCGGCCCTGCTCAATGCTCGGAGGCCGACAGTTGTTTTGTCACGCAGTCAAGTGAGATCCAGATGTGGCCCTCAGGCCTACGCCGCTACTCCACAGCGCATGTGGCCTAATGCGTGGGGTTGGGGTCCTCCTGCATATGCCCCCTGCAACACCGTCATTCTTCAAACATAACCGAACGCTGCCCTGACACCGAGGTCCGTGACTGCCACACCGGGACCCTGACGCGAGTAGCCGCCAAGGCAGGGCACTTCGGCATGAGCCCTGGGCCCTTATAAACAGTTCAGCTGTAAATACCTACCAGCTCCCCCGTCTGAAAAAGAAAACACAAAAAAAGGAGGGTTCACATTTCAAATGTGACAGATACTAAAGACATTTCAATGGCACTCTACAAAATCATAAAAGATACGCTTTATCTCCAGCCTCTCTTAATTTTTAAGACATTTAATTCCTTTATAAAACCTATTAATACATTTTCTTACGTCTTGGAGCCTTTTACTTTCATGTTCATAATCCACCCTCATTTGAATACGGTAAATGGAATATATTTATTCAGCGCTTAAAAGTCTGGTCTAGAACTAGCCTACGGCCTTCGCTACCAAACAACGAGTTTTGAGTATTTTAATAAAAGAAGTAACTGTATAATAGAATAGATAGTTCTTATCTTCTGTGCCACAACCTTGTCTGCTTGAGGTGAATGCAATTTTTACATTTTACTTTACTTGCTAATGGAGAAAGTAGAAAATCAGCAACTCATGCCAGGGTGTACAGCTAAGAAGAACGGTAAAAAGAGCTATACGATACGGTAAAGGCAGCTGAGTGACATGATAGCCACATCAACTTCTCAATAGTTAATGGCAACCAGAATGACAAGGCCTGGACCATCCACAGCACGTGAACAACTGGATGGGCAGGCGGACCCAGGTCATGCACCACAGGAATGGAAAGTCCCAGTGGGAAAGCAGCCCAAGGAAGAGACCAGGAGAGAAAACCCGTGCTCCTGCTGCCGTGTGCAGCCCGAAGAGCCTGTAGCACAATTGGTTGACAAACATTTCTGCCAAGTGGTTCTCCTATACATTGCTCATGTCAACAAAATTAATGTGACATTTACAACTATTTTGAGGATAAAATGAAGTTGCTTAAATTATTCTACGGAAGCAGCATGAGACAGAATTATTCAGTTGACAAAATCTAATTAGGTGTAAATTATTTCAGGTTATATGAATTATAAAACCTTTCACAGATAATTCAAACTCAAGGCTCAATGCGATATGGTGAATTAATATGCCAGGCATCTGTTTTCCAGAGCTAGGTTTCAATTTGGGACAAAGTCACACAGGTAATTAATTTTTTCCTTTCCACAAGCCAGCCTGGGCTCACGCACTCGGAGGAATGCATGTCACACGCTTTGTAGATTTACCAAGGTTGAAAGGCTCTGTTTAAGGATATAAGAGAAAAGGTATTCAAGAACTAGTCATTAGATGCATGAAAGAAGCTCTTAGGTTAAATCCTGAGACATCCTGGTGATGACAGGAAGGGAAGATTGGCCGCAAACTCTCTCAGAGGTCAGGTGTCCAGCTTCGTCCTGCCTCTAAGCAGGGAAGCAATTCCTCATGTTTAACATTAATATAGGCACGGGCTTAGGTCAGTCTAATTCACTTAGAGTTTATTCCTTCTGCTATGTTTAATTTTTGTTGTTGACCCCAAAAAATGCAGTCGTCAATTTCTACAAAGCTAAATAAGGCATCCTTGAAAGCAAATTGTCAGTGTTTTGGAAAGCCGGAAAGCACTAAGAGGTCTTGAGCACATCCTGGTAGAGCTTGTAAGAGTTCAGCCTACCAAATCCTTCACAAGTCTTGCTAACACTTTGAGCAAACACTCTGAGACGTGGATTATTTACCATGCTTCCACATGCTCAGTTTGAGTGCTAAAGAAATGCTACATTTGATCAGAAACCCCTAAAGAGGAGGCAAGCAAAACCTACAACCCCTCCTTGTCTCTTTGGAGCGGCTGAGCTCCATTTCTAAGCGCCAGTTGGGAGTATGAGAAGACCTACGAGAGTTATTTATTTTAAATGTTACTTCAAATATCAGACATTCAGACATCAATGGGTCAGTTAAAACAAACAAACAAAAAAAAACAATCTGTCACAGTGGAAGCTCTAATGAGCAAAGAACAATTAACCCTGTACTCAGTTGACCAGACACCTGACACCTTGCCCAGAGCATCCAGCTCAGCTCTGAGAACCCCTGGCAACCCCACGAGTGACTTGTCAGCAATGTTAGTCAAAGGCTTCACTTCTGCCCCAGAATGCCTGCGGAAAATGGCACCTAACAGCAAGAATGTCCATACACATCAAATCTAGGTATCAGCTACTCACAAGCACTGAGTCACTTTGCCCTTTGCTTTCTGGGGGAGATTTGGGAAGCGAAGCTACTTTCACGCAGCATGCTGGTTCTGCACCATGGAAGGAGGCGTGAGGACAGCAGAGCGTGGTGCCGAACGGAGCTCATACCAACACACCCACCCTACTTCTTGGATCTTCTGAGGTCCCAACACTGCCAATTTTCTCATTTTTAACTACAAAAAGGTCAGAAATGTCAAGGATGGTCATAGATATGCCTGTGCACAGCACCCAGTATCTCTACTGGTGCAGCAGAGCAGCATATTCAGGAGCCTTTTCTTCCTCCTCCCCGCATATCCATATATATACAAATACATATATGTGTATATATATATTTTTAATAATTAAGTTCTAGTCCTACACTGAGATGACAGGGAAGATAAAGTCAAGGCAAGATAAATCCAGCACACTGTATTTCTATCTTCGCAACAAGACCTGGTGGCAGTGACAGAAATCTGCGGATAAACACCAATCTGCTCTGGTTCACTAACCTCCACCCGCTGCAATTGACATCTGTATTTTTAAGTGGCTGCAGGCATCGGGCACAGCTTCAGGCTGCATAGCTCTCACTTTTCATCCCCCTGTTCAAAAAGACGATGCAAAATACAGCACCTACAGGACCAACGGAGCAGGTGGCTTCATCGAAAACTCGCGTCCCTGCGAGATGAAAGTCTTCAGGACAGAGCTTGGCGGAAGCAGCATGGCTGACAAGGGCAATAACATAAATAAATTAAACCTCAAGCAAAGTGGGGAGCAAAAGGGGGCCCTGTTAAGTGCAACGGCTCCCTGGCTGCTGCAGCATTTGCTCCCAACCCCAAGGAGCGCCAGGTAACGGACACTGCCGTGAGCTCCCCAAGGCCGTGGCCAGGGCGCTCGCACGGCTTGTGGAGCCCAACACGCTCTGTCAATGCAATCCACTGACATGCGATCAATATCCCCTCTCTCCTGGGTCACCGCAGGTGACAGAGGCCTAAGTAATAAAACAGCCCTGGCCGCCGCCTCTAACTTAAATGCTTCCCCAGCCACATTTTTTTTCGTCTAAGCGCCTCTAGCTAAATCCTCACAGATCGAACAATCCGATGAGGCCGAGCCTGGGAGTAACTGCAACACGTCTGATTGATGCCAGCGGGGAGGGCTCAACAGCCGGGGAAGCAGGTTCAAATAAATGGAAAACGACTCGTTACAGAGTTGTAAACTGCCAGCACCGGCCCCGGAGCAACGCGGCGGCACGGTGGGGCGGAAAACACGGAGGCTGCGAGCGGCAGCTCCCCTCTCTGCATCCACTTGGAGGCATCGCCCCCTTCTCTCCTCTCCTTTATTCCAGCAACCTGCTCTAGGAGTGACTGGGGCGGCTCTCCAGCCGCGTGGTGGAGGTAAGGGAGGGCAGCTCCCTCCCTGCTGGAGACGTGCAGGAGATCTGGATGGGCTCGACGCTGCGCGGGGGCGAAGGCAATGGGAAACGCTGGCCGTTCAGTGCTTGGGAGGCTGGTGAAGCTCTCTGACTGCCCAAGCGTGCTGTGTCTAAGGGAGCATGCAGGTGTGAAGGGCATCAGCTGCTCCAGGTACCCACTCCTACTCCGCACAGCTCCTCTGATGGAAGCTACCGCACATGACCACAAGAAAAGCAGAAATGGAGCCTCTGCCTGCCATGAAGCAACTTTATGCTAAGAGCTCAGACAGGTTCAAAGCAGTGACTGCAGCTGAGCACCCAAATCTAATCGAAAGCTGAGGAGAAAAGCATGTTTTGATATCTTTGGTGACAAATTCCATCATGATTCCTGCTGTCAATAGTCATTATGGACACAAGCCATTGATGTCCATCTGGGAGCTGAATGTTTTCCAGTTTTTTCAGATGTTTAGAACCCATTTTTATTGGGAATAATCTCTTTAACCAAACATCTTTGCAAACACTCACTTTCACTGCATTCCTGTGAGACAAGCAGGCAACACACACCAATTTATTGGTAAGTAAACCAAGACGCAAAGCAGAGCCAGAAGCACAACTGGACACAAAGCCCGGCGGACGTGTAATTTCCCACTTTAAACTCTGAATATCAAATAGGCCCTAAAAAAAGGGTCTCTTGGAGGGGATGATTGTCAGCTGTAAAATTCTGTTTAAACAGGTGGCATAAGGACCATGTGCTGTTTGCAAATAATTGGGGCACTGTTTACCCACTACTCCCGGGGATCTCAGCCAGGATAAAAATAGACTGCAGTGCTCCAGAGCTGTATTCTTGCACATCTTGAACCTCTGTGACTAATAAATAAATAAATAAATAAAGCAAGTCTCACCAACTGATTCTCCTTAGAAAATGGATGCAGCCGGTCAGCTACTTGTAACAGTGACCAAACTTTTCTAAGCACAAAAGGAGCAGCTCAGTCCTCTTCCAGGAGGACGCTTCCCCAGGTGAGCGGCTGAGCTGAAACAACACTGGCACATTTTTAGTTATGCACAGGGTATTTCACCTAGAAAGAAGGGCTTGCAACAATAACAACAAAAGCCAGTACTTCTGATTGCATCCGAACCCTTGAGGTGCTACCAAATAAACTCCGCCGTGCAGGAGCAGCCGGGACCTGCTCCTGGGGAAGGTGAGAGCAGGGCGATGGGAGGCACGGGGCAGCATCGTCCCAGGCAGGTAGGGGTCTCTCTGGCCACGCCAAAGCAGTGGAGGGAACGTGCGGCACATCCTGAGGCTGCCCCAGCTCAAGGGCTGGAGGCAGAGGTCTCCCAAAGAACATGACCAAAGCCTCTAACACAGGATTTGGTTCACCCACCCAAGCGACTGCTGCCCAACTAAACCATCTGGAGAAGCAACGGAGAACAGCATGGAGGAAGGAGGCGTTTCAGACTAATCTTTCTAGTCATTAAATACAACTGATTTTCTAACTGATTAAAGCAGGGTTTGGCCTTTCCCCTCTGGATGCATGCCAAGGAGAGGCCACAGGCCAGGAGCTAGGTTAAGATGTAGGCTAACAGCTACACACAGAGAGACAGGCTGTGCCATTTAGGAAGACAAGAGGAATGAGCAGTTGCTCTGATGAAAAAAGCAACATGTAGCCAGGTTAAAATACACCAACGAGATCAGGAGTCCGTGGCCAGCGCCTAGGCTGGACCCGCCACAGCTCTGGCTGGGGACAGGGTGGCTACGAGGGAATTGTGCCAGTTACGGAGGGAACCGCCAGATCCTAGTGCATACCCAGCCTCTCCAGGCTTTACTGAAATGCCTCTTTGGCTCTGCACACTGTAGGTTTCTCTGCCCAACTCTATGTTATACTTTAGTGCTTGGGAAGAAGTTCTTCATCCTGCTTGAGTTTAGGGGTAGATATAATACCTAAAAATAGGGTGAGAGATTAAAAAAAAGTGAAGCTTTGTTTCTCCTCTCTACAAGCTTATTACTATTCTCTAACAGTCTGCTACCCAATTTTTTCCCTCTGTCCTCTGAGGAAGCCTTTTGACTCTCCCAAGATAGGGCTCCGGATTTGTTTAAAAATAGAATGAAAGCACCAGGGCTAGAATGATCTGACAGCATCGCATACAGCTCTTAACAACCTAATTTATTACTGATAATGTAGGCATTGATGTACTCTGAGCATGCACTATGCACTCCTATTTAATGGAAAAGTAACTAGGGAGGCTCATGCAACTTGCTTCAGAAAGTTGAGCCTCCAGAGACTTCCATGTCATCTACTCTTAGATTTATCCAAGGCTGAGGGAGATATTTTAAAACATATCTTCCTGTTCTTCCTTTAAAAAGAGAGTTCCCTCGATGCCTAGCCTTGAAAGTTTAGCAGATCTTATTACCGCGGATGAACTAAACTAAAGCAATTGCTATAATGGTTGTTCCTCGATGGGTACAACTTGCTTGCCATGTTCTTTTCCCATCCGCTTTTATCTCAAATGTTTATATGAGCATGAAAAGTTACCCTTATTTTTCTGCTCATCAGCAAGAGGGAAAAAGCTCTGGCAAAAGGAGAGTGGGGAAAGCAAAGGGAAAGACTCTGTGGAACAAGTACCAGAGAGAGCAGCTCGGAGCACATGCGGAGGGAGGACTTTGCAAAAACAGACTGACCAAGAGGCGGGATTGGTAAAGGTACACCACAGGAGCACTGCTCCGCTGTGCCTCCGTGCACAGCAGAGGTGTGCCATCGCCTTGGGAAAGCAGCAACCGCCGGGAAAGGGAAAGTAATGGATATGGAAGCTTGAGAAACCGCTTGAGTGGAAGTGTCGTTTTCATGCATCATGCCGATAAATCATCCTTCCCTGCTCCAGATGTGCCACAGTCACATCCAGGAAGCACTGCTCAAAACAGCCCATTAGGGGAGAAGCAGTGTGGATTATCCAGATCTGACATTCACTTCTGCGGCAAAGGATGGTGCTTAGAGGCCATCAGAGCCAGGACAGAGGAGGATGACACTTCCATCCTCCCTCCCATTCAGGATCGTTCTCCATCACTAACACTCACGCAAGTTGCCGTCACCACCGTTCCAGCAGGTTGTTTCTATCTCACTGTTCACGCTTTATGGAAAGCCTCTTGTTGATGTCCAGGAGGGACGGCTGCAGTGCAAGGTTTGTTCACATTTCCACTACCATCCCATTCCAAAGGATTTAAATATTCAAATCTAAACATGCAAACACAGCAAAGTTTTAATCTCTGTAGGTTAAAAAACTTTTAACGTCTGTAGCTCATCTTAGCCTATGAGCTAAGACCCCCTTCCCTCCTTCTGTGCAAAGCAAACTTCTTAATTTAATCTATCAGTCCACAGTCTCATTTCCTTCTTTAAAGACATGGCTCACCAAGAAGAGAGACAAAAAGCTATTTTCCGTGTAGGAGTTTGGACACAATAAACACGGAGCCAGAAGACAACTTGGGCTCAGGGCTCCTTCTCCCTGCTGACCCGCTCTGATGCCACGACAGCGCCGAGTGCACCCTTGTGCTGCAGCCTCCTGTGGGCGCCGCGAGGACTGTTCGACCTGCTGCGTTGCCCCTCGCTCTGCCCATCCCAAGGGCTGTGCTGACAGGAGACAGAATCGCGCAAACATGGTGTTTGTGACCTTGCTCACCTGAAGCACCGCTCAGCATCAAAGCGGTGAGGCCAGGCCAGGCCAGGCCAGGCTGTGGCGAGGCGGAGAGCGCTTCTGCAGAGTGAAGCGCCGCCACAGTAAATTCCCGGGCAAGGGGTGAAGTCACGGCGGCTGCGCCCGGGCACATAAACAGCCCCGGCTGCCCTGGCCGGCACCAGCCATGGTGGGGC
>JAUBNY010000511.1:4138973-4151274 GCA_032275445.1 Crypturellus soui | reverse complement strand
TGGAGATGCCCACTTGGCAGCGCCAGGGTGAAGCCCCACAGCAGTGTGCAGAGCAGAGTGGCGCACGGGGGAGAGTCCTGCGGACAGCCCCATGGCGCTGCGGCAAGTGTCACAGAAAGGGCTGTGGCAGCCACAGATGTTCATGGGGATCAAAGCCCACAGAGGCCCTTCCCCGGGCCAGGAGAGGCCCACAGCGAGCGGTGGCGCCGCCATGCACGGGGCGAGGGGCTGCCACCCACCCCACGGGCTCCTGCCGCTGGCGTGCCTGGCCTGCAGCGTGCACTGGGGTGCACCCCAGCGTCCTCCCGCCAGCACCAGCGGCGAGGTCCCGCATTAGTGGCTCTCCCTGGCACCTCCGTCCCCTTCTTGTGGTCACTTGCAGCGGCAGCAAGGGAAGTCCTTGCACGCAGCCTGCAGATGGTGCTGCTGGCCCGCTTTTCCGGAGCGCCGCCCGGCCTCCATCCCAGCCTCCCAGCTCCGCAGGCCCTGTTGGAGGCCACGAGGAGAGGTTTAGGGAAGCCGCTTTTCAAGGGGGCGCATGGTATTTCACCTGCATCTCAAGTACCATCATTGCAGTCACTACAGCCGCTTCCCGTGGCTCTCTGTCACAGCACGGCAGATGCTGCAGGTGCAGCAGACGCCGGGAGAAAGCAATGGGTACAAAATCTCAGGGGACACCAGAACCCACACCATGATAAACAAAATAAAAACACATGATTCTACTATACGGGAAGAAAACAAAACCCAAATTTACAGCATTTGGTGATTGTGCTCCTGTAAAAGTCTTCCACAAGTTAACTGCCACCAATGCTCATAAGCAGTGCAGGCGCTGCATCACCACGGCCGCAGGCTGCTCCCCAAGCAGGGAAATCCAGGGTGTTGGAGAATCCGCTTAAAACCCGCAGCAGCTGCACAAGCTGAGCACCCTTATAGAGCCACTCTTAGGACTTTATCCTACAAAATGCCAAGTGCCTCAGTCCAGCAAGATCCTTCAGGACAGGCTTAACTTCAAACACCTGGAGAGCTTCACTGCAATTAATCATGCTGCTCAGAGGCTTAAGTTTAAGCGCATGCCTAAGTGTTCCGTAGAGCTGGACAAGAACTTACAGAGACGATGCCCTTCCTCACTCTACAGCCTGTGTGTACGGTTAGCTGTTCAAGTGAAGACTTGAACATCAGGATTACTGACACAAATCTGACATCAGAAGCAAAGGCTTGAATGACATTTGGTTTAGAAAGCCTAAGTTTGGGCTGTAGCAGATGCAGAGATCTGCTACAGAAATTTAATAAAGTTTTCAGAATTCTTTGCTTTTCTCTTGCAACCTGTTTTACAAACTTCGGGCAAACAAGTCTCGTAAATGAGGTTTGTGCAATGCTTTGTAAAATGGAACTGAAGATCTGAGGGCTGCTCTGATGAACTACAGTTGTATAGGTCCTGATTCACAGTTACATAAATTTGGTTTCTTCAAATGCTGAAGACAAAAAACACTAAATTGCTCTACAGCAATTTGGACAAACTGAGACACTAGTAGTAATTAAACTGGCAGTAGTTTTCTTTTAGCTGTCCTATTTTAAAAACAACTAATTTGTTTTAACTTGTCCCCAAATGTTTGTTCTTGTCCAATGTACAAAAAAGCAGTAAAACAATGAGGATAAAGTGTCCAGCTCAGTATCACAGAGCACCCTGAATTAACATGCGTTTCTGTGCTTAAAAGAGAAATGTGAGACTTAATCCAGCAAAAACCGTAAGCACGTTCCTAGCTCTAAACAGAAGTTGAGCTTCCTTAACAGGGGCTTCAAGAGCACAATAAAGATATATTGGCACTGGAGTTAATACTCCTAGTGCCCTGCCAAACAGTACGAAGAACAATGAAAGGTGCCCCAAACTGTCTCCATTTATGAAAGTTACAAGTCTTTCAAAAACATTTTTTTCCCCCATAATCAAGGCATGAGATTGTGGACAAGATACGGACGGGGCCTCAATTCCAGATGGCAGCAGCCCTCAGGAACGACGGTGAACGACGTCTGCCACCCTAATGGCACGAGACCTTCCACTGCTGGCGGTGCCAAATGCCAATGAGAGGAGAGCAGCACGCGCCCTCCAAGGGCTAAGCGGAATCCAGGTTACACTGGGATTGTGTCAAAACTTCCCCAACAGCAGCAAAGCGTCGCTCAAGCCTGTGCTCACCTCCCTCGGGGACTGGAGCCATTGTTAAACCTGCCTTTTCTAGCATCAGTTGCTGGCGGGGATCAAGTTTGCACAGCAGCTCTGGCAAGCACACTTTGCACCTCAGATCCAGAGTTTCTTCACGTATGAAGGAATGTTGTTAAGAAACAGCTCCGCAGTGGGCAGAGTATCTTTAGGAAGAGCTTTGCATGGTGATACCTGAAACAGGTAAGAGATCTGCAATCTCTTCAAAAGACTAAAGTCCTTCAAATGCCATAATTGCCTTCGCATGACTTTTTCTCACCAGAGAACATCTCCAATTATCCACACATGCAGAGAGGCTTTCTTTAAATGCAACTGTCCTCAGGCTTCATTCACAAGAACATGGACAGAATTAACTCTCCCAACTTAAAAAAGGGGGAAGCCAGAAGCAGAATGCAGCACATGCATGGAAATGTTTCTCGGGCGCTTTATGGCTGAAGGAGCTCATTTCCTGTGGAAGGGGCAGCAGACTATCTTTAGCTAAATGTTAATGAGGACGGTGCGCTGCTTTTTCACTCTGGCTGCTGCTATTATGCTGAAAGGGAAGGTCAACAGCTAATAAACCCAGTTAACAAGCCATTCTGAACTTCACTTTAGCTTAACACTCTTCAAAGTTGCAGTCATTAAATCCATAGGCTATTAGGAGCTGCCCTCCTGTTTTTGCTAGGAACGTAGGCAAACTTTCAATGTAGCCATTAATTGAATTAACAGACTGTAATCCAATTTGATGTAGTGTAAACTGGGAATCGCACAGCGGTGAGGACGCGCACAGAGGAGTTTCCCCTTTGCAGACAGCCTGGTATCCAGCTACTGTTGTCACCATTTCAGTATGTCTCCCACGAAGGCTGCTCTCGTGCGTAACCCGTAACATCAACAGCTTTTTGTACCAATGGAACTTGCCACCACACGACACAAAGGCACCTCTTGCAGATTAATAAACTGCTTTGCTTTGCTCATACTACCTGGTAAGCGAGGATCTCAAAATCTACTGCCACCATTGAATTGTTTTACACTTCTTTGAAGTAGAAAACTAGCACGTACACTTGGCAGACAGGGCAGCTGGAGCAGGGAGATGCTGAGCGGGAGGCGTGAGCTGAGGAACAAGCAGAGCAGGCTCCGCGCAGCATGCTGGCTGGCAAGTGCCACAGCTCTGCTTTAAGTGGTGCGGACTGGAACCTGCGGCGCGCACAGCAGCCCGGCTGCATCAGCAAAGAGCTGATGGAAAGCAATACAAGCTTGGAAAACATTTGTGTGCAAGATCTGCCTTTAAAAGGGCAACAAGTGCATCAATTTGCCAAAACACGCACTTCAACCTTCCAAAGCTCAATGAGCAATGGAGTTCGACACGTTCAGCCAGCCACCCTGGCCCAAACTGGGGACCCCACGTGTAAGGAACAAACTGAGCTGTCAGCCCTGAGCGCTGCTCGCACGTACCAGTAACCATTTGAACTCCAAGCCTGGAGACCAGCTCTTCTCAGAGTCTGCAGCTGGTGCATCCTGCCCTACTGGGGACATGTGCACATCCTCTCCGGACTGCCGGGAGGGAAGGTGCGAGCGGCCACGCGCAGGACCAGCAGTGCCAAGGCCTGACCCCTGGCCAAAGCACCCAGCCCGCCGGGCATTTACCGCCTACCTGCACGACGGGGGGAGCCCCGCTGCACCTAAGCACCAGCCCGGGGCACGAGCAGCTGCCATGTGTCTTGGGGACATCCCAGGGGAGTGTGTTACAGGAATGGGAAACACCCAGGTGAGGGAGTGATCCAAATACAAACCAAGGGCCAGGAAGCTACAGCATAGTTAATCTGCACACAAACTGGCAAGACGAAGACAGAGATCTTCTAAGTCTACAGAGAGCTTTTATAATTTTATTTTAATATTAACCTGCAAAAGGGGTATTCTCACGCACGACAAGCGAGGAGATCCAAGCTTCCTTTATCACAGATAAACGACAGTCAAAACGGAAGAGGACACATGGAGAGGAGAGCATGTGCACATCCAAACCACTGAATTCCATCAGAAACAGGAAAATACAATGGAGCTTTAGAAATAACTAAACACAGTAATTTTGGCTTGACTGTAATTAAGGAAGAAAAAAAAGCCTGACTTCTCTCCATCCTTTGCAGTCATTGTTCAATGTCACAGCAATATTCCATACAAAGAATGTTTACTTTCTTTTCCGCGTTATTATTATATTATCCACTATTGGTATTGCTGTAGGCTGAGCAGTGAGACAGGCCCCCCACGGTGGCTGAGCCCCACTCTGCTCACCACGGCGAGGACACCTCACGTCCCTGAGCAGCTTGCTTCAGCATCGGCAGCGTCTAAGAGAAAGGCAAGACTGTATTTTTACTCCATGGGTGGGGAAATAAAGAAAAATGGGGGGAAAATATAAAATAAAAATACTTTATGCCTGATTTCATGTGTAGGTGCTTCTGCTGAGCATCGGCAAGCAGCTCTTGGTGGCAACCCACCGCCTCCACTGGCTTTGCTGTATGGAAATGGCATGTGCAGTTTTAATCATTTGAATATATATATATTTAAATTGCTTAAAAAAAACCCCACAATTTTAGAAAAAGATGGATAGCTTGGGACTAATGTTGTTGTCACCCAAGAAAACCTTACCAAAACTGACAGGATACAAAAGGATGGGAGAAGCTCTGGCTGTACAGCAGCTCACACTGGGAAAAATGTGCTAATTCCTCTCTGTGTTTCGGGATTCTCTGCATTAAAGCAATTTGCACCCCAAAGTCTGAGCAAAATCTTAGGAGACTTGCAAATGTAATGCAGCCTCAGAAAGGAAAGGCAAGTATCACTGCAGCACGGTTCCATCTGTACAGGTGGAAATGGGGGGAAAAAAAAGAAAAGCAACACTTAAAAGAGGAGGATGGCCAACCTTGCAGAGAAGGGTATAACAACATTCAGAAAAAAATAAATCAGACTCTAAATAGGATGTTCATGTTTTAACTGTGAGGGTAATTAACCTCTAGATCCACTTCCCTAGGACTGCAGTGGATTCTCAATTACGGGCAATTTTAAAGCGCAGACCAGATTTATTTATTTTAAAGACAGGCTCCAACAGGAATTAATCACATCAGCTCCTGCTGCACGTTGTACAGGAGCTCAGGCAATGATCCAAACACTCCACGTGTGAATTCTGGCCTCTAATGGGATCAGAGAGCAATAAAAAAAAAAAAATCTGGGATGGAAAAGTCCAAGAAGAAAATACAATTTCAGTTGTGCCTGTGCCAAACCGGGGGCAGTGCCACTGCTCTCAAAAAGATCAGTGTCCCTCCACATCAACACCGGGAAACAGGGATGGAATTCCAGGAGCAGTGTGGGACCCAGCCCATGAAAACGCACTTTGGAGAACAGCACCAACTGCAAACCAGAGAACAGCACCAACTGCAAACGTATTCTGTTTGCAAGCAGCGGAGACCAGAGGCAATTCTCTGTTCCGGAGACTCACACCAAGCTCATGCTCCATTTGGGGGCCAGTTTTCCAACACATTTTGGTTTTGGACAAGGAGTAATCAAGGAAGCCACCCGCTTTGGCTGAGTTTTAAGGCATTTCTGTAGCATAATAAAAACCCAGCATTAAACCATAAATCAGTGAGCGGCTATACAAGCCTGTGGTGCCCCATGGTCCTCCCTGGCTCTCCTGGGAGCTGCATCTTTGCATTTTCCATGCTGGGCAGGGACCAGTCTCCATCACTACCCCAAAGCTTTCAAGAGCTCCAGCAGAGAAGGCTGGTGGTGCTGGTGCCGCAAGCCCAAGCGCATTACGAAGTGTATTTATAGGACCTGCCTAGCCATTTAATGGGTTCCTGAATGATTTGCTTAGGTGTTTACTTTTACTAAACGCAGTTTATAACCTCTGCTCCACTCTCTGAAGCTCCTCTTAAATCATTCTGTAAATACATCACGGGCAAGGAGAGAGCAGCACCGGAGCTTCCAGCACTTTCGGCCTGCCCACTGGCCCTACTCATGGAGCAGCCCTGGTGCCCGCCGCCACCAGCACCTCGGAGACGCTTCCTGCTTCCCAGAACCTGGCAGGGAAACATGCTGCAACAGCTGAGGGCATGGGGCGGGGGCAAGCAATCCCTTGGACAGGCTCTCAGCGTGCATTCACCTCGAGACGCGTGTTTGAGGGGATCCTTTGTGTGCAAGGGGGGCAGTTTGGGTCTGCTCTTTTCCCCCACAGATTAAAACAAAATCTGGCATCACTGCCCAACTCTCCAACCCATCACCATGCAGTGCTTTTGTATATCAATGTTCGACTGCTTTCTATGTAAAACAGGTCATTAAGTTAATCAGGAATTGACTACTACTACAAACACCTTTTGAATAAGGTCAAATTAAGATAAAAGTCCTTGCTCTCTGCGTCTCTCAGCAACAAAGACTATAACCAGGCTGCTAAACCCGCCATTAATGTCAGCGTGCAGATTAAATGTCATTAAAGGCAATTTGTCACTTACATACACACTTATCTCAATCTAATAATTACCAAAAGGTCAGGCAGATAAACCGGTGCGTTTCCCTCTGCAATACGTTTCAGTCGCAGGAAATGACAAAACATGAGTTTAATCGTATATGTGTGTATTTGTATATGAAAAAGTATGTGTGTGTGTACACACGTATATAAAATTACATGCAGCCAAACCGAATAATCCATTTTACAGAGCTAACTGGGAGCAGGCCTTACTGCGATGCCTGCATTGTAGCTGAGCCAGCCGCGCAGCCACTCCCAGCAAGTGGGGCCGGTGGCCTTGCTCCCCACGGGGGAAGCCCTGGGCAGCAGATCCACAGGCACCATTTAAACTGCACGGGGCAGCTCCAGTGACACTCGCTGCCCCTTGGGGGATGGCGGGAGGCAGGCCAGAGGCATGGGGAAGCGGCCTCAGAGATGCAGCGGTCCCCCGAGGTGACTCTTGGCCCTCAGCACCCCGCACGCCCACCACATGTGTCCCACCAGCAGCCCCAGAGCGGAAGAACAGCCGGGAAGGAAGCAAAACTTGGCGTTCTTCGGCCTTTCATCTCCGCATTTCTCATGACGCTCAAATTTGCTTTAAATTTTACCTGCCTCAAGGGGGCACAGGGAAGGGAGAACCTCAGATTCCCGTGCTTGGCCATCATATCTCTCAGCGCACAGGGATGATACTCTGAGCTTCTCTTGACAACCCATTTTCTAGAGAGCTACAGGTTACAGAAGCAGGGCTTGGTTTCAAAAGCAGCCAGTGATTTGGGACATCTTGGCTCTTGGGCGCACGTTACACAGACCCAACATCATCAACATCATGAATCAATGCAAATATCTGGCAGAGGATCCATCCCAAGGAACCACTTGCTTTTCAAGGATGCAGCTGGAAGCTTGTTTGAAATAGCCTAATACCTCTCTTGGAAAAGAAAATACTTATTCCAAAAAATGCATTAGCTTTTACCACATATACATATGTGATTTGAGGAAGCACTTGTAATTTTTTCTGGTATCAGGTTTTAAAGACCACGTAAAGGTCATTTAACCAACGTGAGCTCTGTGTTCCGTAACACTTCTTTTGCTTGGGAACATAGGCACGTATCAGTGACCCGAGAGACACCACCCTTCATGGCCCCTAAATGCTCCATCCCAGAAGAGAAACAAGGAGGACCCTTTGCCAGACACAATAAACAGCATTACAATTTGCTGCAGAGCAACTGTACAGATTTATACACAGATTTTTTTTCCTCATAAAACAATGGAAGAATTTGAAGGCTAGACCAAGGAAGCTTTGACTCGCTTATCGCACTCATATTGCAATGTCTGAGGGTCGCAGCGGCTTTAGAAGGACACAGTTCTGAGCGAGCAACGCGCTACCCTGCAGCTGTGGTCAAGACTGCTATGTTTAAAGGTTACAGTGATTAAGCACTGTGATTAATTTAGTCTCAGCAGAATCAATTCCACTCAACTACAAATCTAATTTCCATAGTGGAGAGGACTTTGCCCCTTCCCTGATCTGTGTGGTGCTGAATTTAGATCATTTCTCTCTCAGATGTATGTTTGGAAGGATCATAATGCAATTAATGGCTGTTTTGACAAAGCAAATGCGACAGTTCTATTTATGTGCTGCTGTTTACTTGGCTTACTCTAATCTAGCCTTTCATTAACAGATATCTAGTTCCAAAACGCTTCTAGCATGAAAGCTGAAGGAAGAATCTGAAGGATCACCTGCGTAGGAGCGTGTTCAGCACAGCGATCCCGCTGGGCTGCCCTATGGTAGGAAGGCCAGCTCCCCCAACCCGCACCGCTTCCAAGAGTCAGCATCTCCCACGCTTTGTTCCTGTCCTTCTGAACAGACGTGGTCATAAAAACCACCACAGTTTGGTTACACCCTCTAAAACGCCATGGCCACAACCCATGGGGGGCATCACCAGCAAACCTTGCTGTATTCATCACCAATAAAAACGTCTGGTGGATTCCCAATACAAACAAGTCACGGGACACAGCGAATCCTGGTAATCTAGCCAGTGCATAATGATATTGGCTAAAGAGCAAAGAACAAATTATATCAAAAATGTGATTTATTCTGAAAAACTGCAGCTTAAGTGAGGGACACCTGGATGAAAAATCCCATGCCACTTGCTGCCGACTTTTGGGTTAAACCCGAATTTCCCCTCCTGCCTGCCCCAGGCTCCCGATTTTGACCCATGGCATTCTCATGGTGGAAGGACATTCCCTCCACTTGCCACCTCTTTATGGACAGGCAAACAAAATACCATTTAACTGTTTTTTTAAATTAAAATAAACAAATAAACCGAACACCACAGGAGCAGCTAGACCCAGGTCTCTCCTGTCTGTTTCAGTTCCAGCGTCTTCCTGAGTTTTGCGTGCTTGGGAAGTCATGGGGTATTGCTGGAATACACGTGCTTTTGAAGTCCCAGCTTTCCATCACTCACACTCATTTCCAACATTTATTGGGATCTTACTTCTTCCAGGGAAGCACAGAACTGCCAGCCCAGCCCAAAGAAATCACAAGAGCTTCTCCTCCAATGATACCGGGGGGGACATGATCGCCCCTGAAACCAAGCCAGATTTCTGCCCAACCCGGATTGTGTTAGGACCCCTGCAGCATCTGTGGGCAGACTTGCACCCCCTGAGCCACCTTTTTGGTTGCTTCTCTCACCACACACTAGAAACACCTTAAATTATGAGTTCAAGGCAAGGGCCTTGGCACATCCCGCACCCTCTCACATCTCTCTCCAAATTGCATGAGAAAAGTGAATGTCGAAGGTGCATTAACAGTATCATCATTTCAACCCTCGCAGAATGACTTTTGCTGAGTCACGCAGCTCATCACACACACATCTGGGGCAAACGGCCGTGCCCTGGTTTCCATCACAACAGGAGGGAAGCCCCTTCCACCTAACATACTGTACCAATAAAACCGCTCCGCACATGGCCCTTATGCTATGCCTGTGTACAGAGAAGAATGCAAATTTCAGGATTTGTGATTTAAATAAATAAATAAATAAGCATTCCTAAAGCTGGAAGCTCAAGCAGCCAACAGGAAAACACAATTTCTTCGTAAACACTTGATTTTAACCTCTTTGTTCTGCTAGCTCATCCTATATATTCCTCCTGCAAACCATTTATCTGGCTCTAGCAGCAGAATCAACCTCCTTTTGGTGAATGCAGGGACAAGGCAGGCAGCCGCGGGCCCACAGGTGTCAGACGGGAGATCATGTAGCACCGCGAGTTCGCAGGGACAGAACAGACAGTTCCCTGGCCAAACTGCATTTAGTCATTACTCTACCACAGTCACAGCGCCAAAGAATTCGATCAACTTTGTGCAGAAAGCCAGATCCTCCAAAGCCTGGTCTGCCTCCACCTCTCCCAGGTGGCAAGCGCCCATCCTCCTCCGGCTGGGACACGATACTGCAGACAGGGTGATCGTTCCCTAGCTGTGCTGAGACCGGGGTGCACGGGCCACTTCTTGCTTTGCCTTAAGCCAGCCCAGTGCCCAGACCAGCTGAGAGAACCGCAGGCCTGAGGCCTCAACAGCTCCAAGCGCAGGAGGGAGATGAATGCCCTGAAACCCAGCAGACAAGAAGAGATGGAAACATCACTGCACATGAGACATGGCCACGTCCTGCCATCACTGGGGGCTGGAGACCTTCAGGACAAGTTCTGGGGCTGCCAGCTCCAGCAAGCGCTGACCAAAATCCTGCACAAGCTGTGGAAATCTTCAGGGCTTTTACAGATCAAATTACAGCAATCTCTTTAAGTGTTTCTTCAGAAGTGAGTACGAACTTGCCAAATCCCGGATAGCTTGGCTCTTCCTGAATTCACAACACATCTAACAACTGCAACATGAGTCGCAGGAAGGGCTCGAGTGCTCACTTGGAAAAGTACTACATAGTCTTAATATTCCCTAATATCCAGTTTGAAAGCTGGAAATCTTGGGGATAAAGACAAGGTGAGTATTACAGGGCTTCCCAATTGTGATCAAAAGAGAAATCCTACACAGGGACCAAACTCCAATGTACTGCTCTTGGCTTTTGAGGGAAACTCACATGCTCTGGGAGACCCTGCGATGACCTCTACAGGTCCCTGCCAACCTTAAGCATTCTATGATTCTATGAAACTGTTACTACTGGTTTAACAGTGCACAGCACTCCCCGAAAAAAGCAGCCTCTCTTACGGCTTTTCTCTAATTCCATCCCAAAGTAACAAGTGCTGGACCAAGAGCAAAGGAAAAGAGCATTTCATGAGGAATAGAGGGACGAACTGAACAGAGGAGAGAGCCCAGTCCCGATCACGGTCTGGAGGTGGGAAGCACAGAGCATGTTTCTGAGCTTGGAGCCGGGGAGTGCCCCAGGAACATGATGTCATGGGGCTCTGAACCTCTGATTTTCCTATTAAGAGCTGGAGCCGGCAGCGCCGGCAGCTGGATGACAGAACGTGCTCTGGAAGGACTCCACGCCAGAGGGAGAGGGAAGACAAACAGCGAATCCCACGTGCTGCTTCTGTAGTCACTGATCAGAGCAGCCGCACGGTTACACATGGCCCACGCAGGAAATCACTTCCCCGCCCTTGACGCGGGGAAGAGGATGCTCTTGTCAGAGAGGCACCAGGGCCCAGAGCAACGTGCTGCAAGGCCAGGCCAGGATGAGAACCAGGGCCGAGCCTGCTGTCTCCTTGCCCTCGCACCAGCACTCACATCAGGATCGCTGTACAACAGCGCGGAGAGCAGCAGAGACGTCCCGACACTACGGGAGCAGGAATGCCCATGGAGAAAGGAGGCTTCAGCCTGTGAGTTCCCATAATCCAGGGGAAACCATCCTGCCCTCTTAGGGTAATTATGTGCATCGGTGCCTAAGAGATCGGGGTTCTATGGTTTTGGGTCTGTCTTTTAAACCCCATTAACTTTAATGCACTATTCCCTCCTCCACAAAGTTTCCATGATGCACTACACCAAAGGGATGCATTTTGATCTCCAAACTGCAGATTTTAGAGGTTTAAAGTCACGCCCCCTTTCCAAATCCTGACTCAGAGCACTTTGGGTTTGAGCCGCACGGTGGTTCAGGACTAATTAGTCCCCACTCTCAATACCTCTGTATTGCACTGTGCTGCCACTCGAGTGCTGAGGGATGTAGCTGGGAGTGGAGCGGCCGCGCAAAGGAGTCCATGCCGAGGGCTCACCCATGGCCTGCTGCTCACTGACCCGCGTATGGGCAGCTCTGCCCCGGGCCGGGGGAGGAGGGGGCTGGCATGGAATCTGCTCCTTCGACTTCATTGCCCCCAGCTGCCTTCAACAGCCTGCGGAGCTTTCAATCTTTAGCATTACAGAACCATCAGAAGGGCAATTTTCCAACACTGCAAAGCAGGCGGAAATCAATGGCAATAAAGTAATTACGAGTTTTAAGTACAGCCATTTTATTAGACATAGAAGCCAGTGCCATTTCTTTCCAGGTGTAATTTTAATTGCAAATCACTTACAGCAAGCCCTGTTTTAGTTCCAGGAACATCAAGCAAAAATGTACTTTTGTCCTACAGCACCTTATTGGAAGAGGGGAAAACTTCAGCTAACGGGGCCAGCTGCATCAAACTCACAGAAA
>JAUBNY010000511.1:4115228-4136422 GCA_032275445.1 Crypturellus soui | reverse complement strand
TCCATGCTAAACAGGGACACCTGTCAGTCACGTAACTCGTTTGCACTGTCCCTCCAGTGCAAACCAGCCTTGATTTCATTTTGATGAGTCAGGCAAGAGAAGTGCAGCCCGTGAGCGACCTCCCAGCAGAACAAGCCCTGCCCATAGATGCCTGTGGGAGGCAGGGAACCATCGCTCCAACTGCCTGAAACTGGCCATGAATGAGCTTTTCAGCCACACAGGCTGCTGCAGCCGACTGTCAATGAGCGCGAGCTGGAGGGCGAGAGCAGCGAGCAGCAGCGGAACCAGGGCGGGCAGCATGTGCGGATGTTGTCACCATCCCGGACACCGCACGCACCAGTGCTCCGCTCATCACCCCCTGCGCTCGTCACCCTGCTACTCGAGAGGGCTTTAGTGCACCGTACCCGGCCACAGCGGTGACGCTGCCCAGCAGCAAAGGGGCCCGCGCCCTGAGAGAGCCTCGTCTACAGGAATGGATCTCAAGATTTTCATTAAAAGCTTCCACTTAGTATTTTTTAAGCTGACGTACGTGGCCATAGTTGTAATTATGGAATCTCCAAAAATAGTCTAAAGATCACATTAATAATGATATCCCTTAAAAAAAAAAAAACTCATAATCTTTAAAAAGAAATGTTGTAATTAAGTCACCAAGCAAGTATATTTGTCTCCATGAAACAAAGCCAAATCTGCAGATAATTGCAAATAACTCATTTCCCGGTAGACTTTTGTGCTTTTTGTGCACCAATTAGGCTCACAGAGCTCAAGCTGCCCTGTATGCGTGGCCACGCAGCGGTGAGAGTCGTGCTCCCGGCAGAGCCACGCACCCCCACTCTGCACCGGGAGGAGCCTCCCAGCACGTCCGGAGCCGCAGCCTGGCGAACAGGTACAGAGCGGGGAGCCCTGTGTGCTGCACAACTAGAAAGCGACTCCCAGCTTGGGAAAGAACCTCCTGGGAGAATTCCCAAGGGACTTGGGAGACAATGATTCCTGCTTAACAGCTGTCTCCAGACTCAAATCCACACGTGCAACCCACCAGCCACTTCCCTAACCGCAATTTTCCCCATAAGATGCTCCAGTCCCTCAGCAGCTTTGGGAATGATGCTCAGGTGCTCACATGTCCCTACCTGGCCTGTGTCACACGTTCATCCAGCTGCCCTGGAGGGTTCGCAGGCTTCCCAAGGGCATGTGGCACATGGGGCTGGAAAGCAGAGCTGAAAGATTTGCAGGTAAAGCTGCCTTCACCTGGGACACACAGGGATCTGCGAGGGCCAGAGGTGCAGAAGTGCTGCTAAACACTGCTGCTTCAGCACCTGCAGAGGCACCTCAGGGGACCGCCACTGCCTTAGCCCCTCTTTAGTGCCCCCAGACCTGTTTGCCTTGGCAGGGTAGAGCCTGCAAAGACCATACACCGCGCGAGCAAGGTCAAGCAATGGCTCCAATAAGATCAACAGTAAAACAAGCCAGATATGCACCCTAAAACACTCCAGCATGTTTGCAAGCAGCCTTGGGATCCAAGGCAGTCTCCTCGCTGCCAGCGAGGCCGCAGCTGTCAAAGTGCCCAGCTGCCGGGCCGGTGCACGGCAACCGAGCAAACCTCAGCGCGCGGGCAAGGGACGCGGGAGTTGAACGCCCACGGGAAGAGCAAAACTGAAAACTGAAGAGCTGAATAGTCAAGATGGGAGATTACAGTCCGGATTCAGCTGCACCCGCTGCTCCTCTGCCAAGTGTTTCCTATGGGTCAGCCACCCTAAGACCTAGATCCAACCGCAGAGAAAACACGAGAAATTAGAGCTGAGCGGAACAGTAGCACAAACACTGGGGCTTCCTGCTTTGAGATCTCCTTCCACTGGAGACACTGGCTGGGCTGGAGACAAAATCTAGGTGCATTCCCCAGAAAATCCCCGTGCTGCTAAGTCACCAGAACACTTTCTGGCAGCACTATCACCGCTCCCTCTCCTCGAGCTATGCGGGCTTTCCCTTACTGCACCCAAGTCAACTCCTTCCTCATGCCCGTCAAAAACTCCTGGCTCCACTTCTGTCAGTGGAAATCAGGCCAGCTACTCTGGGCCTCTGCCACCATTCCCTTCAGCTGAAACAGCCTACTCTTCTGAACACTTCACCCATCCATCCGCATACGGAGCGGGATGAGGCCGCCAGGCCTGGGAGACCGTGTTCATTTGGAAGCACCGTGTTTGCTTGGAAGGAGGAGAGGCTGCATCGTGGCAGGATTTGCACCTGCCCCGACCAGTAGCTACACGTGGCAGCAGGAGTCACCTCAAGGGTCTCTGGCTTTGCTAACAGAGCCCAGGCAGAGGTCCACGCTGACCCCCCTGCCAGAGGGTAAAGAAAGGGAGGCAACAAGTGAGGCCAAAAGCCCAGCCCAAATCAACCCCAAAGCACCAGTTTAAGGAAGAACCTCACGATGCCAAAGAAAGAAAAATTAAATGCATCCAAATGCCTCAATTTACCCAGCCATGCCCACAGTCACAAACCAAAACTCGAGTGCAGCAGCCACAACGCAGGGGACACGCAGGTATCCTCACACCTTGTGCAAACCCTCTTTTAAAATCCACACCACCAAGTACATGTGTAAAAAACACACATGACAATTTCAAATACCTGAGACAACACCACACCCTCCCCCCTTTTTTTCAGGATCATTCTAGAAAGGAAAAACAGATTGCATTTGTAATGATAGTCAGGTACATATTTCCTTTTTCTTGCCTTTTTGGATTTAACAAAAGCCTAGCTCTCCCAGTCAAATTAAACAGTACGCAGCAAAGCATTAAGTCTGTATTCGACAAGTTTAATTACCACATAAATTAAAGAAATTATTATTCATTCATGACATTTATTTTGGTTCCAGCGCTCACTGTTTCACAAAGCGGGGATTCGGGTGGGTGTACAGCTCCTGTCGTACGCGCTTGCTGGCGCTGGGGACCCTCAGCAGCAGCGCCCATGTGCTCAAGGAGGCCGGAGCACCACGGCCAGCCAAGCCCCCCATTACGCGCTGCTTGGGGCTTCCTTGACAGAGCGCATTGAGGCGCTGGCACGGGCAGGATCCGCTGCGCTGCGGCGCTGCTTTGCACGTGCATCTGCACAGGGCTCAAACACCCCAGCACAGAAAGAAGAGACAACGTATCATTCCTTTATTTTCCTATCCCTACAAGTACCAGCATTTAATTACCGCACTCCAGGAGAAGTTAAGCATTGGCAGAGCTGGCCTCAAAATACTAAAATAATAATTTAAAAAAAAAAGCACCACAAAAGTTACCTATGAGAGATTATGGGGACGCGTTCAGCTAAGTGACAGGAAGAGGAGTGATTTGGAGGTGGGCACAAGCGAGCGAGGGCCCTTTCCAGCCGCATCTTGCCAGCCCATTTATCCTGCTGAGTCACTGTAACTAAGGCGCTCACGTTATCCTTTAAAAGCCTCAGTTCACGCGGGATCGTCTGGGATGAACGCAGCTGCAGTTTCTTCGTTGCAGCAGGAGGCACCAAAGGCCGCTCTCATCTCCTTCCCCAACGTGCAGCTCCGTATTTGCTTGGAAGGATCCCACCGGCATCAACCTGCAGACAGTGCCCATGAGAGCCGTTAAAGCCTCTACCTGGGGTTTAAGGTGGGATGGGATTGCAGGATTGGAGTTCAGCCCTGTCTGCCCACCAAGCTGCCCTGCGTGGGCAGGTCCACTGCACAGGTACCTCAAATCCCCCACTCGCAGCTCTGGGTCGACACAATGCTGCTCTTTGGGGCTAGGGAGGCTGCAGCCTCAGCTCCTCAGCCCTCGGCACCCTGCAGGAGCTGCTCATCCTCCCAACGGGACGAGGCGGCCGCAGGGTGCTGTAGATCCGCATCCTGGTGTACAGCCCACCTACTGTGAGACACTCCTGGGCTCGCCGGCTCCACGTCCTGGCCCCAGCGCCTCCAGATCCTGCCATGCTCAGACATCCCGCAGGCCCATTGGTCACAACCAAAGAACGGAGCTCCAGGGCAGTGCTGAATGCTCCAGCCAAGGTGATGATGAGTCACGTCTCCATTTTACACAGGAGAGGGGAACGAAGGTCACAACTAGATCACGAAACAGTTCCAGTTTTTCTTGCCGAGCACCATGAGTCTCTACCCCCAAGTGTTGGAGCATCATCCTCTATTACTGTCAATCCCTGAGCAAAAAAACCCACCAAAACCCAGGGATACTTCCTCCGAGGACGAGACCCACGCACCACCTCCAATGTCCCACATGGATGCTCCTCTCCCCAGTTTGCTGGCACGGTCCTGTCCGACTCCAGCATCCCTCTACTGATCTCCTTGCTGCAGGCGTTTCAGAAGGGGCCCCCATGGATGCAGAAGCCAACAGGGATTTCTGAAACCATCAAGCGATCAACATTGGGGACATCACAGCTAAGACCGCAAGTAACACATAAGCATTTCAATCTGCAGATAGAAACAAGTCATAACAAATGGAGGCAGCATGGAAATGAGCACCAAACTGTCTCTGAGAGGCAGCTGATTTTCTCTGTCCAGGCAATGCTGCTAATGCATTTTAACATGATTTCAGCTTTAACTCTCACGGACTGACAACAGAATTGAATTACACTTCCAAATCTCTCTCTTTCAACTTGTCATAAGATTTTTAATCCAACAAGAAGCATTTCCTTGGCAGAGCTGCAATTGTTGTATTTTCCAGCTTTTCTGATTTAAGGTCTTTAATCTTTTTAGCCATGAATCGACTCCTCTGTACAACCACTCATGGAAGAATCATGCTCGTCATGTGAGCTGCCAAGTTCCTGGCACAAGAGGGAACAGATCCTAGATTTTTAAAGGAGATCACTGACAACCAGAGAGGATGCACTAAATACAGATGAAGTTTCCAGAATGCTGGATGAATTGGTAGCACCACTGAAAATAACTGAAGACTCAACAAGGCAACAGGCACAGGCCTCCATCTCCTCACCTCGCACCTGCCTCGTGTTGAGCACTGGAAGCTGCAAGAACCGGGGGCAGGAGGCCGCGGAACACAGCAACCCCGGCCCTCCTCTCACTGCTGCCTCGACCTGGGGCCAGAACAGCAGCGCCCGACACCAGCCGCAGGGAAAGGCAAAGGAGACATTTGAAAGCACTGCGAAACCCACAGAGAGGATATTTGCCTCCAAGAGCAATGTAACAGGGTAAGGTAGAGCTGCCAGGAGTAATGCAGCGATGCCATCTGAAAAGGGTGAAAAATGAAGGAAAGCAGCAGCCACAGAGCTTTTAGCAAATTCTTACTATTGTCACCAAGTAAGACACAGTGTTTGCACACTGGAGGATCCTAATTCATCTCTAAATGCCTCTGTCTTCTTTTTCTGTGTAGATTGGAGGTTCAAGAAAGGAACACAGTTGTTATTGAACCTGGGTTTATGATACTGCCAGTGAAATCCTAGCCCATCTTTTAAGCAGATTAGGATCTACATGCACACTTCTGAACCTGCTGTGTTACCGTGTTAGCTTTCACAGCTCCTTCCCAAAGGAATAAAATGACACCACCATTTAATTAGACTCAAACTCTCATCATCTACCCCAGACTGCTGAAGGGTTACTTTGCAGCTCATTTACTTATAAACATAATTTAGACCTAAATGCTTATCCTGATTTTTCACTGGGGTGGTAGAAGCCCCGTAATGCAGTAATCCACTTGCCTCAACTTTTTCTGGGGGTCTCCTGCAACAGAAATGCTGGAGCATTACCCTTGCTCACCTGCTTTCAGCCCAGGGGAAATTTTGTTCACTAGCTCCAAAGAAATGGCTCTCCCAAGGAATACTGCACAGATAATTATCAATTACAGCTATTCACAGCCACATTAGGGGTGGAGTAAATTGTCTTATTAATATAATACTAGGAATCCAGCTATCATCCTGATAGGCCTTTGTTTTGAGATCACTTGACTCTTACTTCCTTTGATGCTCCCAACTTCTTGCATTAGAGACAAAATTGTCACCCGCCCCCTCAACGTCCAGCGTGGCTGGGCGGACCTAACGTCTCCTCTGCCAGGGGCTATTCACTGCGATATCATTTTGATGGACGCACTCATTCCAACACTCATTACAAGCCCAGGAGCAGGATCCTGCGCGCAGGCAGAGCCAAAGCCCTGCGGTCTCTCTCGGGCACCGAGCCCAGCTGCTGCCTGGCACAGACGGACGGCACCGGGGCCCGCAGCGCCACGGCCGCATCGCTCCAGCGCAGCCCCAAGAGGCACGAACTGCTGCTCCGAATCCTTCAGCCTGCTCCGCTATTTGTGCAGCTGCTCCCATACAGTAATAAAACATTATTTTAACATACCCAGTGCTGTTTCATACAACCACTATCTTCAAATCTGCTAAAAGCACATATAAATATTTGATAGAGCAGACAATACTGCTTTCCTATGCAACTGCAAGCTTTTTTTTTTCCTGCCAAATAAATCCAGTAAAACTCGATTATCTGATCTGGTCTGTTCTTATTCTTCTTCTTTACAATTTTCAAATATTTGCAGTTGTAAGTCTTTCAAAGCTTTAATTTGCTTAAAATGATTCACAAGCACCTTGTTAATCTTTTATCAGTTTTATTACAAACTGTAAACAAAACCCAGTTCTTAAATAATTAAAGGACAGAACTAGCCCTCAGGCAAATGAAGTCCAAGGAAAAGAAAAAAATAAAATCAGAGTAAGCTCCTGCCTTTCCCCCCGCCTCCATCTACAGAACTGATGACTGCAGCTTCAGAACAGAAAATCACTCTGCATGAACAGATTGTGTGTGACATCCCCGGCAGCCTCTCTCCTCTCCTGCGCTGTTAATATGAATCTAGCTCCTACCTCCACATCACCAGTCACAGCATTAAAGACATCGCGGGGTCACCAAGAGGGCCATGTCCCAAAGAGCTGCCTGGAGGGACCCCTCCGCGTGCGCAGCCTACGGATCTGCCCCTCTAGCACCGCAGGGCAACTGATGCTCTCACGCGTCCCATGGCACAGGTGTGACCATGTGCCCTGTTTGGCTGAAGACGCCAGAAACCTCGAACAACAACACTTTTTTCTTCAAAGCTGAGGTTATTTCAAATAGCAGTTTAGTTGCAGCAGATCATCAGGCAGAGGTCAGCGGTGACAGCCTAGGTGCAAGGACGACAGGCAGGCAGCCTCCAAGGAGGAGCCGGGAATCCTGGCATCTTCATAGAGGCACTCAAAAAGCAAACCTCAAAGAAGAGCTGCTGGGACAGAGGCAGAGACAGACCAGGTCCAGTCCCTCATAGCGGGAGCATCCGCAGGGCTGCGATGCAATGCCCACGAGCCCGTATGCCCCCTGGGCTTGGAGACAGGAATGTGTTTGAGCACCTCGCGCCCTGCGAGGAGGCTGGGCACGGGCAGGCGTGCAGGCAGGAGACCACGCAGGCACACACAGGCAAGAGGCCTCTGAGGGAGGATGCAGCGGGGCTCCATACGGGGAGGCAATGGGTCACTGCAGACGCCGCTGCAGCCGGGTTTGCAGAGTCGTGCTGGGAAAAAAAAGAGCTCACTGCTACCAAGCACATTTCAGGATGGCGGGTACAAGGTTTCGAGCTTACCCAGGTATTTAAAATTGTATTTCCCTCTTGTAACAAAACAGAGCGTTTCTAATGAAGCTCTCCAAAGCATCATGAGCTGAAGCCTAAGTCACTATGAAAGCAAGACTGTGTAAATTCTAATTATCTTTTGAAGGCTACACTGCCATGCACACAAAAATGAATCTAAATGCATTGCACACGCTTAAAAACGTGTAACAGGCGCATTGCTAGCCTACAACGTGCAGTTCACCGTGTAGACTTCTTTGTGTTGTATGTTTTGTGCAGTGGGCTGTAAAAGTTGCTTAACAGAAGAAAACACATTTGATTAAAAATTTACATGAGAAGAGCGTAATGGGGCTCTTTTTCCTTCTTGCTATTCCACCTGCCAGGGGCTATTCCCATCAGCGTGCAGCCTTTCTACTCTCACAAGCACATGGGAAAAAAACAAGACTGAAGGCCCCAAAGCTTCGGACCTAGATCCCAAACAATGCACAGGAGAAAGCTAGCCAGGAGCTCTGGCTGCAGAAACCCACACACTCCTGCTTACGGTGAGGAGGCTCCGAAAGTGACATCAAGAAGCTCCATCGGTTTCTGCTGCAGTGACTCCCCTGGTAAGAAACACCAAGGGGAAAACTGGTGGCACCTGGACTAGCTCGTGCTCGGCCATTGCCGTGGGCCCTCGGGGCTTTGGGCAGCTGTCCAGACAAGAGCCCTCTGGAGATGTGGGAGCTAAAAAGAGCTCCCGGATCTGAGGAAGAAAAAGCAGTGCCAGAAACCTGTGCCGCCCACTCTGACACGCGACCATGGCAGCCCTTCACTCCCCAACAGCAACCAGATTAGCAAGAGCAAAAAGCCTAGCACAAACGTGTGGAAGGATTTAGCATCTTGCTCTTCACCTGGAGCCAAACTGGAGCCCTCCCAAGGCCTGACCTGACCCCTGTGGACTGCCACAGCTAGAAAAACACCCATTTTAATCCCAATAAATCAGCAGACAACATCTAGCCCAAAACACTCATCGTTACTCTGCAGACTTAGAAACGCGAGCTAGCTTTGCAGCAAGAAGCAGGCACACAACATGCCCTATAAGAACACAGGGTGGCTCACAGCCCAGACTGTCCCCAGCACCGGGACCCATCCACCACGACCAACAGCACAAGGCAGAGGAGAGGGAGACCAGAGCAAGGGCTCCAGAGCACCCACTTGCACCGCACAGCTGTCGCGCACGTTGCAAAATCTGGTCTCAAAGAACAAAAACTTTTCAAAATTTGCTCCCTGCAAGGACAAAATGACACCAAGATAACAAGGAAACAAAAACAAATAAGCAAAACAAAAGCAACAGCACTCTGGTATCAGCAAAGCACAACAGTGCTGTGCCACGCTGGAAACACCCAACCACACTTCTGCTGCCTACGGCTATGAGAGGCAAAAAGAGACACATCAGGGCAGAACAAAACCCACAAATTCTCTAAAAATGTAGCCAACCCAGGCCTGCAGAGCAGCATGGGGCTTTCGAGGTTGCTCGCAGGGAAGACTGTTGGCGGTGCAGCTCATGCCGGTGGCATTACTGGCCAGCGGGAGCCACGCGCCGGCACTGCGCGACCCTGCAGAGCGCGGTGGGCTCGTCAGCGTGAATTGGGATCAGGCCTTTCGTCTAGAGTGGTTTCAGCCTTTACTCGCACAGTGCAGCTGGCAACAGTGCAGTCTGCAAGTGGAATGTTTGAAACAGGGGCTCCCATTTCCCTCTTTGTATTGAGTCACCGAAAATGACTGTAATTGAAAACTTTCCACTGGAAATGAAGCCCTTGGAAGATTCAAAGTGCTTGCTTGTCCTTAAGGCTTTTTATTTCAGCTGTCAAAACTGTAAACTGCCTCTCATAGTAGTGGGAGTCTTGTGTTAGAGAAAGAAATAATGTACCCTGTATCTAGGCACCGGCTGTTTTAATCTAATTTTCCAGCTCAGAATATGGCACTTCTCTCCCTTGGGCACTGCTGGGGACAGGCAAATTAAGCTTCACTTCAGCAATATCCATCAATGAACTTCAAACAGGGGATGGGAATTCTGAAGGACAAAGCAAAAATCTTTCAAGTTCTTGGACACCCCCACAAAACTCCTCCGGACAAAACAGCGAGCAAGGCCAGGCTGCCCACACCCACTGCCTATCCGCAAGTCTCCCACGCGTCGTCAGAATTTCAGAGATTTCTGCCTTTTAAATATTTTCTTCATTCTGATCAAACCGATTTCCTAGTGTCAGCATTACTATTCACATGAAGCTGCTGAATTTTAATTACAGTGTAAATGAATATGGGTATTATGTAAAAATGGCTTGTGTTCAAATGACCTTATATTAAATCTTTGAAAGAGTAAACAAAACCTTTATGGGTTTTCTCTCTCCAGTAGACTTCTCTGAAGTTCATATAACAGAATGCTTCCAGTTAAATGGATAGCAGACTCAAGATGAAGTTGGACAAATTTCTACTCCAGATAATATAACTATCTAATCATTTTAATCGCGGTAAAAAAAAAAAAACTGCTGTGAAACAGTTTACAGTGCTTATCTTGCAGAATGAAGAATAACTGTTTGGCTGACCTGAGCAAACCCGTACTGCAGAGCATATTGCTTTATCCAGCATCTATCATCTCCAAGACATTTCCAATTCTACCACGTCCTGAAGGTGCAAGTGGCCATTCAAATACAGTCTGAGAAAGCCCCTGTGCTTTCTCTTGCATAATCACTCTTTTCCTCCAAGCAAGACCACAGTAGGGAACATTTCCTCATGTTCCGATTCATCTGGGACATCACAGACAGCTTGGAGGCAAAAGAAGTCATCACCGACAAGGCATAGCCCTGATGAGAGATGCGAGTAACAACCCTCAGAAAAGATTAATAGCAGCAAAGCACCAACATGTGTAGGGATATTTTGTGATGTATAAACTGCCTACAAAGTTAGTTCTGATGTGTATGTATATACGCACATATACATATACACATGCACACACACACACAGTATCACAGATGGGTCCTCAGACAGCAGAATCTTCTTAAACAAATCAAAAAAAATAAACAAATAAGAAGTGAAATGGCCAGAGGCGAGGATGTCAACTTCAGCCCAGCCAAGCAACTAATAAAAATGTCAATGAACTTCTCCACAAGAGAGCGAAGCGGGAGGAGCAGAAGGGCACTCACTGTTCTGGCACACAGAGGGAAAGCAGGATTCCGAGCTTGGGTTTATTTGGGCTCCTGCAGTGAGCACAGAGACCCAACCTTTCCTAACGTGACCTACCTTAGACAGAGATTATGTAACATTCCATCCAAATGAGCTGAATAAACTTAATTCGAGGTCTTGCAGGCTGCTGTCAGCAGAGAGCACGTCACCTCAGGTGCTCTCCCCAGGGCTGTGCAAGCAATTGCGGTGTGTCGAGCACCCATCTGTCCACCCCAAAACCAAACGCCCCAAAGAGGGGGACAGAAGCCACGCGCAAGGGGCTTGGCCACTGCAGGGCTGCCCTTGGCCAATACGAGCGGCACGCGGCTGGGCACTGCGTGACGTACCACGCGCCCCAGGACTAACTTGAGAACAGCACCAGCCCCATGTGCCCCTCACTGTCACCAGCTCAGCGTTTAGATGGGGACAAGACCTTAACAGCAGTGTAACCCATGCGGGAACATTTGCACAAAGTCCTCATGCAGCATGGACACATCCTTGCCCCGCAGCCAACACCTGAGTTCCTACAGGGCTTTCCATTGGGAAAGCACCGCTCTCAGCTGAGGGACTAACGCTCCTCTGTGTGTGAAACTCAATACAAGGAGAGGCACGTACTGAAATTCTGGTTTTCTCGTGCACACACTGCTTTTCTGTTTTTTTGAATAGCGAACAGATGAACAGACTTGGCAACTTCTTTGGGGAGTCAAAAGAAAATCTTGTATGGCACAAGGAGCTCAGAGCAGAACACAGATCAAATGGGCTTCCTGGATGTCATCCACAGTCAAATTTCCTAGGTTGTTGATCTCGAAATATCCATCTCTGACAAAACTGGTATGACAGGTTATGTAACACACACGCACAGACACAAGTACCCACTGACAGAAAAGCAGCAACATTTTCTGCTCTACTCAGTGACTCCAAGGTGCTCTAGCTGATCTGCACAAGGCATATATTAAAAAAAAAGAAAAAAAGTCCCCCGAAGAAATTAAGTCACATTAACAGCTAACCACAACCTGCATTCAATTTTTATTCCTAGGAAGAGTTTGGGGGACTAAATCTGCAGTCAACTTGCAGGGGCAGAGACACTGGTGCAAACAATGTGCATTTAAATAACAAAGAATTGCTGAGGAAAAACATAATGGGGATAAAACCTTGCTAAAGCAGCCCTTGCAATTAAACTGCTTTTGTGAGACTGTCGAAACTGAAACAGACAAGGAGAGGACCCGGCAGCAATTTTTTCTCCAAGGAAAGCTGCAGTCTACAGCACAAACGGATCTTCCCCCTGCCGTTCGAAGGCAATGAGACGATCGCCCAGGAGGGCTGGGGGCCGGCACGGTTCCCCATTCCCAGGAAAGTTGCCTTGTCCCCCTTCCCGTGTCACTGCACCGAGAAGGCACCAAAGTGCCACGCGAGCCCTGGAGCGGCTCTCGGCACCGCAGACAGCGAGAGCAGCCGCGAGCCCAGGGCACAGATCCCGCAAAGCAGATCCTCACCGCATCGCGGTGCCGGACAGTGCAAAGGGGACAGCACCAGGCTCGGCACTGCGGAAAAGACATCAGGTTCCAGAGCAAACCCTCCAGCAAAGACAGCAGCGATGCATTTTACTACTTTTGGCTCAATACAACTGAAAAAATGGTCAATATTTACTTTGCTACTGTGGAGGCAGAGAACTGGTCTCATAGCAGCACGCAACTCACGAGCAGCTCCGCGCGCCCCGGGTCATTCCCCCTCTTCAGCACATCCTGCCGGGTGCTTCCCTTGGGCAACAGAGCTAGGGGCAGCCCGGTCGCTCCACCGCGCGGGGACACATCCTCTTACCTTCTCTGCATACTTGAACTTAACGTAGAACCAGCTGGACTTGATCATCCTCTCGCCTTCCACCCGCCGGGAAGATTAAAAAAAAAAAAAAAACAAAAAAAACACACACATAAAAAAAGAGGGGGAAAAAGCCCCTCTCCTCGCCTATTCCGTGGAGGAAGTGCAGCGTGCCGGCACCTTTCCCAGAGGAGCTATCGGTTTCCCCGGGGGAGCACGGTGCTTAAGGGAAGCGCCGGAGCGTGACAGGGAAAAATATATAATAATAAAAAAAAAAAAAGAGAAAAGAGAGAAAAATTCCAAGACGCTTCGCTGCGTTCCCCGCCGGCGCGCGGCGGCGGGCGCGTGTGGCGGCGGGCGCGCGGCCGCGTCTCCCCCCGGCGCCGGCCCGCACTGCGCGCGAGCGCCGCTCCTCACGCGGCTCCTGTCAGCGGCGCGGGCGGCCTCCCCGCACGGGGGCGGCCCCCGCCACGCCGCCCTCGGCCCGCATGGCCCCTGCGCGGCGCCGCTCCCGCGGCGGCTCCGGCTCCGCTATTCCCCTCGGGAGGCTCCGGCGGGAACGAGCGCCGCTCGCCTCTAACCCCGGCGCTCCCCGGGCGCGCGGTGCCGGCCCCCCTGCCGAAGCGAGGATTACGGCGCTATTTATAGGGGAGAAACAACAAAGCCTCTTAAGCATAAAGCAAATATCGCCTTGCCAAGCCCGCGCTGCACTAATGCCGCTGTGTAACCAGAGCAAGGAATACAGAATGGGATGCTCCTCCGCTCCCTCTCTTTCCTGGCCCTCCCTCAGCCACTTGCTCACTTAGGATGTCATCAGCCCAGTATCGCACAGCATTTCTAAAGGGACCGATATCAAACCCAGGCAGTAAAAATAGGAGCTGTTCCCTATGCTGCAATTCAGCTTTTTGTCCTCCCCGCAAGTCTTGCAAGCCTGTGTCTCAGCCACATGCCTCACTCATGGCTCGCTCTGCCTTTCCTTGCTCCGAGCATTCCTCAGCGCGGGGAATATCAAGTTGCAAAGCACAGGACAAACCTCCTGGGTCGCCTGGATTGCTGTCGCACACCAGAATGCTGTGCCGGAGCGCAGCAAAATTCCCTCTGCCCCACAGTGTCGACCTGGCCGAGCCCCCGCGGGTGGCAGCGCTGGGGGCACACACCGCGGAGGCCAGCAGCGATGCTCGCACACCCACGGCCACAGCTCCAAGCAGCCACCAGACCTTGGATTTTTTCCATGGCTCTGTCAGGATGTGGCAAGACCCACAGCTGCAGGGCCATGGCACACGGGCCTGCATCTTGCTCCCGGGGAAAACAGGAAGGACAGGCCCGGAGAGGCGTCCTTTGAGCCGCAGGGGTGGGAGAGGCCGTATTTCCAACCCTCACGGTCCCCAGCCCAGCAGGCGACAGCAGCTCCTTCCACAGGACCACTCATTTTTTTGCCTCGTTGCCAAAAATGCCAATTTATCATTGACCAGCAGCCAACAAGCAGTGTGGACACAGCCCAGATGTTCCTCAGAAGCACTAACAGCAATTTAGGTCTGTGCATGCACACAGAGCATGCAGCAGCTTTGTTTTAAAGGCAGCATCTGTCTTTAGCAGAATACGCTGCCATTCATTTCAAAACTTGCCTTAAATCTGTGAGTTTCATATTTTATACAGCTCGTGTCTGTACGGTGCATTGCGCAGCGGCTTCGGTGCTGTTCAGCAATTTGTCTTTGCTTGTTCTGGGAAGCACAACCCTACCAGCGGTGCTTTGGTTAGGAATTCATCCCCGAAAGCGCTGCAGCATTCATGTCTGAAACGGAGTTACTCCAAACCCTCCCTTGCCAACATCCACCAAGAGCATGCAGTAAGCTGCTTTTCAGATCCTCATTTTGTACAGCCAAAATTTCTTATTTCTTCCCCATGGGAAGAAATAATATTTTGATAGGATATCAGCAATTGCTCCCAAATAAACATGAACACTCGAGGGGCTGGAGTCTGGGTTTGGTGGCCAAGTGACACTGGTCTCAGAGAGAGCAGAAGAGCCCTGAGCTCGCCGCAAGGAACACCAACTCCTGAGTGTGCGTGTTGTGTGCAGGGAGGCTATGGCAGGGCGACCGATTTGCAGCAGGGATTACCTCCACAAGCAGGAACATCTCTATTGCTTAGGAGAACAAAAAATTAATGCAATTCCCTATTACTGTAACAGTTTTCACACTTTTCAACCAGTAAAGTGAACTGTGGAGATGCTGAAAATATAGAATATAAACAAATCAAGTACAGACAGCCAGTAAGATTCAGTCTCCAGAAAATGCTTACAGCAGTTTTGATAATTACCCTGTGGAAAGAGAAAACTGATTTGGACCAAGCTCCTGGATCCTGGAGTGGTTTTCAGGATGGCACCAGCCAAAACCAGGGATCCCAGGAAGATGAGACAAAGTTGAGAGCAAGGGCCGAGCGATCACCAAGCCGAATCCAGGAGACGGTTTCTGCCCACGGCCAGGTAAGCAGAGCAGAGTATGGATTGCGGGAAGCACAAGTGCTGCGACCGCGTGTTCCTGCCAGCCCACACGCCCACAGCGCCAAGGCTGAAGCTTGGGAACAGATTCACCTCCCAGAAGCCCTATCTCACTAGCAGCGTTGCTATGCTAGAAGCAACTCAGGACAACACCGAGCTCTGTTCTCCAACTCCCTTACGCATCTCAAAGACTGTTCAGTGCCAGGAGATGGGTAAATAGGATCAAACCCAACAAAACCATGGAGACATCTCAGAACCCACGTGCTAGACCCAAACTCAGCCTGGGAGCCCACAACCTCCCACAGGGCTGGACATGCCCAATTCCCATGAAGGGCAGGAGGGAACCGTCATCTTTCAGGCCAACAGAAAGCTCTGTGGGATTTGCTGCCTCGTTATTAACATGGCAACAGACCCATCTTGTACCTTATAACCCCATTCTCCCATCAAGGCCATCTGCTCCTTCATCCTGCATGTTGCTGAACATCTCGTCACAAACCTGCTGCTGTCAGTTCCTGCTTACACACACATTTTAATGAGAAACATGTCTAGGTCACTGGTTTAACTCCAACATGGTTGGAAGCATCCAAGAGCTGATAGGTTTTAACGGCCACGGGGGAACGTGCAGAAGGAGCTGGTATCCGATGTATTAACACTCCTGTGAGCTGAACGGCAACCAACTGGCCCCGTTTCGGGACAGGACGGAGGAGGTCACCAGCCTGGAGGACAAAGTCACCCCGGTAGCCCTCGGAGGAGACCCTTCGGCATCCTCCTCAGTCACACAGCAGTGGGAAACGCGAGTGCTGATATTTCACACCTCCACTGGTTTATGGCTAGATCTTTTTTCCCCCCAATTAATTCTCATGAGTACTCTTTCCTCCATGGTTCCACTAATTTCCAGTTTGCCTCCAGAAAACCACCCATTGATTGCAAGAAAGCTAACGCTGCTGGCTCCTACATGCACGTCCAGCTGCTCAGGCCACCGACTGCGCTCAGAGTAGCATTTTTACGATGCCCGAGAGCTCGTCTGCTGTAAGACCTACCAAATCAGAACAGCTGCTTTCCCCGAAGACTAGGATAAAATTTAATAAGCAAGGTTTCCCAGTTCAAAGAGAAATTAGAGTGCAGATTAAGCTGGGAGAAGCAGCAAGTAAAGTATTTTTCCCCAGCAAGATGCCAATCTGTAAAGAGCGACAGTGGGTGACAGCCTCACTGAGGAATGTGCTTGGCTTTACAGGCAAAATGATGGCTACAAGGGACAAGCTGAGAGGGTCCAAGGCAGCTCCATCCAGCCCACACAGGATGAGACACGGGCATCTGCAAGCGGTCTGCAGGCTGCAGACGGACGGGACAAGCCAAGGACAGCCCGGGTCACGAGAGTGGCACTCCTGACAACTCCCAGTAAGTTACTGGTGACACACTGAGTTATATTATGTTACATTAAAGAAAGGTACTGATGTTATATCGTATATGTGTAACTGGGCTGGAAAGCCACGTGTGAGTATCTTCAGCAACACGAAGCAAAGGTTGCTTAAAACAGCTTTTTAGCATCCCTCAAAGGCAAGGTGCAGCGCTATAATCTGTAATTAATAAAATAACAGTAACTGGCTGCTGGACAAAGTGTCAGCTTATGAAACTGAAAGATCAAAAGAGGCCTTTGTAATCCTGCACAAGGCCTTTGCAATCCATCCGCCGGCTTTCTGGTTCCTGGAGCTCTGGGGACACGAGAGCGGGCGGGTGTTACGTGGAGCAGCGCGGTCAGGACGCACACAGTCTCGAGGGCAGAGCAGCGCCCCGTTTCATTACTGCCCTGGGCCGCGTCTCTGCAGCACAGTATAGGGGCAGCTGCACAGAGCATCTTCATTTATGTACGGAACAAGAAAGGGAAAAGCATCTTTCAGGGAAGAAAGTACAGAGTAATGACTGAAAGAACACATATAGCTTTCCCATAACATCTACAGATATACATCTGAGCATTAAAACGAGCTCCCTTCAAACATCAAAGCAGGGCACTAATGTCCGCACTGCAATCAAGTCCTATTCAGCAAAATGCTTTACTCTCAAAATCCACAGCAGTGCAGCTAAGTCCGTAACGCCAACGGCTCCTTCATTTGTGCATCCCAACGGTGATTTCAGAGCGATTACCCCCCCAGGAAAGCGTAGGAGCCTGCTTAACACCAACTAGGAATATGTGCACAGACACGGGCCAAGGAGCAGCTCATGTGCAGCAGGGCCACCTCCTTGTTGGAGGATGTGGTCGTGGACTCGCGCCCAACAGCACCGTAACGCAGCAGGGGTTCGTGGATCTCAGTTCCTACAGTCCTTCCAAGTCCGCACAGCCTCCGCTACGGACACAAGCAGAGTCATCTGTAAAGCTAATCCCATCGCTGCTGTGTTTTCTGAAGGATCAAAACATCTTTTTGTGTCCATGGAATCACTACCCTGGTGCTCCCCAGAATAAAGTGGCCTTTGTCTCCCCAGGCATGGGCTTACTGCACCCAAACTCCCCCAACATAACAGAAAACACTCAAAAATGCCCTTATTATTATTTGCTAATAGCTCTAACATGTTCATAAGTCATTTCGCTGAAGGTTCCTGAAGGCATCTGCAGGTCTGCGAGCACCAGGCTGTTTGACGAGGACCAAGGATGCTCTGCACGCCAGGAGCAGCCCGAAGGCCCAGCCGCACCAGCCTGCGGCCCAAAGAGCACATGTCACCGCGCGCAACCAAGGGGCAACCAGCCCACCCCAACAGGCTTGGCCTTTGCGTTTGCAAAATCGCCCTCACGCTGCTTAAGTTTCCCTTTAAAAACGAGATTTTGTTCTTTAATATTCATTGACTTCTAGCCTGCTTCCCACACACAGCACATTATTTACTCTACAGTGGCTCGGTGCATCAATTATGGTAATAGTTTGTGAATAACATTTGCATTATGGGAAAATGAGCCTGGTTATTTAGCACTAGTCAAACCATCCCTCTGGAAAATTGTCACAAACATACGTATCGTATGCCTCCACTTAAACAGATTGGTAATTAAACTAGTTTATTAAGAAGAGCCAACTTTTTTTTTCCTCTTCTCTTTTTAATCATCTTTCAGAGAGCAAACTAGTTTCTCTACAACCCCTTCCCTCATGCACACAGTCAAAGGTAAAGGCTAATGACTACTCATTGCCTCCTCCCTGTGCCAGGGCTTTGTGCTGAGATGTTAGGGGTGCAACAAATCTCCTGTGCTAGTGTACCCTAATGCGGAGCATGGCTCAATAATTGTGGCTCCATTTCGGTCCCTTCGGCTAAATTCCAACCTCAGTTCAACTACTGTAAATCCTCATTAACATCTGTGTGACATCAGCACTCAGAGTTCACATCCAGCCACCAGGCCCCTCGGTGCCAGGCACTGCATGCGGAGAGCAGGGCATCCCTGCCGTACCCAGGGCAACTGCGCTGCCGTTAATACCACTCTGCACTCTGTTCGCCTAAAACAGCGAGGAAGACATTGTGCTTGCTCAGTGTTTACGAGTATCTGCTTAAAAGCCTCTTGAGAAGACCTAAGAAATATTACAACATGCAATATTAAAAAAAAAAAAAAAAAGAAAAAAAAAGAGCTTTGTGCACTAAGGAGCTATAGAACTAGCGCCACTAGCAGGAACTTGAATTTTTTATTATATTCAGAATGGACAATTCCTGCAAATAAAGTTCTCTTAGCACATGGAGCTGCTGGCTTGCTCTTACAGCATCCATGGTAGCTCAAAGGAGATGTGCAGAAGGTAATGAAGGCCTAAACTCTTCTCAGAGGACTGGGTATTGCTGTTGAGTAAGGAGTAGTTTGTCTTCAGAGCGTAGGGCAAGAGGTGACCCAAACTGTCCCTTGGGATGCAACAGGGGAGCAACGTAGAGAGTAGCTGTGTTAGCACCGTTGTTAGTGCCTGCAGTCCTATGCGTGCCGCAGGCAACTGGAACCATCACCTGCATCAGAGCTCAGAGGCCAACTCTGTGTGTAGAGCGGGATTTACACAGGCAAAGCACTACACCATCACTGTTAAGAGCCTTAAAACGAGGATGCGGGACCTGCCAACAGCCCAGCTCCTCTCCAGAGCAGTCAGAGTGTGGTCCAGGTCAGTGAAGTGGGACACTGTTCATTTAAAGCTCTTCCACAGACTGTGGCTTGGTGACCTCGGTTCACTTGCAAAGTTTCCAGCCAAGAAACCATCCTAACAAGCATCTCAAAAGAGCTGTCCTGAACCACCTAGGTCTTAGACCAAACTGCATCTTTGTCCATCACCTAGATGCTGAAAGTAATATTTGACAAGCTTTAGTTTGCTCTTATCCCTCTGACTCCTTCCATGAAAATACAAGTCCCAGGCACACACAAGGACCTGCTATCGGTGGGAACAACAGCCAAGTTGCTACCGTGATGGTAAGGACACTTCAGGCCAACAGAGATGGTAAGGACACTTCAGGCCAACAGAGAGAGAGTAGATTACCATTAACCTGGCACAACTCCTTACTCAAACTTAAACCACCCAGGATGCTAGAAACGTCACCTCCAATGCACGCACTGGGAGAGCCTGTCCACATCAGGACTGTGTATCTGGAAAGGTCACCTCCCGCATGCTTCATGGCCCTCCACGAGAGATGAGGACAGAGCTATAAAAGAAAACTAGTTGTTCTTGTGGCAGACTTCCAGTTTGAACAAAGCTCATATTAACTCAAGTACAATTAAACTCAACTCAAGTACAATTAAAGTAAAAAATACCTGCCCAGTCCTATCTAGGTAGCGCTACAGCCAACACCACAATACCAGATCTGGCCAAGTCTCACTGCTTCTGCCCCAGTCAGCCCGGGAGCGCAGTGCCACACTCTCCACCCGCCTCCGAAGTAACTCCACATTCTCTGGCCCCATCTCTCCATGCTGCCTTCAGCAGCTACGAGAACAGCTGGGCAGCTGCGGCTGAGCCCCAGCCACAGCATCGCGAGGAAAAGGGCCGGGCTCTGACGGGGAACCGCTCTGCACCCCAACACGCTCCCCCCGCCTGGGCTTCTCCTCCTCCTCCTTGCCTTAAGGCAAGAGAGACGAAAACAGAAAAACAAGAAGCATGAGGAGCAGAGAGGGGCAAATTCTGTGATGTAGTCCCCTCCCTCGTTTTAATTATTGATGCAGACAGCCTAAGCAATCTGTAAGCCATATACATAATGTATTTACTTGAAAATCCCAGCAAATCCACACGGTATTACAGAGCAAACTCCGGGCTGATCTGGGAACACTGTCTTAAGAACTGGGTAAGCTGTCTCCATGTACTCAAAAATCTGTTTGACAAACGGAAAGATTAGATTAATGTTAATAATCCTAACGCGCTCCGCAGCGCTCGGCTTCCCCTGGCACTGCAGCCAGGGTGCCCAGGGTCTGTTTTGCAGCCGCACCGGAAACTTCTGTCTTTTTTTCCCTCCTGCACAGAATTGCTTTATTTAGCAGGAGAGCCGGCACGGCTGGCTGACGTTCCGCGAGCCCCCGGATTGATTATACACACCAGCAGGAATGTTTAGGCAGCAGCCAGAAAGCAGCAGATGTTTTCTATTGTAAGAAACCACGTTAAATAAATCACTTCTTGAAACAGCTGCTTTTAGGTTTGAAGCTACGGAGTGGGGCACAGAGGGGGAAAGGGAGAGACTGGTAAAGCATCGGACTTGGGCCTGGCTTAGCTGAAAGGCACCGTGGGCTGCTCCTGTCCAGCTGTCATTGATGGGAATCACCTGGATGAGGAATAAACTCCCTCATAATAACGTTCCCATGTGAAAATGGGGGAAAAGGCAAGCTCTGCAGATTGTCCAACGAGTCGGCGTGCGGGACAAGCGGGCAGGGCAGACACGGCCAGGAGCGACGTGGTGCTCACTGGGCCTGCCAGCTCCCACAGCCACTGGCCCTACGTGTTGGCTGGGGCCTCTGGTCGCAATTTGCCCCTCCGGCACCAAGCTGAAAACACAAACCTTCAGCTGAATGGATCCTGCTTCCTCCTAGCTGCTTTTAGTGGTTTCTTTAATCTTTTAAGCTTCTGGTTCTAATCCAGCAGCTGCCATCAGAAGTACTTATACAGCTGCAGGGGAGAGAGGAGAAGGGGAGGAAGACACCCAGCCAC
>JAUBNY010000511.1:4056233-4103583 GCA_032275445.1 Crypturellus soui | reverse complement strand
CCGGCAATAACTGCACAGGGCCCTATCACTGTTATAAAGAAGAAAGTTTGAGGAGGCTGTTCCCAGCATTTATTGCCTCCTAAAGCACAAGTTCATTTACAACACTGGAAGCACAAGACTTAATACCAAAAACAATATATTTGCATTACACCATAATTTTTATAGGAAACATCAAACCACAATTTTTGCTTCACATTTTTCAAAAGCACTGGGTACCATCCAGTCTCTCCCCATTCTGTGATTGATATTAATTTATAGATCTAGCATTACTAGCTAGGGTGAAGTTAATCCACGGTTTTATATCGCTTCCTGAGGGTTATGCTCTCAGCATTGAAAATGGCACTGTTTTTTCAACTAAATTCTCTACTCGGTTGTAGTGGCCAGGTGCTTTGTACTACAAACCATTAACATTCATACAACACCCAGGCACACAAGCTTTCATCTGCAGATCTACACAAATCCTCTGATTACGGTGTGTCCCTTGATTAAGGCTTGGGAGACAAGGTCTTCCTGATTGAGCACTACTTACATATAGGACACAAAGGAGGAAATTGAGGTGCAAGCACTAGGCAGAGGGGCTGACCCACATGGGACCACCATGTGGGTCCCGAGCCCCATTCTCTCTTTCCAGCATCTTACATCTCATTGACTAATTGATTTAGATTACAGCCAGAGACAGGTTTTCCAGTCCTAAAAACTTCTTTTTTTTTTTTTTTAATGCAGCAAGACTCAAGTTGATTGGAACAAGTTCAGTCCCGTCTAGCTCAAAGCCCAGACCAGAAAGACTGCAACACCCGGGATAACCTGAGCCCCAAACTTTACAGCAACAGCTTTGGGGGCACAAAGCGCCATCCTTGTGCCTCTAATCTTCTGCTTTGGTGCAAGAGTTATTGAAACTCAGTCCTCTTGGTAATTAAGAGGTTCAGTCTTCAATACAGGCTTCCCATTTATCATCAGGAGAAGCATCTATAACTAATCTGCAATTAGTATCTGCAAATCAATCAAATTCACGGATCAAAAGCAGCCCACACAAACACAGCCTTTATTTCACAAGGGAACACTAAACCATCACCGTTCTGGCAGTTCTTTCAAAATCGGTGCACAGAACACTTGCCTGTGTATTTATTTATCTTCTTGAACACCCAAGCTATTCTCCCACACCTAGCAACCCCTATGGAACAACTTCTATAATTACCATCAAAGCAATCTGAAAGCTGCTTGACTTGCTAAAAGGCAGTAAACAAGCAGGAAGCAATAAGGTGGTTTACAAGAAAATAACATGTGTTAGGGGCAGGGGAGGCCATAAAACTTCAGTAGATTGATTAGTAATTTAATCAGAATTCTCATTTTTATTAACCCTCTGCCTGTTTTTGCCTCTTCATTTTCATTCATGAAAGGAGGGGGGCGTTTTGTTCCACCATACCAGAGTAAATCCTGAAATGATGAGCCTAGTTGGCAAAAATAAATGAGCATCACAAGTAATTCCCCTTTACCACGTGTTTGTTGCTTCATATGACTACCAAAAAAAAACCACCAAACCGTACAATTTAATTCAGATATACACATACACTTTTACAAATACGTATGTATACATACAAAAAAGCTCTACTTCCCCTGTCTCTTCAAATCAGGATTTGCAGGGAATTTTCTTGCTTCCTTCTCCTGCATCTCCCTGCAGGATCTCACCAGGCTTAGGGCATAATATCCCGCCAACATTTACTTTGTGCCAGTTTATGGCCATCATTTTTTGCCAGCTTTTTCTTTGGCACGGAAAACAATCTTACATCCTGCTGACATTTACGCCCATAACACGTATAAAGAGGCAGCCATGGTACTGCTCACCCTTCATTTATTTTGATATGCTGAAAAGATCAAATCCTTCTAGTTCCTTCTACACTAGGGGAGGCTACAGTTAAACCAGGCTGACAGCTTTTCTTTAGACAGAGCAAGTATGAAGTCTTCTTCCTTCCCTCCAAAGCCGGTAGCCAGGGTGGCTGGTGGGAATCAGCAGCACTCGGAAGCGGCGACACGTGGAGCGGGGCCGGCTCAAGGTGCCACTGGGCTCTCCTGCGCAGGGCGGCCTCATCCCTGAGGAGCCACCTCCCAAGAAAGCTGCTTCGGGTTTGTGGTGACACATCTGTGCAACCTGTGCAGTAGCTGATCCAAACCCAACATTATCATCCTGACTCGGATCGTGCACTGACATACAATTAAAACGCATAATTAAAACCTGCGGAAATGTGTATTTTGCTACAGCCTGTACAGTTCTCTTAACCTTAGGTGTGTGCTGCCACCAACACGAGCTTGTAAAATTGCAGTAACTTGTGCAGCTGAACTTCGATTAGTTTTTTTTCCTTTCCTTTTAACAAGAGCAGCTTTTCCTTAAGGGTAGCTCTTTCATTTTCACTCATCGTAATCTCACTGCATTTTAGTACTAGGCAGAGAAAATTGTTCCATGAAAAGGTCAGGACAAAATGACGAGTTTGTTTTGTCTGTTTTACTAGCATATATCGTTAGGCAGTAATGGCCCTAACATGCTCTTTAACTGCTAGTGGAACCAATTCAAAACATCCCTTTGAATTATTAAAAGTACAGTGAGTTCAGTAAAAAAAAGTTAAAGCTGTGTCACCTTTTTGCTAGCAACGGAAACAGAAAGGGAGCTTTCCCATGAATGCTGTCCATTTGTCATGAAAAAAAAAGGGTGGAGATGGCCACAGAGGTTGGACTAGATGATCTCCGAAGGTCCCTCCAAACTTAACCATTCTGCAGTGGGTTCAGAGCTCAGAGCCATTGCAGCAAATCAGCTACAAAAGCCAGACTACTGCCTTTAGTTTACATGAAGACAGGAAAATATCCGACTGCTTTGACTGAAGGAATTACCCCTTTTTTAACTCTGTCCCCGTCCTGGAAGGCCGAGCTGCGCAGCCTCTCGCATCCAGCGGTACAGGGTTCCTCCCAGCACTGCCAACCAACACATCAAACACGCACAGGCATTTCGCACACCACGACTTAGGTCTCTCCCTGTTAATTCCTGGAGTGGCAGTTCCCAGGAGGTGGAGTGTGGGTCACAAAACCCTACACAAACCAGCCCCATGGTGACACCTGCACACAGTGGTGACACTTGCGCACTGTGCACTGCCAAGCCTGTTCATTCCCAGAGTCCCTGGGAAGACAAAACGACTAAGAGCGTAAGAGCACTTCTGGGCCATAAACGTGTGCATGTACAGTTGCCTGCTCATCCCACAGCTCTTTCCAGCTAACACAATTCAATAATACAGCTTCAGCAGTTTACATTTCTCATAATCAGTTTGAGGATGACCTGCAGAGCTTCCAGGTAAAATATGGGCCACTCCAGAAGCCTTGACTTGGATTTAGTCTATTTATTGACATTACAGAAAATAGATTCTCTTTAAATACTCTTTTTGTTGTTTTGCTTAATTCAATGTGATCACTTTATTATACTGTCTAAATATCAGATTCAATCATCAGAGTTGAAATGAGTTAGAGCTTTATTTATCTCCACGTAGCCTCGGTCAAAATTAATTTTTGCTGGGTTCCTTACTGATAACCTGCATATGAGCTTTTAAGACAACAATTGATTGCATCATACATCTAAAACATGGTTCATTTCCCAAAACAGCACAGTTAATAATCATTTAACTTTTCAATTAAAGTAGGGTGCCAACATGAAAAGAAAAAATGATAATCCTGGGAGACAACAACTGTTCCTGCAGTTTTCTTTTTTCTCTCTTACTCTCAAGACTGCTAACTGATCAACAGAATATTAGGTTAACCTATAAGCCACCATTTCAAATTTATTTTTTTTTATTTATATAAACACCATCTCATTCCAGAGCTACATAAACCAAAAGCAGAAGAGGAGACAAGATGCAACATGGTAGACCACAAAATTGGTGGCAACAGTTGCACTGGGAATAAACACGTGCCAAGGTTGCTTATTTTCTCACATGTCAAATAAGACCTTCCACCTTCCCTGCTCCTCCTTGGCCACACAAGCTACCACCGTCTAGATGAAACACCGTCGTGATCCCAACAGGTAACACTCCTTATCTCTCACAAGAAGCTCCAAGTCGGATGTTTCAAAATATTTTCCACTTCAGGATCAAGTCAATAAAGGCAATCTAGATCATCTTCAGCTGGAGCATGTATACTTGTCCATGGTCAATGGACATGGCCAAAACAGGTCCCATTTCTTCCAACTTCATGGGCCTGGCATGGTACTTCGAGGCCAGGCCTTTCCCAGGAGGTATTTCCAACCTATTGAGCAGGCATGAGTGCCTTAGCGATCAACCTGGCTCATGATGACTATTTCCAACACAGGCTCATACCCAGACGGGAAAAAGCACTCTTTACCCAGCACTGTACACAGAGCAACAACAGTGCCAGATGGCATAATGCTGAGCAGAATTAATTTCACACATGATGTTTTCAAGGTGTTAAAATATGTCACAGCTTCTGCTAATAAAACATCTTCCCTCCTCCTTGAAAGGAAACGCCATGCTCCCGACAGCCTGTATTTTACATTATATGTGTTTTCAATCCTGATAAGGACAGCTGATTGCTTGCAAAACTAATTACAGTCAAATGAAAGTTTTTCAGAACCATCATTAGCAATTACGACCTGCTGGATTTGCAGCGTATCGTTCAGCAAGGTGTAATTCAATAGCTTATTGAAAAAACTGCATGAGAAAGCACTGATGATAAGGGCGGTGCCAGCACCCTGTCAGGGCAGCAGAGCCAGTCCATGAGCCCAGACACCCGTCCCGGCCTCAGCTGCAGCCGGGTTTGAGACTGGCCTGCGAGTTTGCTGTGGGAAGCAACTGCTTCCAAAATCCCAACGGACCCCATGTACCTCTTCTCCATGAGCAACGTGTCCTTCAACCTCGGTGATGCCAAACTAGACCTCCAGGAGTGTATAAAATGAGAGCAAGCTCATGAATCCAGGCTTGCAAACCTCTCCAAGGACCCCCTAGGCCAGTGACTGAGAGCAAAGCAGCCCCAATCCGCAGCAGATTTGGAAGCAGAAAAGTCTTCACCACTCAGCGTGTGTGTGCACTGTATGTACCACATCCCAAGATGCACACGCACATAGAGGTTTGTTCTCCGGGTCGTTGCAGAGCTGTAAGTTGGAATCCAAGGACTTGTGCAGCTCGAGATGGGTGTCCGCAATCCTCGGAGCCGCTACTCCTCTCACCAAGCCCACCCACAACTTCATCTTCAATTAACAGCTCCTGGGGAAGCAGCACGGGAAGCAGTTGCTAAAGAGCGCTTGGATGTCACCAAGCGCTTGCAAACCCAAACTGTAAATAGCACGTTGTAAATCGCCCGTTGCGGCCAGCAGCTCGCACAGGAAGCGCCACGCCGGCGGCAACCCGCGCCATCTGCTCCGCGTGCCACTCGGCTCACACCCGTCCCCACCGCAACCGAGCACCCAGGACGCTCCAGGAAGGGCCACGCACTGCCGGCAAGTGCCAGCACCGTAGATCCAGGGCGAGACTGCCAAGAGGATCGCAGGGTTATTTCTGGGAAGGGAAAAGCTCCGGCATCTCCCTCCCTCGCCTCTAATTGCTTCGCCTAATGGACTAGAGGTTGAAACTAATATGTAGTTTATCATGCTTGCAGTCCATGGTTGCACTGTTCTTCCTGATATCTCACTGCCATCTACCTCCTAAATCACCCCTCTATCACCAGCCTTTTTCCTTCCCTCTCCTACCCTTGTTGCCACTCTGCCTCCCTGCTTGCATCCACAAGGGACACCCGAGACGCTGCCAGCGCCTCCGAAACACCCCCAGGTAACCCAGGAGCTGGGTCCCACCACGTGTGCAAGCGAGTTAACACTGCCTTTGGCGAGGGGACAACCCAAGCCACCCACTGAGGCAAGGAGAGGTTCTGCTCACGCCTCAGGAAGCAGAGACATCTTCTGAGCCCTTGCAATGTTTTGTCATCCTTTTTCTTATTTAGAAGTGCTCATTTTATGATTTCCACACTGTTTTTAAAGAGCAGATGGAAAAGCATGCCATCTACCAATTAACGTAAAGGAAATGGAATTTAAAAGGTTGGAGAAATATTCTGATGAGCCTCGTGTTTGCTTAATGCCAACTAAAATTTCCTTGAGGCATTTAATAAGTACATTTATGAAAGCTCACAAAGCAGAGTTCAAAAGTCTTCCTGCTACTAAATTATGAGCCTTAATTAACCTACAGTTTCACATTTTCTGGATTTCAATAAACCTGTAGGCATTTCAGCATAGTGGGATAAATACCTGCTCAAAGACTGCAAGGAGACTTGCTGAAAATGAATGAGCAGCGCTCCCACAGCCACCCTCGGTCATGGGGGCTTAGTGAGGGGCTTTCACAGCAAGTGAGGGCTGCTTCGGCGGTTGACAGATTGAGGCAGATCTATTGGACAGGGCCGGGAATTGCAGGTAAAATGACCCACAAGGTCTCCAGGGGGAAGATCTTTCCCACCAGGACAGAGGGCAGCCAAGACGTGATGCCACCACGCCAATGCAATGACAGCGATGACCAAGGATGCATCGTTCCATCCACACGTAATGTTCACGTGTGACACCCAATTAGATTTGATAACAATAATTATACCATAAGCAATTTCCAACCAACAACTTTGGCAGCCAGTGGCAGATGGAGGAGGTGGCCCAGGACAGGGGACCTGCACTGCGGTAGGGACACCCTGAAGGGACTACGGCCCCCGGGATGCCCATGCTGGGAAAGGGAAAACAAGTGAGAAGCGGGGAGCCCCTGGCCCTGCACCCTGCCTCGCTGCACAGAGGTGCAGCAAAACCAAACTGCAGTTGAGCCTGGTAAAAGCAGAGGAGATGCATTTCCCTTAGCATTTATTTTTTATATTCTCCGTTTCCAACACCTAAGTTGGCAATCAAAAGTTTTTTTTCTATCAACAATAAATTAAATCAGGCAAAATGCCCCGATTCAAAGCTGCTTTGCCTGTGACATCATCTCATCTTTTAAGTGCCAAAGCCACTTGCAGTTGTCAGCACTTAAACTCTTCAGGAGACTAAAATGTTCTTATCTAAGGAGCTGTACCCCAACCATATGTATTAAATTTATATTGAGTAAGATATTTTATTCCCTCTCAGCCTTATCCCTCTGGAATTAAGCTCAGATTTATCAGCTAAAAGAAAAACCACTTTCCATGACATTTGACAACTCAATACCTTCCAAGCCAGTGTATATTTATTCTTAAAAACATAACCTCACAAATAACCTCCATCAGCAGCTAGGCCAATTCTTCATTGCTTAAGTACCAGGCAGAGAAGTTTCACCTGACAGTAGGCTATGTCATGGGAATCAAATAGTGCAAAAAGTCAGCTTTTATAAAGGCTAGTTCCTGCTGAACAAAGCAGATACATTTACCATTTGACATCCTAAAAAGGAATCAAGTAAAGAATGAGTTTGAACAGAGAAAATGGTGAAGAGAACCTAGCAACCTTCAATTCCTTCACATCATACAATTATTGCACTGAAGATCTCAAAGAGTTTGCCCATCTCCCTTTGAAATACGAAGTAAAAAGGAAATTAAATTATAAGAGATAACACCACAATAGGTAAGATAGGATAGAATAGGTGCTTTCCAACTTGTTTGCATTGATTACGTGCTCTCTGAGTTCTTATTCTAGTTCTGTTTCCAATCAGAGCTTGTAAATACTAGTGGAAACTCATTTTTATCAGCTTTTATAACTTTGATTATCAGGATCAAAAAGAAGTAGGTGTACTTGTCAGCCTTGATGTTCCTCTCATGTGCCTAAGCTTACGCTCTGAAAAGCCCCAAAACTTTCAGTCTTCAAAAACCTATTTCTCTACAAAGGAATGCTGGGTTGCACGAAAGATAGAGGCTCATTCAATAAACATCAGTTATTTCCATTAGAGTTTTAAATCTTGAGCAAAGGGTCATTAATTACACTCAAACTTAGGTCACATTTGTCCTCTTTACCATTACTTTGGTTTTGTAGCCCACGAGACAAATGAACACACAGGTATATGTTACACTTAAAACATGCAAACCTCCAAGCATCCAAACCATTGACCTTTTGCATACAAACACAGACAGAATGTAGATATTTATTCATCAGAAAAGCAGAATATTTTTCCCTGCATTATGCACAGCAGAGAAATCACACTTCCTGTGCTTTTTTTTTTTTTAAGAAAAGAAACAGAAACACACCACTCTGCACAGCCCTGGCTCACAGACCAAACCTCCAGCCTCCGCTGTGGCAATCCTAGATGCTCTGCGCTCACTCCCCTCCACGCGCACCCCAACTCCCACCCCAAGACCTGGAGGGAAGCAGAGGGCTTATGGGTAGGTGCTCAGAAACCCAGAAGAGTACAGGCTTAGACCACCAACAGCACCCTACAAAACAACTCCTTCTAATCAGCCCCAGGAGAGCAAGATCCATCTCAGCAGCTGCTCCTCCTGCAGCCACCTCACGTGGCCCTTGGGAGCTCAGCCCCTGAGCTCGGAGCTCAGCTTGGCCACACGCCACACAGCCTCGCTCCCGGCCTTGGCACACGCCTCTGCCAGCCTGGACTTGCCACCAACACGCCACTCTCTCGTCCTTCTCAACCACTCGCATCATCTCTCCTCACCCTAGCAGAGGGCATGAAATGGGACCCAACTGCCCAAACACGTGAGCGACCCCACCACGTGGGAAGTGCGGCAATACTTTGGCAAAGCACACGCCACGGCCCCCGCTCGCCACACGCGGCTTGTCCCCTACCTGTCTGAGGCCCTTCGGGAACTTCCTCCTTTTCCCCAGGTGCTGGCACAGGTTACGGTCATTCTCGCGGTCAGAACTGTACTGGTGGTGGGGAAGTCTGTTCTTTTTGGGAAGGTAGGAGAGCCCGTTCGTAAGTGCTTCCCGCTTCTTCTTGGCCAGAGGGTTCTGCCGCTTCTCCACACGCTCCTGAGGCTTCAGCGCGACATCCTTCTGCAGGGACAGGGAACAGGCAGGGGAAGAAGGAAAACACAACCGTTAAAATACAGATCGCATTTGTTTGGTTTTTTAAACTATTTTCAAAAATAATTTTAGGAAACAATTTCCAGGGGCTCTGCTTTTCACCAGAAAAGGAGAAAAGCATCTTTGCAGCCAGCCAGTTAAGGAACAGACAGGCAAATATAATTAATAAGATTAAATGAGTGCACACACGTACAGCCACATACACCCCTCTGCCTTTCATACCATCAGCCTAACCGTTTCCAAGCACACCTCATGTATCAACCAAGTACGTGCTTAAAAGACAGTGTATGTTCATAATGTTTAAATTAAGAGTCATCTTTGATTTCAGCAAGCCTTGGCCTTCGACATTTATTTTGACTTATTTCTTATATTTAACAAGGCAAGGCAAGAGTTGACCTAAAGCCAATTAAAGCCAATGTATCTCAATTGACTTCCCTGTTTTTTCTTCAAGCTTGCCCTAAGCAGAACATTTCCAGATCTCAAGGGGTGGAAGGGTCATGCTTGTTTTTGAAAACTTTATTACTGACCCTTCTTTAAACTCTAGAATCAATGTTCATCTATATGCAAGTCCAGTCACAAACATATAAATTCTGTAGCTTAGGCTATACTTAGTTTATTTGCTGAAACACGCAGAACCTGTGCATTTGTTTTAAAAAAGTACAACTTGAAAATAAATTTTCCAATAGGATAACACGGAAGGCAGGGGAAGCAGAAGGAATTGGCAGATGTAGGGTTACTGGGAGAGAAGAAGTAGAAGCCACTGGAGAGGTAGGAGTTGCAATGCTTGTTATGTCTCCAAGAAATCTGCAGTCATTTCAAATCACATCTACTCAAAGAGCTTCAAATGTACAAACACGGGTATTTCCATCTAATGTGCCTATTACTTAAAACAGCATTATACTTTAAGCATAGCCTATTCATGTCTGGTTGCCTTGACCTTCAGGTCCCACAAAAAAAGCTGTCCATGCCCTACTATACGAAGTACTACATGATCCTGTAAGCCTCATACTTCTGTTTTACGTACCTTATTATTACAACTGACAACATGACAGTTTGTGAGGAAGAAATTGGTCTATCTGTCCCTTTGTCACAAATATTCAGGTTCGGGAGAATAACATCCTAATTGTGCCCTGTTTTGCTTCAAAACATGCTCAAAAAAAGAAAAAAAAATCCATCTGGCTTTTTAATTAGCGTGTCCTCACTGAATGCCCATCTGAAACGCAAGATCCTTACAAAAGTCATCATTAGAATCAGGCAGAATATTATACTGAAAACAATCCATATTCAAACTCAATATTGAATAGAAAAGAATAATTTCACAAGCATTAAAGAAGACAAAAATGGACAGAAGCCATAAGCTTCTTTTATTTTTTTAAACCTGCCTTTGGCAAGACACCATGGGATGCATTCTAAGTTTTTCTTTACTCAGTGCTATTCATAACAGAAAAGTTAGGTACCCTATCAAAAACTCATAAAAGATCTTTAAAATCCTTAAGTACAACTTAAGGTAAGTACAATTCACCCTAAACTCACCCTTTCTGGAAGAAAAATATTCTCCTAATAACTAAATAGCTTAGTGGGATTTTTTTTCCTCCCCCCTGCTAGGGATCTAAATGAAACAGTGGCAGGACTCCAGAAGCCAATAAAACACCTAATGGGGCTAACACTGCCATCAAGAAATTACTGGCTTCCATTAGCTTTAAAGAGAGATGAAGACAGGTCAACATTTTGCAGATTACTGCAGACACATCTGGGGTCCTTCTCCATAAGACCCCCTGCAGTTGAGCCAACCCCACTAACCATTTCATAGTTTCATGAATTTTCAGGCGCACTTGAAGCAAAGCATGGCCAGTTTAAGAACCTGGGATGAACGGACCTTCACATAAACCCACAGACAAGATGAACCCTCCAGCTTCACCGGTTTTGGAAAACTCTATTAAAAAAAAGGAATCTATCTTCCAGGCTGGAAGGAGCAATTTGCAAATTTCTCCTAAAATATGTCCCTTCTACTTACAGCCAAAGGGAGCTCCGGTTACATATACCTTGTCATCCCACAAGCCATAAAATCAGGCCTTACATGCAACACAGTGGATTGTTTTATCATGACATTTCTATAAAGGATCCATGTTTGGACAATAAAGTCCCTCCGCACCAGCCAGCTGCTTTTCAGTATTTCATGTCTCTGCAGAGAAAACTACAGAGCATCGAGGGCCAAACCCTTGTGTTATTGCACCGCAAGGTAGGACCTCTCATGGCCTTCAACAGATACACTATTTGGCCTTAAAGAAAAAAAACAAAACAAACCACACTCAGTTCTTCCTCTGCAGGCTGGACTTCAACACAACACGCTGAAGGACAAGAAACTTAGACAGGTGTCGACAGGATACGTTAAACCAAGGAGGAACAAGGCCCACCAACCCCCAGGCCACGGAGGCAGAAAGTTCAGCAGCATCCAGAGCATCTCCTGGCCCACAGGAGCCGTGTCCCAGCGCTGCCCCCGCCTTTGGGCACGCATGAATCACTTCCCGCTCCCGGCACGCGCCCCCTCACACTGTTTTCATTTTCCCGTTGTTTAGCCAGGACAACGGCAGGACTGCAGCCGCCTGGGCACATTAGCTAGTGTAATCTTAATTACGGACTTAAGCATCGCCATGATTAAAGTAATAAGCTGTAATTACTCTAAGGTGTCAGGACCGCACAGACCTTATCTCAGCAGATAAGGAGATGTAGCCATACCTCATGACGAGCTCTATTTTTCAGCACTACCCAAGGAGTTGATTCAAACTAAGTAGGAGATGCCGGGTACAATATATTCTGACTTTAATGTCGCTTTTTCTCCTCTCCTGCCAGCGTACAAACCACACATTATTAAATAAATCATACAAACATATTAGGCATGGTTTAAAACCATCTTATTCAGAGATATCTTTCATCAGTAAAGTGCCTTAAGTGTATCAGGAAGGTGACTTAAATGTATAAATATGTAATTATGTACAATTCAATACAGAAGTGCATTAATATTTATGAGTGTACCATACAATCTGAAAAAAAAAAAATCCATTTGTTTTATTTCTATGGGGCATATTAATCAAGCTGCCGCCGCCGTACGTGCTGCAGCAGCGGAGCACAGCCAGCACCAAGCGCAAGGGCTGCCGAGGCCAGTGGGGCGGCCCTGCAGCGTCTGGGGAACGTCCAACAACCACAATGCAAGCCCCACATTCGGAGGGCAGAGAGGCAGTATCCTTTGTCACTGGATACTTCCCTGGCGCAGGTGGCCTGGAGGATGCACCACGTTTCCACTGCTTGTCAGCAGGTCTGGGGCTGCTTCTCAGTGACATTCTGCAGCTTCACAGCACTTACTACGGCCCGCACCTCATCCCCATGCATTTCCCCATAAGAGTCGATCACCAGCCGGCCTTCCTCCCACCCATCATCACCCCGGTTAGGGGTCCTTCCATGAGAAATCCTCACCAAAATCTGCAGGTTGCATCCAATGAACACTTCAGGTGACCACCACGGAGCTTCAAGCCTCAACCTTGGCCAGTTGTCTTTATGGAGCGTTTTTTTTTTTTTTTATTTCAGGGTCAAATTCAAGAGCTGAAGTTCTGCACTTGAATGTGATACCAAAAGGCAACCTTTTAAAATTATTTAAAATTGAAGCATCTTAGAATGTCAAGCTAGTGAAGGTGGCAGTTATCTGGACTGGTCTACAACCAGGTTCCAGTTCCTTGCTTCTCAGGTCCTTGCTAGTCACAGTGGCTTTATCCTGCAGCCTGCCCATTCACTCCTCGCTCACTCTAGCAATAAAGTTGACAAAGAACCACTCTCAAAAACACTCCAAATTAGGAGATGGTCATGAAATGCCAGTGCAGCTGCAAGAGTTGATTTAAAGTTCTTCCTAGGCTCAGGATGCAACGGTGGCACAGACTGAGCACCTCAACGCTGGCTGTCAGCGGGGACACGCTTCATCCAACAGAGGTGTTTGCATGAAGAGGAGAAGGAATCAGAGCAAGGCAACAAACACAGCCAAAAATACTGACAGTAGTTGCTTGCAAAAAAGGTAGGCATCTAGATCGTAGAGCTGAGAGGGTGCTAAGACAGTTCATCTGCAGCCGGCAGTGCTCAACGTTGGCTGTCAGCCCAGGGAACCACCAGCTCTTAGCAGGCGGCCGTACAAACCCGAAGACAACAACCACCCAGCATCGGGAAACAGGCCCAGCAGGAGAACTGCTAAAGCTGCCTTCAAATCTCAGCATTGACTTATGCTGTGTTTCCCGTTATGCTTTTGTACAAATTTCTAAAGTTGATGGATGAAACTGCCCTAGGACTTCAATACCACTCTCACACTCACTTCCCAATTCATTATTTTAGCTCTGGCAGAAACAAGAAGACATAAAAGCCTGGAAACAACGCACTGACTGGTCCCTATGATCTTTCAAAATCGGAAAACAAAGCAAGACACTTATAGGAGCCACTCATTTCCCTTCAGATAAGACAGCTAAATGCACTGCATGCTCCTCCAAATGCAGAATTAGTTCCCCAAAACCACCTCTCCAGGGCAAAAAGGTGGAAACACTCAACACAGGGCAGAAAAAGCAGATATAAGGTGCAATACAAAAGAAAAACGGATTCTTCAACTAGGAAAATGACAGTATTTTAGGGATTGGTGAAAGAGTCATGATGTTAACCACACCACCCATGGTAGCCCAGCCACTAATCCAAGCAGTTTCTTCAAGTTGTCAGACCGGTTTCGACAAGTTTAACCTTGGTTCGTTTGCTTTTTTTCCATAAAATTGCAATCTGTCCCTTCCTGCCTCACTCTCGAATTGGATAACAAAGTGCTTCGGTGTTGTGCAAAAAAGGGTTGTGCCATGGAGTGAAGATGAATGCGGCACAAGGCTGCAGGGCAGGACGTGGCCATGACGGATGATGGAGAAACAATAGCAAAGCAGGCAGCTGCTCGAGAGGGGTTTTATAAAACCCTTCTGTAGCAAAGAGATTGCTTGGATTTCTCAGCCCCCAAACATTTATTAACAATATCACTGATAAACAGAGGGGTCTCTTTCAGGTGCTGCCCATTTCAACTGCACACAAAAAGCGACACTGAAGCAACATTATTGAGGTTGCAAAAGTCAAGGGTTTGGAAGTTATGAAATGCCAGAATTAAAGCTGCAAACAGCACCTTAATTCAGCCCTCGCGTGTCTCAGCATTATGATACAATCTTTAATTACCTGGTCCTGCGCTACTCCCTCCGATCGCAGTGCGGAAGGCTCTCGGTTAATGAACAGCCATTTGCGACTTTGTTTTCCTCTGTTCATCCAACATGCACGTCTAAAACGTGTTTACTTACACTCCAGTCAAGCCCTCCACTGAATGCACAAGTATTAATTTCCTCAAGGGCTTCTCTATACAGTGCCTTAGTCTAATATCAGATGCTCTACAAATATTAATGACTTATTTTATATGACCAAGAATGTGTTTTGCTGTTCCCATTTTACAGGTGGAAGCAGCAGCACCAACAAGCTCAGGTCAAAATCGGCTGCTAATTCCAACAGCCCATTAGGAAGAACTTTAGATTTGATCTTCCAGCGAATCCAGCCCTACAGAGCACTTCAGATTATGAAGCCTTCATAGCTCTCAGGGGCTGCAGCGAGCATCGAGCACCGCAGCAAATCAGCCTTACCGAGCACTTACCCAACTGCATCATCATTCATATAAACACAAGGGCCAAATAATAAAAACTCGGTCAAACCTAAATAGCACTAACATACAGACATCAAGCCAACAGAAACAAGAGCTCTTCTGGATCCCTTAGCTCAGCTGTAGCCATACATGTCAAGTTGAGCTGTGTGTGGCTTTATTTAAAGAATACATGGCTGGCACTACTTTCATACCTAGATTTTACCCAGTACTGCTCCTTTTTGCAGGATGAAGGCTGTCCTCAGCACATGTAAATGTTACTCACTTCTATTAATATGCTAGACCTAGGCCAGTAATCCAAAAAAAAAAAAAATTACTCACAAAAATAAATGTCTCTCCTTAGTCATAAGTTTAACAAACAGATCATGATTTACTTACGCACAGAGTGCTTGAATGCAGACATTGTATTTCTCTACAATTTATGCCATCTCATATTTCAAATCAGATTTGGGCTGCTCCTCTGTGATTAATTACCTGGACTACATAATACTGTTTCTGTGCCATACCTGAATAATCATCCCACGTTTAATTAAACTTAACACTTAAATATGTGTCTCAGTCTCACTGCGTACAATGCAGTTTTCACAGAATACTTGAACTTGTTCTCATTTGAGGTGAGATCGGTGACTGAGAGCAGACACTCTAGTTTTTACCACACCATGATAAAATACGTTTTAAATGAAATCTCTGCAAGCATTTGAGTGCAAAAGACACACCAACATTTACAGCAGCAGAACAGCAGAACATAATGACTCAGGATTTCAAAGGTCCTCACCTCTACAAAACAGCTGCACTAACTTAGCTGAAAACCAAAGTGGAGAGTCCATGAAATATTTCCATAGCGTTCACTGCGAAGACTGTGCCAAATCACCCTTCAGCTAAAACCTAATGCCACCAGGTCAAACAGACTCTCCACAAGCAAAGCAGGCAGAACCTCATGTCATACCTGAAGGTGGATGAACATGAGGGCAGCTGATCCCAGGTCATTTGTTCCTGTGCTCCACCACGCTACACTGTGACTGCGGCTAACAGTCATTGAGTTACCGGCATCCGGCCAAGCCACAGCTGGGAGAAACCTGCTTCTGGGAGCATCAAGAGCAGCGCTGAGAAATGCCAGCGGGGGTTACAGAGCCAAAACACTGTTTCTCTTCCTGGCTCTGCGGAAGGCCAAGTACACACAGCCGATTCTGTTCGGACAGACACAGCCAGAGCCTGGGCACCCCTGTCAGGAGACAGTGATCCTGGAGCTCTCGCTCCACCCAGCTCCCGCCTGCCTGCAAGCCCTGAAGTATTTTTTCTTCCCTAGAGATTTTGAGAGATTTATGCCAGGGATCTTGCTGTTGCCAGGGGAGATCCGAGATCACCTCTCGCAGACCAGACCAGCATGTGCAGCTGCCACAGCGGCACCCGCGACTCCTTGCTGTTCACCAGCACATGCCGCTCTTCGCTCACGGAGAACTTTGCCTCCTCCTCCTCCCGTGCCTTGGAAGAACTCCTCATGGCTTACACCACGTGTAAGCGCTCCAGTGTGCAGATTTTATTATCCAAATCAAAAACCTCCATATCATTTTAAGATAACCCATTTTGAAACAATCGTCTCTATCTTAGGGGTCAAGAAGGTGAGCACTCTCAGCGCCATGTTTTTTCTCTTCCAAGTTCCTGCTGTCTCATGTTCCTCTTGATTTTCTTTCCTTCTCTTGGCACCACTTAACTCTACAGCTGCTGTAGGCATGCAGCAAGAGCACACAACACAACCTCACCCAAAACACTGATGAAGATGCATTTTAAAATAAAAGAGCAGTGATTAGAAATACAGAGAGAAACCGAGTACTTAGACATGAGCAGAGGCCTGTACCGCCTAACTCATGGGCACGCTGGGGGATATGCTTCATTGGGGAAGAAGCAGAACCTCAGTGCAATCAGAAAAATACAGTTCAGCTCCCCATCTGAGGAAAAAGAAAGCCCTACTAGATAGAATAATTGGAAAATGACAAGTTTTAGGGAATAAAGCAATACATAACCTTACATTTGCTGGCTTATGCTTCCCCTAGGAAGCAGATGTGCTGAAGGCAACATTGGTGAGCACAGCAACATGAAGGATCGCGCCCCCACGTAGCGCTCACTGCTGGCAGACGCATCCAGCAGCCCCTCAGGATGGGAGCACAGCTCCTTCCTTCTATCTTGCACCATCTCGTATTTAGATGGTGGACTCTGCAGTCAAATGGGTGCAGAAGACAGCATAAATTAGTAAAAAGGGAAAAGCAGAGATTATGATGTTCTTCAGTTTATCTTAGAACATAGATTCTGTAACACAATCTCACACACCAGAAGGGGAAAAAATAAGAAAAAAAAAAAAGTCATTTCCTTTGAAGTTATTCCACAGCTGAAAATGGGTCTTCTGCAAATATTCAGGAAGAATAAATAAATAAGCAGCAGCTACTTTGTGGACAGCCCTTTTACAACTGAACCATCACTTAGTGCTCAGGGCTATTCAGTAGCTGGAAAAGCAGTTTCTGCAGTGTTCTACCCACGCACCACCCAGATGCCACAACTCGCGCTGCAAGGACGTACGGCTAGTGGAGGTGCAGGTGCGAAATGGCACATCTGGGGCCAAGGGCTCCCCTTCCGCCTCTGGCAGCGCCACCAGGAACTGCGATAGCCAAGCGCTGCCGCCTGAGCAAGACCGAGGCTCAAGCCGTGTGGTGCAGCCGCCTTGTGCGAGCCCATAACCGGTTCTCATCGCAAAGCACTTGCACTGCCACCCTTGCGGAGCGCGGCCAAGGAGCTGGGCAGAGTCTCCTCGAGCAGGAATCCCACGGCACCGGGAAGGAAACCCATCCTTTGAAAGGTTTGTTTTTCCAACGTGCTTTTCGGCACCAGTACCCAAATCCCTCCTGTTCCATCTCATCACAGCTCCTATCCTGCCGGCACCGCATGAGCTGCCTGGGCTGACATGGTGAGTTATTACCGCAGATCCACAGGAGATGCACGGAAATCCCTGCTCCTCCACCCATGCTCTCCAGGACCTGAAGCAAGTCACTTCAGCCCCAAGCAGATATTCAGCAGCCTAGAATTATTTAAATCCCAGTGATGGGTTGTGCAAAGGAAAATAAATGGCTCTGAACTTGGGTTTTTGCCCTTCTACATACTAGTACTCAACTGTAGAAACAAAACCACTTCCTGTTTCATCTGTATCTTGTTACACCAAATACTTTAAAAGGTAAACGTCTGGGGCAGGACAACGGCCGGGGACGAGCAAACGAGACCCCACGAGGGTGACGTGGGTTGACAAAGCTGTCACGTCACCCTCAGCTCAGAGCCACATCAAGGCAAGAAACCCATCCGCGCGCCCAACCGCTACACAACATGAAACACCTCCGGGCTTGTTCTACTCATTAATCTGTTCGGGCACAGCAGGGAAGTCAGGCTTTCATCTTCTCTGCTGCCCTTCAACTTAACGGATCCACAAAGGCTCACGCGGCCACACCGGTGTCTTCCTCGGATGTCCCGTGGAATCGCTGCATCCCCTTCCCTGCCCTTCATTCTTCTGTGTCTCCATATCCAGACAGTTCTGCCCAACCTCCTGCTATGGAGATGCTTCTTGCATCTCCCCCTTCTTCTCCATCCCTCTCCTTGCTGGGATGGAGAAGCCATGTCCCTCATTCCCCTCCTGTTCTCCACCACCCATGCCAGAAAGGGAGGATGTCTGCCCCTCGCCGTCCCCGCTGCACATCAGGGCGGCGCCGCTTGCAGCAGAGATGCACGCTCACGAGTCTGCTCCCTCCGTTCTCCTGCTCCCTCTGTCCTCGTGAGGCGCAGCACCGCTCCGACATGTCCAAACAGCAAAGCCTCCCACAGTCACATCCTGCTAGTCTCCACCACCCGTTCCTTCATTTGTCTTTCCCCAAGAATCAGTTCTTGTGTTCAGAGGAACTAGTCATCCTCCCAGCATGAGCTAAACACTACTGATGCTGCCAAGGCCACCAGCACTCAAGAGCAAGGAATTCAGGGCTTTGTTTCCAATGCAATTCTGCTAGGGTGGGGTCTCCATACAAGCGCTATTCCTACATGCTCTTAAGGACCGGGGCCAAACAGCCTCATGCACCTTCTGCAGCAGCAGTCTGTGAGGTGATGCCTGCGAAGGACTGGCAGGAAGAGGCCTGAAGAGAAGGAATTTGAGAAGGTCATACCATTTTTTTCCTATTAGAACCCGTGCCCATTCCCTTTCCTATTTTATATATCTTTATATATTTTATATACCCAAGGCATTCTTCATAAAATGTGTTCAGGACTGGAAATAAATCCAAACCAAAACATGGTGAAAATACACTCAAACTTCACTGTTTTATTACAGGGCAAAAAGGACCTCAGAAACACAGACTAAACACATGCCTGGAGTGAAAAAGATGGAATAAATTAAGGGATATAATTATGGCTGGGAAAAGAGGGATGGAAGGAGGTCACTCAATAGGATGAAAGGCTGATTTGAGAAATAAGAAATGAAAGGAGGTGTCAGCTTGAATCAACCAAGCTGAAAACTGTGGCTGATTTTGACTGACAGGCCGAGACCTTCCGGTTGCAAACTCTCTCTCTAATAAGCTGCACATTCACCTCCCCACTTTACTTTGATCTTAATGCAAATGTTTTATAATGGACAGATTTAATGATGTTCAGGTACTTATTGGTTCTATTGGAGTTGATACTGGAATCAATCTCCCCCTTTGGAAACCTTGGGTTCATGGCAAAGTTTATTAAACTGCATGCAGTCATTCAGAAAAGATCAATAGAGACATGATTACAGAGCAACCAGAGGATTAAACATGAGATTTATCACAAAATTAAACTGAATTAAACGTTCTCTGATAGCGCTTGAGATGCTGTCAATACTTCTAACTCATAATCTATGCTTTCTGCGTTTACTTAACAGGCAGCAGGGATTTTTGACTCAAGAAAATAACTACCATGTTAAAACATAAACTGCAAAGATTTGCTGAGATCCTGCTCAACTGGCATTCCAGGCTGTTAGAAGGGCAAAAAGTACTTTGTGCCTTCGCCTGTTCCCTATTTAGAGGCGAGGAGAACACAGACTTCTACCATACCGTGCTTCTGCAAACTCCTTCTAGGACACGTGGGACCTGGAAGATGCCATGCAGGATTTCAAGTATTTTATGGTCCTACTGCAGCTTTTACTTTGTTCAGGATTATGTTTGTCCTCCCCTCTTGAGTTCTTGATGACCCATTACAACTTATTCTGTAGTGTGAAAAGCACACACCTCAGGACATAAGTTTGGCAGAGCTCCCTCTCCTTCCTCCTGATCTCAGCCCACCTTTTATTCCAGGTCTGCTCCTGCAGAGCACTACTCAAACTTCCCTTAAGAGCTCTTTCAAAAAGTGCATTTTCAAGGACCAAAGACAGACACGCTGTCCTAGATGTCCTAACAACTGGCACTTCCTAGGAGCAGACAACAAAGTCCCAGGTAAAATGTAGATTCTGCAGCTCCCTGTGAAGCTGGCCCGAATCCAACTGCTCTTCCTCCAGCCTCGCTGTGTCTCTGCAGCAGAGCTGGAAGCTCCCAGGCCCCGTGGTGCCCCAAGCCCCGCTGCCGGGGTCGCACACGGGGGTCGCTGCGTCCTGCCCTGCAGCTGTGTGTGCAGCCTGGCACTGAGGACCAAGCCCTGACACGGGCAGGAGCGTGGGGCACCGCGGCAAGAGTTGGGGCAGGTACAGAGCTACAACTGGCCCCTCTGTGGCGAGGACACATGCTGAGCGCGCCGCTGCCAGCCGTGGCTGTCCAAAGCCGTCACAACCGACGTTCAGTCTGAGAGCTCCTGTGAGAATTAACGCTCATGTAAAGCAAGCAAAGGCCCAAGAACATCGGCTTCCACAGGGCTTTTTTCCTTCCATTTTTCAGACAAAAATAGCATCCCGCCATCCCCATCACTAAAAGCTTAATAACCCCCGATAAAACACCTCAAAGGAAGCGTGACCATCCAACAGCAAGTAAACCACCCAAAGCAGAAACACTGCAAAAATCCCTCATCGACTATCATGAATTGAATTTTTTACTGACTTAGAGGAGCTTAGCTGCTTTCTAAACAGGCTCAGCTCTCCCCAGCGTACTTTGCAAAATTCAATCCAGTAATCCAATCCCAGATGCATTACACGAAATCTTATTTTTCCGAGCTCTGTAAAAGAACAAGCAAAAGGAAGTCTTTAGGAACACTAATTTGCCAATAAATACTGATGGAGCCAATTCTCATTTTGCTATTTTCTGGAGGAAAAAAAGGAAAAAAAGAAAACAAAAAAGCTGCCGTCTGAACACTACATCCTCTCATTATAACTTCACTTGTGGATACAAAAGATACCATGGAACATGTACCCTGAAATTAGCCCAGCATGTGCTGCCCCAATAAACAAATCCTCGGCAACTAGATTAGAGTCATTCCCAATAGGTTTCCACTGCAGAAATCACTACCGGCTCTGTCCAGAAAAGGAAAATATCTGTAATATGCAATAAATGGAGCAAAATAGCTAAATGAAGAGCAGGGCAGTAGCACAGCATGTTCCAGTAGCAACCAGTGAAGCTATAGTCAATACACACAGTAGCTGCTCAATTTTTACATCGATACCAATCCACACTTTAGTCCCTGAATTGCAGAGTGGAGCAGGGAAGGCCTCCGCATTACAGGCACTCCAAGACCAGCAGCGCAAAAAGGAGGGCCCTCCAACACCGGAGGAAGTCAGATCCTCCTTGTGCCACCGCATTTCATGGGACACTACAGAGCACAGGCAGCACCGGGAACGTGGGAGCATGGCCGATAGCTCGTGGCTGCGACACTGGCCCGAGGTGGTCTCGGGAGGAGGGCAGCGCGGAGCGGGAGGGCAGCGCAGAGCAACACGGGCAGGAGGGCAGCGCGGAGCAGGTGGGAGGGCACCCGTACAGCCCGAGGAGGGTTTTCGCTCTGCGGGTGCTGGGGACCTGAAGGGAAGCCAAACCTACTTGCATTCAATTGCACATCTCATCTTGAAAGTGCTGGGCTATAAAACTAGGCTGAAGCCAAAGAGCCCTTGGGATCACTCTCGGTCAAAAACAACAATGAGCAAGAGCAGAGACCAAAATCTAAGCAAGAAATTCTCCTTCCCCCTTGCCTTGAAGTTCAGTCTTCCGCAATATCTGCTGTGGACACAGACATGGAGAAGGGCTTATAGCCCAGCATAAATGGTGACAGCTGTGTTTTCTTCAGTCCATAACATATATATGCGTGCCACTTGTATGTGTGCACACATAAGCAGTCACCATCACCAAAGGATTCAAAATGCTGGAGAAGTGGGAATGTCCTGAGCAGCAGCTTTGGGCTCCCCCAGAGCCCCCAGCAGTGCACCCCGCCAGGTTATGGGCTGTTAAAAATTCATTTCTCCCCAAAAGAAGGCAGGTGGGTTCTGCCTTTTGTTGTTTTAATGATCAGGACAATAAATTTCTCAGCGGGGACAAAGAAATCCCCTGGAAATGAGAACGCTCAAGTGTCACTGAAGCTACATCTATTTAGCAAACAGACGAACACCTCCCAGCGCGGCCGGCCGCGGGATTAGGCATCTGTCAGTGCCTCTAAGAATCGCTTCCCACATCCGCGGGCAGCTTTTCTGGCTCCTCAGGACACCTCCATGCAAGAGGAGATCAGCAAACAAAAGCCTAATCACATGAACTGACAAATCAGCAGTGAGTCATTCCCAGGCTCCACCAGTGCCAAGTTGTCCAAATGGAGATTTTGATGCTCACATTCATTTCCAAGCCTGACAAACGACAGACCAGATTGTTTTCTGCCTTAGTGAAGTGCCCAAGCTAGCTGACCACGCGCAGGCCTCACTGGGTGCAAGAGCTGCTTCCTTTCCAGCAGGACACGCTGAGCACCCACCAAGCTCTCCTCTTAATAAAATCATAACAATATCCAAAAGGACATAATGGAAAAAACGAGCATAACTATGTCTTAGTGACAGAGATTAGGGATCATGCTACTCCAAGAAAGAGGAAAAACATGATAAAATAGGTCAAATGCAGACAGAAAAAAATGACCAAGGCAGCTTTTATCAAAACAGGTGAACAAACAGTGGAAGACTCTGCTCATGTGGTATGGAATAGGCCTACATCTCACGCTGTCTGAAAACCTTTCTCAACAGAGCAAGATAGGAGCAACACCAAAAAAAGAAAGGAAACCATCATGGCAGACACTGAACCTGCGTTAAGCACAGAGACACACAAGGGCTGTTATTTAATCAACGCCAGAGGAAAATATGGCCCAATTGAAGAAAATACTAAAATACTTTTGTATGGAAGTGTGGGATATTCAGCTGAAAGGAGCAAAGACTACAGTAAAGCGTCTACGTAATGTTGAGGCCAACAGCTGCAGGGACTACTAATTATCAGGCAGCAGGGCAGGGACAATGGGTCGCTCTAGGGACAACAAGCAAGAACATCTTTCCAAGTAACCGACTGCAGCAAGTCCAGATACGGCCACAAGAGCTGCTCACGAGAACAGCTTGGAACCATATGAGATAGGTTTATCAGGAATTCTTCCAAGGTGCATCCTATATGCCCAAGCAAACACACACTTGAAAGTTTGATCTGCTCAACAGCACCATAAAGTTGGAAAGCTTCCCACAGCAAGGCCTAATAGATGGAGGTGGGAGGGAGGGAAGAGACAGAGGCCAGGAGATCCTTCTCAGCACATTCCCAGCTGAGTACAAGGGAGGCAACTTTATGTGCTCTTAGTAGTAGATTAATGAATGTAATTACCTAACATTGGGGCTGTGAATACCACAAAACTGTAATTTATAGCAGACTGTAAAGTTCTAATGTGTTTTTATGTCCATAAGCTGCTTAACCATAATCTAATGCATTTGTACATGAACACCCTCCTAAGTGGTTCTCAGCTAAGCAGTGAGCTCTAGTCCCTTTGCCTACACGCTTCTGCTTTGTGTCTTGATAAACCAACCTCTCACAGTGGGCATCTGAGAAAGAGCAGCTGCTAATGGCATGAATCATTTCAAATACAGAGGCAAGGGCGTCTTTCCTTGCTCGATGAAATAGCTCCTGGTCGACTAGGGCTGAAGCAGGGATAATAAAAGCAACGCAAACATCCCTGGTGCAAGACCGACACAGGACCCTGGGCTGGTGGCAGCGCCAGGACTCAGTCTGATTGCCTCCTCGTAGGTCCTGGGTGCTCAGACCTCTCCCTCGGCCAAGTTGTCTCCGAGCCGTCTACCCGCTGCAGAGCTGGGATAGGTGGGGAGGGTACAGGCCGCGTCTGGAGTGTCGGCCGTCTCCATGGAGCGGTTGCAGTGAACTCTCCGACAAGACCCTTGCCCTTGTCGCAGCCCTTGGCTATGGACACACGACCAAGCCTCTCCCTTAGAGAGGAGTGATGTGGTCAGGGCTCCCGAAGAACCTGCTTAGCGCTGCCACTAACTCATTTAGGCAAACCATTTAACTTCTTTATGCCCTTGCTTAACCATCTGTAAAATGGGACTAATAATAAACCTCAGAGGGATTCAGCAAGGCTTAATTAAACGGTTTGTAAAGTGCTTTGAGATCCTCAGGAGAAATGTGCTGTGCAAGTGCAAATTATTATTATTGTTACAAAGCTTTCTACTTCCAGCCCAGTTAAATATTAATGATCCAGTCTTCCTTACGCCCAGCTCTACAACTGTCCTGAATAGTAATTTTCCCAGCTAAAAAAAGCATAGCGACCAGTGCCAAGACAGCCAAAAAATTTCATTCTTGCTCCTTCCTAAGTAGTTTGAATTAGTAGATAAGTGTAAATATTTTAGTGCATATTAAGCTGAGGGTATGAATCCTAAACTACATGACTTGGAAACGTTGCTAGTTCTGAGCCAAAAGACCAGCCACGATCATCAAAACATGCCACATTCACACCACTCAGTACTAAAAACCCACTCAGGATAGATCAGGATCGCAGTGGATAGGGAAGGAAGGTTTCTCTGTTTAAAAATGCACTGCTTTGCAAGGGTTGTGGTACGAGTGACAGGATTAACGTTCACTCAGAAGCTCTGTCTTGGCAGAAGAACATCAGTGTCCTGTCATTAAGGCATGGCTTTTGTGGGGAGGAGGGTGGGGGATAGGCTATACACTGCATTTTAAGTAAAATCCGTCTATTGTAATTCAGAGAAAACAAACAAACAAACAATCAAAAAGCCTTTAAATTGCCCGCAGGCCAAAACAAACACCCAGCCACAACTCTTCCTCCCACACCAGCCTCTCACAGGCGAGCCTGACAAAAGAAAAGTGAGAAAGCTGCATTTGTACTTGAGATCACAGGAGTGAATGAGATGGGAGTTTCTGAGGGGTTGGTGCCTGTTTGGCCTCTCATCCCATTGAGCTGCTCAGGGTAAAGTGCAGCCCCAGGCAGAGCAAGGCTGTTCCTGAAGGATGAGCTCTCAAGGCCAACGTGCTCCAAGGGATCTGCTAACCCCAAACCACTGACACTACTAAATATTGCAAAAGTTCCTAAGCAAAAATCATCTATTATAAGTGAGATTGAGTATGAAGAAAAATAAATCAACAGCATGAGGTGTAGGTATAAGGGTCACTCACACACCCTTACATTCTCTCTGCTTTAAGACTGCAGAAGGGCACAATTTAGTGGCACAGTGAGCAATTTTCCTATTTGAGCTGTACTCATAATATCTGGTATATAATTATGATAAACAAAATGTTACTAATGAAGTAGAAACATTCTCCCCTGCCCCCCCCCCCCATTTTTACATGCCAGGAAGAGAATCTATTAAAGAAAAGAAACCTACTAAAAAGCAGCAACTTACTTGTAACACTACAAGTCAAAGACTCTTGGAAAAAGAGATGAGGGGAGAAAAAAAGAAAAAAAAAAAAAAAAGAAAGAAAAAGCAAACCACATCCCCAACCCCACTCACTCTCCAATTGAAAATCCCCTAAAGGCCCAAGGAATGGGTGAAAAGTCTCTGACCCTTCAGAGCTGCCCTCAACAGGAGATCCCTCAGCTTCTGCCAGCCCCACATGAGGACATTGCAGCTGCCCCTCCACGGAGCACCTATGGCTATGTAGATGCAGCAGCACTTCTTTAGCATCCTCTGAAGAAAGGGGGCAAGAAGCATCAAGGAGGAACCTGCCCAAAACTAACCAGCACTGCAGGGAAGGGGACGCGGCTCCACGTAGCGGCTCCTCTGCCTTCCGGACCAGCAGCTCCCTGCTGCTGCTGTGGGCTTTCCCTGTGTCTGTGCGGGCAGCACGCAGAACGCCGCGGGGAAGCGCTGCCACTTCCGCCGAGCTGATGGACACCAGTGGACACACTAGGCAGGCAGCACGGACAGAGCACGGACGGCTACTAGCAAATGCCAATTTGGGGGCAAAAACAATTTGTTCAGATGGAAAAAACGTACTTGTGTCCGATAACTGCATTTGCAGAAATACAAGCCCACACTTTAATTTTGCCCTTGATGAAAAATATGAAAAAATCAGCTTGATTATACACTGTTCAGGCCAATTTATCAAACTCTGAAAACAGATACATATTTTATGAAGTCCCTCTGCTTAAAGGCTCGGCAGTGTCAGTTAAAGTTACAAATTGCCTCTCTCTAATCATCAGAGCCACGATGTGTTTGTGGCAGTGACATTTCCCCTTCAGGCACTCAGCGCGTCCTCGGTTTCAAGGGAGAACTGCTCTCTATCTGCCCTGTAAGTGTTTAAAAAGATTCGAAGCAGATTTAAAACAAACAAACAAAAAAAAAGTAAACAGAAGAGAAACCCCAGAATCTTTTCTGGACACGGACGTTTTTGCTGATGTGTTTCCCTATGTTGCAGGCAGCCAGACTAGCTCTGTAGCTCTCTCCAGTGAGGGATTAAGGAGCTCCCAAGCACCAATACACTCAGTGCCAGGGTTTCAGCTTCAACTCCCATTAAGGAAAGGAAGAAAAACCCTGCAAATTTGATCGGCCTTGGAGGCTTTCCAGGAGGAGAGCGCTTCCAATCTCTACCCTGCTCTAAAAGCCTTTGCTCTGGCTTGGCAGCGCCTTCTCCCACCTCGGCTCCCCAGCCTAGCTTCAATGCAGCCCTGAGATCACTAAGGAGGAGGAAAATGCAGAAAAACCATCACTGAGCAGCACAGATCTATGTTTTACACCGTGACCTTAATCTTCCAAGGTAGCCCTGTGTTTTGCAAGTACCCCCCACATTTGCACTTACCACCCTGTTCTTTCCCCTCCCAAGGCAAGGAAGGGCATTGTGGCACTTTACGAGGCAACGTTTTGCCAAAATTACAGGAGGGTCTCTCTACCTTGTCCCAACTCATACTCTTAAAACCGTCTTAAACTGGTGTAGAGTTGTCCTCCAAAATAATTCAACACTTCATCCCAACCAGCTCCCCATGAAAAGTCTGAAGATACTCTCAGTGCCGCCCAAGGTCTCATTTCACTTCCATATAACGAGAACCCCTCTTGCCCCACGTTCGGCTTTACAGGGAAGACGAGCATTAGCCCTGGGAGCAACCCCAGACACGTCACAGCCTGCGCTGATCGCCAGGAACAGCCTCCGCATGAGAACCCGTAGGAGCTCCTTCCCAACGCAGGGCAAGGGACACTCCTGCCCCACCGCGGCCCAGGTCGGCCCAGGCAGCCCCAGGGACTCGGCTCCTGCTGAACTGCCCCCCAGGATGGAGGGATCCGCCGGCCTGCCTCCCCCAGCTGTCACCAGCCGCTTGGAGCTTCTAAATCCAGGAGGCTCCTGGGTGGGTCCCGCCACCCACAAACAACACAGATCAAACAGGTATCTTCCTGTCAGCCCAACCGCCAGCTCCTCGCCAGGATCAGGAATCTCATCATACATTTCAAAGAATCAGCTTACCATGTAAGATAGCAAATTAAATATAAACAAAATGGTTTTATATAACCCAAGCTAGACCAAGGGGACAGCCCTCAGTTCCAAGCCTTTCGATCACAGGCAGGATCAAAGCGGAGCTTCCTATGGCCTAGGGGCAGCCAGAAAACACATTGCACTCTGCTCTGCCCTCACAGAAACCACACATTTATAGTTAAAAAGAAGAAAAACACACACAGCAAGCCAAAAAGAAACTTTGGTTTTTGTGTGCCGACATCAGTCACCCGGGCTAACACCTGCGTCGCCTCGTTGTTCTCTACCTGCACAAACGCGAGTGCTTGAGAGCTGGGTGCCCAGCACATAATTTTGATCCTTTACGTTCCCCAAAAAGGAGGGATGTACAGAGCAGAACCCAGGAGGGGTAGCACCCACTGCACTTGCACGTTCAGTTTGCCTGGATTCTTGTTTTCCTTCGCAGAGGCAGGAGGGCAGCCCCACTTCAGAGTGGAGCTGCTTACGAGCCCTGGGCAATAGGAGACAAAACCCCCCCAACTCCACACAGGGCGGCTCGACCACAACGGTGGCCGCAGTGGGTACCCGCAGCGAGACCCACTCCGGCATGGTCCTGACTGATAGATGAACTGCGGCTGTGGCTCGCACATTGCCAAGGAAGAGCCAGACGGGAGCCAAGCAAAACACTATAGTCAAAAACAGCCAAGTTTTTCAGTGCTAGGACAGCCTTTTGTCCCATCATCCAAGATCATCAGTCCCATTTACCATATCCAAATACGACCTGAATTAGAATCTCACTGAAAATCGTTTAGATATTGCAACCAGTTATGATGTTTGAGATGCAAACCTGTAGCTTGCAACAGATAGACATCATGTAGAGAAGACACATGAAAAAAGAGGAGAGGCAACAGCAATTGGAGATACTTGTACAGGAGCTTAGTTTGTATTCAGCCATATCAACTCACACACAACAGAACCAAATTCACTCTTAAGAGCAATTTCAATGGACAAAGCGACAGGTCTCAAGTGAGTGCAAAAGGGCCTAGAAATTCCACGATGTTAACATGACCTTGCCATGAACCACCGCTAAGCAGACGGACTCAGCAAGAGGTGTTGCCCCATGGCAACAGTAGCTTCCTCCTTTTTTAAATAACCTTTCATTAAAGAACCAAGGGAGCCTGTTAATACACTCATCTTGCAATGCTGAAGCAGAACTTCTGCTTTAACAGTGTTGCTAGCATTAATTGTTCTTGGAAAGGACACGCATGTCAATCCAAAAGCAAATTTCATCCCAGCAGAGCACTCCGCTCTCCTTCAACCCTCAGTGCAAGGCACTGATATGGCAAAGCTCGAGGAACTCAAGGAGCTGCCAGCCCTGTCTGGCCTCTCCCTTTTGCTGCCATGCATAAAATTGAGAGATCCACAGTTACACAGGCTACCCAAAAACCACTGGCTCGGATGACGAGGGAAACATTTCCTTGGGAGCATTATCACAGAAGAGATGACAGAAGAACGCAATTACTGTGAGGTTTCAGAGCCAATAGGCATGGACAGAATGCTCGGTTCCGGGAGGTGGGCAGCATCGAAACGTCAGCGATGATAAACGTGCTCAGGAAGCCACCGAAGAGGCTGTCATGCAGAGAGGCACCTCTTCGCAAAGGTGGAAGCGCTGCCCTTTCTGGTCTGGATTCAAGCGCCCTGGGACTGTCGACAGTTTTTAAACTGCCCCTGATGCAGTTTGACCTACAGGACAGGAGGAACTCGCCCCTTCCCCACGAGCCGGTGGTGCCAATGGTGTAAGGAGCAAATACCTTGGCACGTTGCTCCCATTTTCCTCCTTCCCTTCCCAGCAGCAGGTCCTTAACTGCGCTCATCCCTTGCGAATCCCAAACGGCAGCACACGCTGCTGCTCGTGCAAGCCCGTGCTTGGAGGTTTCACAGCCATGAAATTGCTGAGACCAAACGTGCTCCCTTGCTACAGGTTGGTTCATCATCCCATGGGAAAGGGATTTGCTTTTCCAGGAGGTACAAAACTTCATCATCCCATTTGCCTCCGAGACGCAATAAAAGGAAAGTATCCAGTTAACACGCTTCCTCCTGCGTTTGTACCCCATTACAGAGAAATTTTTTTCTCTATTTTTTTCTTATTTTTAAGCTCTGCCACCTGCCAATTCTTACTCTGCAAGCTTGCAGTGAAGTACTGCTCAGCCTAGACAGGCTGTCACGACTGTTCCTAAAAGACACACTCTCTAACCCAAAGCATCAGAAGGCGCCCACCTTCCAAACTCAGTTTGCTATTCAGTCTGCCTTTTGAGCAGACTTGCTAGATTGTATTTTTCCACTGCATTTAGCTCTAGAAAGTGGAATTACATTATTATATTCTAAAAATATGTTAACTAGAGATGTATAAAAATATAGCTTTACGGAATCCCTCCAAGGCCAAGCGCTGCATTTGGTATCCCATCTGGCAATAAGCATCTTGACAAGTAAGCATTTAAAGCCTGGCTACAATTTCTGCAGAGCCAGACATAAAACATTGCCCCTTGTTTACAGTCTGTGTCCTCCCCACTGATGAGGTCGTGTTGGTCCATTTAGTCCCTAAAAAGACTGTGTATGAAAGACAGTATTGAAAACATGCAATTTCAGAAGTTATACACATCTATGGTATTTAACAATGTATAAGTTAAAAGTCTTTCAGTTCATTCATAACCATAGACCTACGAGTGGAAAATCAGATGAACCTGAATGAATTTTCCATATGTCCACTGGTTTTCAAGACACCAAAGAGTCAATGTGTTCCTTATAGCATGTGCAGAAGGGCCAAGGGGCCCATCAAGAGCGATATATTGCTACATGGAAGAGCACAAAAAAATTCTAGCATCTTTTTGTGACATTTTAATTCACTACATCCTGCAGAATTTGTATTCATCTTGCTGCTCCTTGGTACGTCATTAGAAGCAGCACATCAAGCTACAGACACTGTGAGTTGTCTGCTTCTAGGAACTACGGATTCTTTTGGACTTAAACACTAGTGTAGACACAGCCTCTGCATTGCATAGACGCCCTCTCAAGTCAACAGATGATTTCAATATCAGAAGCACAAAAATGAACCCGAAATGCAAAAACTAATGGAAATACTAACTTTGTGAGCAAGGAAGCTCAATGTGGCAGCTGGCCCAGGCACTGGCACGCTGGGACTGACACGCGTCAGCCGTGGAGCTGGGGGCTGCTCGGAGCCTCCTCCCAGCGCCAGTGTCATCGTCACAGCCCTGGCCACGCTCCCACTGTGCCGTGGGGACCGACGGGGCACCTCCTCGACCATCAGCAGGTGCCTAAGGTTAAGCAAGCAGCTCGAGAAGAGCCTTCGTGCTCACCCGCTTCACTCGGCACAAGCCAATCATGGATTAGTGAGAACCGCTGGCAAACAGGAAAAATGGGCAGGTTCACGGCCAGCAATTGGGGTCTCTGCTCCCAGCAGAGACACAGGAGCAGATTACCAAGGGCAGACTTAACATCGCTCAATATCCAAGGACTACAGACTGTTTTCTTTTGGCTAGTTAATTACCTCTTCAAAAGCAGAGTATTAGTTCATACACATGAACCTTTCTTAAAGCTATGAAAGTTCCCCCTTCAGCCTCCCTCTGTGACATTTGCCCTTAAAATGAAACACAAAGGGAGTAACTTAGGCAAAGAAAAGTTCATTTTGATACCAGTTACCCCTAATTTTGTCTTACATCTAGAGAGGAGCTGGGAAAACCAGCAGGAGGAGGGAAGCCAGGGACAACCTGGATGTGAAGGAACACACTGGGAAAGTAAGTGTGGAACAAAGAACAAAAAAATAAGCAAGCAAAATAACTCGCAGAGATAAAAATCCACCAAAAAAGTAGAGAAAAGCAGAAGAGCAAGAGGAAAAAGAGAATCAAGCAGGGGCTGGGAACAACAATCTCTGAGAAACAGAGATATTTCAGAACCAAAAAAATCCCCCAAACTATAAACAGAAGGAAAGTGAGCAGTGAAGCCATACAAGTAGGAAAAAGGGCACAGATTAAAGGCAACGGAGAGATCAACTTTGAAGATTACCCTATGGAAAGCTTGTAAATGATATAATAAAAATGTAAGGCCGGTTACTGCCTAAAGGTTAACATCTCCTCAAAGATGAGTCATAGCACAAAGCCTCACTGAAGCCATCAGCCTTTCCAGGAACCTGTCGGCTTTGGAGGAAAATGTTAGCCTGGGACCAAACGGAGTAATATTTTGAGAATATGAAACTACTGTATGTTCAACACCACCAGGGGAAAATAAAATAAAATATAAAATATAGAATATAAAATATAATAAAATAAAATAAAGCACCACTTTATTCCACAAGAGGTCTTTGCCTTTCATAGCAGATGGTGGCAGAGGCTGCTCCTAGGGCTGAGGGAAGCTTCACCCAGGGGCAGGCGCAGCCCACGCGGCTGTCGCTGCCTCCTCCCCTCTCCTGGCACCCCGTCTCGCTCTGTGCCACCGGCAGCCAAAACAGATGGTCCAAAGAGCAGCTCCTCGAGCTACCACTTTTTAAAAATAGAACCTCAAACTGTAACACACCATGGCACAGGACAGCAGCTCTGATTGGAGCAGATCAGCCAGCCTCTCTCGACAGCTCCCACTTGAGCCCCATTTCTTAGACTCCGGAAGCCTGTGGCCACCTAAGACAGATCAATTTCAGAGAGGGCCTTAAAGTTCATGGCAGTTATTCACAAAATGCTCCATTGCAACTTCGACGTTTCCTCACAGCAGTGCCACGATGGGTTCTGCACGACACTGCGCAAGAGGCAGTTCTGCATTTGGATACAGCCGCTCTGCACCATTTCTGCTGGCCACTACGTGTAAGACAACAATAAGATACGATTTTTGAACAAAAACCTTGCTGGTATAATTTGAATGAGAATATTTTTTTTTTTTTAAATCAAAGGAGTTAGTATTTGCAGAGGCTGGGGGAAGGAGACGCATTCTTTGCATTAGTCTAATATTTCACAAATCCTCTCAAGTACAGCAGCACACAAGGATGTGGTTTGTTTCTCTTTTGAGCCGTCATCTGCAAGCAATTTCATTCAGTTAAATATCAGAATTAAATTTTAGCCATAGTAGTGCTTCTGTGCAAAGGAAATGATGGTTTAAATAGGCACACAGATGTCATCCTGCAGATTGGGGCTTAAAAGTAAATAACTAAAGGGGAACGAGGCGGTCTACACAGGCACTTACTCCTGAATTGCTATTCCTGACTAATTCCCTGCGGAGGCTCTTATATTTGGAAATAAAAAGTTCTTTATACTGAGCTAACTGAGACCATTTCAGAAATTGCACCAAACTGCCAGCCCAGACTAAGATGTGGAAATTAACATGAAATGCTTGAAATTCAAGGCCTTTTCTTTTTTAATCCCCACAAACTACCCTGTTCAGGTGAGCCCACACAATTTTCTTCCCATAGGGATGATAAGACATGACATTATCCCATCCTTGAAGCAAAAGTAACAGATATCACTGTTTCACAGACCTAATGGGAAGGATTCCTCAAGACAGATCAGACGATATCCACCACCGTTAGGCAGGATTTCCCATCAAAAATCATGTTTGCAACCAAAATGCACTGCCAATAGCTGCCCCTCTGGACATCACTCACAGATGGGAAAGCTCCAGCATCTTTCAGGCACCAGGCTCAGGGTAAGGCTGCTCCAAGCCTCATTGCTCCTAGTCATGAAGGAGCTATCCCGGTCAGACCACCCATCCCAAAGATGGGCGCTTGGCTTTTTAGTTCTATTTCTTTTCCATTAGAGACGAGATGCCTCCCCTTCTCCCAGGTGGGAGCAGCAAGCAAGGAGACCACAGGAGCCACGTGCTAGCTGCATGGATGCTTTGAAAGAGGCAGGGCTCATCCCACCACCAAATGTTCCCAGACCAGCACAAACCACCTTGAGATTGTTGGTAAAAACTCTTTGGTGCCCGCATGGAAACTTTGAGAATTAAGGCAAAGAAATGAGAAAGGCAGCTCCTTAAATACCTCCTATTTAAAAACACAGCAAAACACAATGACCAAAACTCAAGTGAAGGTGCTCAGCCATTGCGCAGCCTCCAAGCTTGGGAGCGAGAGGTTCTGCCCTGGCAGAGACCGTGCGCGAAGTCGTGTCTGCGCTCGGCCGCGAGCGGAGGGGATCTTCCTACATGGGTTCTGTGATGAAAATACAGTCTGTGAAGAGTTTTTGAACATATTTTTATTTTGTTTTCTGCTTTAGCACAGCATCCCCAGGGCTGAGCCCGCAGGGAGTGCACGTGCGTGCCCGACACCACAGCACTGCTGAGCGCCGGAGCCGGCCCGCGCGCCTGGCAGCCGAAAGCTCCGGGTAGCTCTTAAATATTTTATTACTGGGAAGGGCTGGGCTCCAGCCAAGCGCTTTGCTTACAGTTTGGCACAGCAAATGGAAAAGATCATGTGCCGAGATCTGCATTTATCACCTCTGTGCATTGGGAAAGGGGTAACCGGGAGGCTGGAAACGCAGCGCGGGCGGCAGCGGCAGGCGTCTACCGTCGTCCCCACGCTCACACCGGGGCCCTGCCAAACCCCTCCACTGCCCAAAACAACAGCAACAAGGCCTTTAAATCAGCAACAAACTCACTAGTGTTTGGGTAATGAACGAGTGCCCAGCTTCACACCAATGCCAAGGAGAAAACGCACTGCGCTCCATAACAAGCCCCCAAGAGACCATATTCCCTTGCATAACTACTTGCTACTGTGGGATTATTCCTGAATTCTTGCTCAAAAAGAGGCTAATAAAATTTGAGTCAAACCAGAACCGTTCCTGCTCTTGTTATCAAAAGACCCTTCTGTATTTGCATAATAAATCTGGTGGGCAGGGAATGAAAATGAGAGTATAAAAATCCACTTGGAGTAAACTCTTCCTGGGGAAGAAAACTATTTATTGTTTAGCAATTCGTAGTGCCTTTTTTTAATTTATTTTTGAGTAAAATACTCTAGTAAAAAGCACCCTTCAACTCAGACCCCTGGGAAGTGAATGAAGCATTTATGAAGCACTTGCCATTCAAAGACGTAGCTGAGCCTGACCTGTGGCCAAGGCGCCTTTCCATGCCCGTTAGCTCGAGCCGCGGACGGGCCTGCAGGAGGGAGCCAATCAGTCTGTGCTAATGGCTAAACGCGAAGCCCACTTTTTCAAAAAAAAAAAAACCCAAAAAACAAAAATAATCTCCGAGTTATTTGCATTAACACACTGTGTAAAATAACAGAAAAAAATATGTTTTAAAATAAAATTCTAAAATAAAAGTAAATAAAAAGTAAGTAAAAATAATTTTTAAAACATACATTTTAAATTAAGAATTAAATAAAAACAATATTATAGAAAATAAAGCTTGCTTCCCCCAAGGCAACTTAAGTCCCCCGAGCGCTGACCCCTCTCTCGGCTCCCAGGTTCACTGGCCCAAACCCCATTTTCCACCCACCTCCTGACATTAAAAATAAAGAACCTACTTAAGGGAAGAAACAGTGTTACCTAAGGTAAGCACACCAAGTGTTTCAGCGAATGTTGACACAACTCAAAACACAAGTCAAATATTGATCAATTAACTTTTTTAATGCTATTTGCAGGATTTTTATTTATTTATTTTTGCAACTATTCTGACACTTGGTCATTATTCGTTCCTTTTCCAAGACAAGCTTTGCATTTCACTAACAGCTATTTTTTTTTCACTCCCTCTAACCGCACATTGAGCTACTAAATTCCCAGAAATGCTTCAGGAATCGGGTTCTGCCCCACATTTCCCCACCAGCCTGGCAGCTTCAGCGGGCTGCTTAAAACCTGCTGAAAACAAGATGGAGGGGGAACGACATTTTGGAGGGCACAGAAAGGTGCCATTGCACTCACATGGAAAGATTTGCAATATTTAAATGACTCAGGCACCTGCTGGAGCTGCCCCAGGCACGGGACGGCTCCTGCACCTCAGGTTGATCTGTTCCGTTCACGGGATGCGCCAGGAATTTCGCTCCACTTTGCTGACCCCTGGGCTCGCTGTGACACTAATTCACACCAGCTAAAACAGCCACTTTGCCAAGGAGCAGCAGCCCAAGGAACACCCACAGGACCCGGATTGGAGTGGATTCGGCAGCAAGGACAGGCACTGTCAGAACCTCACTGAAAGCTCCTTGGAAATTTGTGGTGGATATTCGGCCTTTAGGTCAAAATGCCAAACAATTCCCCACTGTTTGCTGTTGGGAATCTTGCCAAAATATGGTCCAAACAGATTAAACAGTGGCAGACCCAGCCCTCAGCTTAAATGTACAAAACCTGCAACCTCAGAAGACATCTCCCACCTTCGCTTCATTTTTTGGTGGAAAGCAACCCCAAAACTACATGAAATTTAGAGCACTGACCACTTTTTCTGGAAGTGCAACACAGAACGCTGTTTGCCTGCACCTCGAGTTTTGAGCCAAGATTCACCTATTTCAACAAAACTGCTCAGCACCCAGAGTAGGAGAAGACACCATCTTTCAGAGCAGCTGATAAAAACTATGGCGAGACAAATCGGACGTTACCCAGGACAGGCTCTGCACCAAATCACAATGCAACAAACAGAAAATTTTTAATATGTAAAAGACAAGCTCCAAAGCACAACAGATATCTCTGCATTAGAACACGTCCAGCCACGCTCCCGGGGTGGGAAGAAAACCCAACCATACAAGCAGAATATAGCTGTCTAGAAGAGCTGACAAAGTTCAGACGCAGCCAGGCAAGTGCAGCCCGTTTTGATTCAGTTCCCTACCAGCATTTGCACTGACAGACAAGCCAATCTTTCTTACAACTGTCTGTGGCTTTCGGGCCTAAAGTATTTTGACGCTCTTATAAATTGAAATTTCCCATCAGATTCAAAATGTCTATATATTTTTACAGGACAGAAGGCATTTGTATGGCATCTGCTGCAGAGTGTATATTTCTGCAGTCTAGAAAATGCATTTCAAGTCTTCATACATTAGATTTGATTTATTCAAGCTTATGGAAAAAAACTATTTCTGTCAATCCATTTCAGACATGGGATGCACATGAACGCAGAGCACCAGGCTGCCAGAGCCTGGGCAAAATGATAGAGAAAAGTTACCTGCAACTGGAAATGACAAAAATTGACGGTGCAGCAACCTACACTAGCCCAAGGGCTCAAGAGGCCGCCCCAGCAGGCAGAGCCCAAAGCGACATTTACTTTAAGGAATTGCTGCTTTTAAACCCCCTATCCCTCCTGGTCTCCAGGAGGACCAGGCCCCTTGGGAGCTGCTCTGGCTCGGAGGGACCTCCAAGCCTGTCCCGATTGTTGGCTGGGGGCAACGGAGCAGTAGAGGGTATAAAACGTGCAGCAAAATCCAAGCGCAAGGGGTAGAGCAAAGACAAGGTAAAGCCCGGGTTGCATTTCCCAGCTCATAAGTCTCCTTCGTGACTCAGAGTCCTGGGGATGCAGCAACACTCACACCTGCCACTGCGTCCACCTCCCTCCCTGACCCTAGGAATCCTGGTGTGAATCGTTGCTAACTGCAGCCTGCGCTCTTATGGCTTTTAAATAGGAAACAGCAGCTATGGAAGAACACAGCACTCATTTCAGCTTCCTCTTACACGCTCAGGTTGCAGAAGATGCCTGGGTACCAACAGGCCACACGTGGAGCTGGCATAGGCAACAACCTGCTCCAGTGAGACAACAAGGAGACAGCAACAAAGTGTTTTACGCTATCAAAAACACGCGCCTTTGCACATTTAACTCTTTTCCAGAAATTCCCTCTCTAGGTCACGGCCAGGTAACACACTGCAACTAACTTCTGAGGGAGGCGGCTGCAGCGGAGCTGCCTGAGCTGCCCCGCACGCGCCAGCCTTAAGCCCAGCACTGTGGCGGGCCCTGCGCCAACCTCAGCAAAGCGGCTGTGGATTTCATGACGCGCAGCCGCGCTGACCAGCAAGGAGAACAAACCTCTGCTGCAAGGCTGCTTCTGCGCTGCTGCAGCACGCGGGATGCTGGCCACGGACGCGAGACGGGGAACAGAGACGGCCACTCCATGGAACTGCACCCTATGGCTGTACTATACCTTACAGTGTGTTACACCTATCCAGTACCTATAGGTCTGTGATGCTCTTTCTGGATCGCACACACTTCTCAGCACGTGTTCCTGCAGAAACCCACCTGGTGCAGTTTTCCCTCAGAGTCTTTATTCCAAGAATGGATATAGCAACTCATTCTGCTGAACGCAGACCCATACAGTGAAGCATTTACTCCCGCCAGGTCAGGCAGAGGGAATATTTGCTTCAACTCCAAGTCCAAAGCCAAGTCTGGATGACACTAGTCAACACAAACTCCTGCAGAAAGGGACCTATGGCTTCCTGCCCATCTTATCACCCACCTAATGGCAAGTCTACTGAAAGACAGGACAAAAGCTTGAGATCCACTAATAAGCTGGCTTCCCTGTTGCATTGCAATTCCAATATTTGGCACACTTGACATCATTTTGGGTCTAGCTACATGAATAACAACTGCAATGACAGCCAGGAAAGGCAAAGACCACCTTGCAGTAAGAAAAATGAACCTTGCAACGTAAGGATCAAACTGTAGCATCCCCACCAACTACAGAACACCGCATGGCGTCATGCACTCAGGAAAAGCCTCCGAGCCGGGACAAGACACTTCTCCAGGGCCTGTTCCTTCGTTCAAGCCATGCAGCTACCAGGAAATCTCCTGCTCGAAGCCACACGCATGTGCATTACCGGTCTAACCACAGCACTGGGTCCCCATCACCACCGCTCAGGGAGACTGAAACAGAATAATTCCTTTTGATGGGCAGGTCTGTAACGCCCAGAGCTTCTGGACAGTCCTAAACCCAGCAGAAAAAAAGAAAAAAAAAATAAATGGAGCAGCAGAGCAGCACCCACGCAAAGGGACCGCAGCCCTCGCGCAGGGTCCAGCAGCATCGCCATGGCCACCTCCTCGCAGGCGCTGCACGTGGCCCCAGCGCAGGTGACAAGAGGGGACACCCAGCAAAGAGCAGGGACTTGTGCACCACGCTGAAGCGCTGGAAAAGAGTGGGAGGGAGTGGGAACAAACATTTAATTCCCTTGTAAAACAGCTGACTGCGCTGTAATTTACTAGCAGCTGCTGGCAACAAACACCCCACTCTCATATTACTATTAAACAAGCGGCAGCTGATTTATTAAAGGCTCAGATACATCAAAACAAACGACTGTAACATCATTTATATTCCTATTTACAGCTCTTTAACAGGGTTTCACGGAGGGGCAACGCAGCACAACCTGGAGCCTGGTTACGAACTCATGAGGCGGCAGCAAAGCCCTGTGTGCGTGGTGCCGGGCACCATGCTGGGCTCCTCCAAGCCCCGCTGTGTGCCCTCCTGCAGGGCGGGCGGGTCCCCTGTGTGCTCGCAGCCTGCTGCTGGTCACTACATGTGCTTTAAAAGTAATACATGTACAAGAGAGTCACCCAGCAAGATCAGACATTGGTGTATCACTACGAAACCCTGTCTGCATGGCCCGTGGCTCCCGCAGCAGCCAAGGAAACCCCAGGCAGTGCTTGGGTAAACAAGTTGTTTCACCCTGGGCTGCCCCACACGTGCTCCTGGGCTGCTCATATGTCCCTGCGCAGAGCGAGCAGTGGCCCTGTGCCGAGCGTTGCTGCAGCCTGGCACGAGAGCAGCTGGCACAGCCGTGCTCAGCAGGAGATGCCTTTTTCCACTCCATCTTCCTGGAGAAATGGAAAAAAAAAAAAAATGCAACCCCTGGGCTCTTTATTTCCTCTCCTCAGGACGTTTTGAGTTAGCCAACCTAAGGCTGGTGGCCAGGTACCACTGCTGGGTATATCCAGCCCCAGTCCGCTGGGGTTGAACCCCAGACCCACAGGGGTGGAAAGCAATCCCCAGAGAAACTGAGCCCTTTGTACCATTTACACTCTTACACCCACTGATCTACAGGACCCTCTCTCTGTGCCCATGGACCTTGTTCCAAGGAGAGGAAGGAAAGAAGAAAAAAAAAAAAAGAAAGAAAGAAAGAAAAAAAGAACAAACAAACAAAAGAAAAAAAAGCCCTGTTCTTCCTCTGCCCCCAGGAGCACCCGGCTGCCGCGCCGGGTACCCCGCCGGCTCCGTGCACCCTTGCACCTGCCGGGATTCCCCAGGCTGCCGGGGAGCTCCTGCAGAGGCACCTGCTTCCCTGCCCGCCTGGGGCAGGCCCTTCCTGAGGAATTCCCAGCACATCCTGGTGCGCTCCAGCCTTGCTTCTCTACCCTGTAACAGCTCCGGATAGTCAAATATTATCCTTCTGCTTTTAAAATATTTCCATTTAAATGTAGATTTTGACCTTCGTGCCAATGAAATATTAATAAGAGAATAAAATATATATTACTCTTCTTCTGAGGGAGAGGGCTCTCCAACTCTGTCATGTTCTCTATCACTTTTTTGAAGAGGATTTCTTCAAACCATGGTGAATTTATTCCAGGTTCCTAGGTTTTCAGGCCATGGCAGCTGCAAGCAATCCCTTTATTCTTAACACCCCACAGGGGAAAGAGGCAGAAATCCTGTTTCCCTGGATCAATGAAAAGTAAACAAGGACACCAAAGAAACTACAGCATTTTCAGTCAGATGCAAAGGAGGGTTAATTTAATTTGAAGTAAGTGTGTTCCTAAACAAGACAACTGCTTAAACATTAACCCAGACCTCCACTTCTCTATAAGAACCACAGCATGTTAAGTGGAATCAGGAATAAAACTCACAAACTGCCCTGCTGATCCATCCTCAGCGTTATTCAAAGACACTCGAATACTGCCCTCCCCTCCCTGCAACACCAATCATTTTTCCTCTCCCCTCCTTCATCTTTGAGGGCCAGGACCCGTGCCAGAAGGAGGGCTGGTAAATGCCCCAGGAGCCAGCCCCACGTCCCTCCAACAGGCTCCTGCTGCTCTCCCAGGCTTCTCCACTGCTTGGAACCTGCCTTCGATAATGCTGCGAGCGGCAGGGAGGGAGACAGAAACCTAGCAAATGACAGAAAGATGCCCGACAGCCAAAAAACCTAAGCCAGGATGGACTGAGACCTTGGGAACCTGCACCCGCCAGATAAGAAATACGTCTCGTGAAGGAGGAGACCCTGGCAGGGGCCTCAATCACTGCTGAGTGCTGCCCCGGGCCCAGCGTCTTCGTCAGAGAGCCATAAAACAGAGACTGGCCATTCCTCAAACTTCACTTAGGGGCTCTTGCTGTTGATTCTCACACTGGTGCCTTTCCAGCCTAACTCACAGAAAATATCCTTGAAACTCCAAATCAATACTGCACTATCATTTGGGTAAATTACATCCCTACACCATCAACCCAGACTTTCCCACTGCCTCCCAAACGGGTATAATTTAGATGGGGGTGAAATCTGGAAGGTTTCTATGAGAGTTAATTAGCTGCCCATCACCAGCTAGATTTCAATAAGTGCTGGGTACCTAATTCCCCTCGGCTCTCTGCAGACGCGAGCTGCCTTCTGGTTTATTTTGCAAGATGCTAGCAGGGAAAGGTCAACCCAATTTGTCATAGCAGCAAGTGAAGGCAAAAGAGCAGCACACGCTGACACGCTGTCTGAGAGGCTTCATTATAGAGCTGTTTACAGCATTTATTTCTCCTGTTGTTGCTGCTGTTTTCAGGGTCAAGGAACTGAGATCCCATTTCAGCAGCAGAGATCACCGGCCAGGGAACAAAATACTTGAGTTTTACCTCCTCCCTTGCAGGCTTGTTGACTTCTGTGTCACTAACTGCTGAGATTTTGCTGAATAGCCCCATGGATGTCGAAATTTATACCAAAATAGGCGGCCCCTATAAGCCTAAATAATACCAGCATCGCAACCTAGCGCTAATACAACTGCAAGCTGTAAATGGAGCATTACAACTTCACAACTAATTCACAATAGCACCTAGTATACCAGCCAAGGAAGTCAAACTAATTTGTTTGGAGTTTGTTAAAAAGATCTTTTTGCAATGGAAACACACAGGAATGTAGAATACTTTCAGAAGTATTCTGCCTTCTCACCTTTTTATTATTCTGCCATTTTTAGAGAAACAGCCTAATGCACTGTACTGTCACTATAAGACACTGAGTACTAAATTCAATATATATAACCAGCCAGATATGGCTACAGTACAAGGGACAGTGCGTTTTGAGAGGCTGCTGCTGAATTATCCTGGGACAGAGGGGGCAACCAAGGGCAAAAGGGAGCAAGTGAGGGGCTGAGAGCCAAACGTCTGAGATAAGAGATGCAGCAGTGGAAGATCTTCAGCCCGAGCCAAAAGCTCAGCTGAGTTTCTTGCTCAAAGAGCAAAAAAGGTCCAGTAAAGGTCAAGTAAACCAAATTATCTGACTTTGCCTCAAAAGAGATAAGGAAAAGAAAAAAAAAAAAAAAAAAACACATTTTTACCAATTAAGGCTACCTCTGTGTGACAGGAGACCATCTACCCATTCCTCACACTCTGCTTTTGTCAAGTGATGGCGATACTCGTGTGTGATAAACACCCCTGCAGACACTTTAACCTTCTATCTCATGTGTCCAAACCACTTTGCAACAGAGCAAAATGCCCTGGGACCTTCACTTAATACGTTCTGCTTATGAAAAGCCAGAAACACAGAAAAATCTCTCAACTTTGAGAGCAGCGCTCTCCATCAGAGCACCATGTCCCATAAGCACCTGATGTTGGTGCAATGACCCAAGACAAGAAAGGTTCATGGTCGAAGACAGAGCCTGTCCCTCTTGCTCTGTGCTCGCGACCCTAGAGACGCTGTTCATGGGTCAGAGCTCCCTGTTTGCATCCTGCGCTGGGATCAAAATAGATTGCCCCATTTCTACTTGAGAAACCAGGGCTGAGCACTCCCTGGAGCCAACGACCACTCTGAGGAACCACCTCTGTGAAGGGCGAGTTTCATTTAAAAATAAGGAAAGATTTTTCTGCTAGACAATGGGCAGGATTGAGGTACAACTTTTCTTCTCATTTTGCTATGTAAAGGGCAACTTCCTTCAAGAATTTGGCAGACTGTATAAATAAATTCTAAACCTCTTAAAATGTGTGAACCAGTCTAGAGAATGAAGCAGATGCATCTCATCTATGTATAAGAATTTACAAAAACAAGAGGATGGTTCTCATTTTCCATGGAATTTTATCATAAAAGTCATCTAAACTCTAATAGCTTTCTGCCCACTGAACTCCACAGGCCAGTTGTCAGGGTTGCATGCGTTCCATTCCTCAGCAAACAAGATGTCTCCCTTCTCTGACTGCTCCTAATAAATAGGAGATGTCCTAAAAGCCCCATTTCATGTCCTTCGGGATCAACTGCTGTCTCTGCATTTAAACGCACTTAGCACATGAACCTCCATGGGGCGGGAGCTCCACCGATTTGGCCAGTTTGATCTTGCTGGTCTGTTAATGGGAGAGGTCATGACGATGCCGTCGCTGCAAAGGACAAAGAAGAGCCGAGAACAACCCCGTCCCAACCTTGTCATCACTTAGGTCATGCTGAAGACCTGCATTATGTTTATCCAACACCATTAACATCAATGTCTATCGCACGAGAGCGACACAGAGCTGAAGAGAGCCAGCTCAGGCAGCAGCAGCACAAGGGGCAGCGCAGAGGCAGCTGCCAGTACGAGCACGAGCTGGAGTGTTCGCCTCTCGCTAGCGCCACGGTGGAAGCGCTAGCAGGGCTTTGCACCGTGCTGAAGCTGTGTGCTGTCACGTCAGTGCCGCAGGCTGCTTCACCAGCGCATTGGCTGCAGCACCATCTAGAGCAACCCCGCACTAGTGGCAAGTGGGACACCTACATTGTCCTCTCCCACCACAAGACCAGAGACCTTCTGCCCAGAGGCTGCAGGAGCTCCATCCCCAGAGATTTACAGGTCTTGAGCAGTCAAGGCCATGAGCAACACAAGCCAGCCCTACTCTGAGGGCAGGACAACCTCTGGGTATCTACCATGACCAAAATCAGTGCGACTCTATGGACTCACCGTGCGCTGTTTTCAAGTGTGAAATACCTGCCACTTCAGGTTCCAAAGTTCCTCAGCTGCTTTACCCCTCAGCTGCAGACCTTGTATGGAGACAGGCTGAAGAGGAACTCGTGAGAAGCTTCCTCGTCCATAACGAGCAGCCCTGCCCAGAGGGCACTGAGGCTCACAGTGCCACCTCTGCGCACCAAAACGTGCTCTGCTCGTCCCACAGCTCTCCTTCTGCTCTCTTGGCTGGTCTGACCCCGGCCGGAGCATCCTTCACTGCTCAAACAATGCCGGGCTTCCCACTTCCTGGGCACAGCCAGTGTGAGCCTTTGCCTGAAGCAGCAGGGCCCACGTCTACCAACCTGCCGATCAGGCAGCGGGGGAAGCCCTCTCCCTCCCTCATTATCAAAAAATAAAGAGAGAGAGAACTGGGAGCCAGGGGAGAGGGGAGGGAATATCTATGGCCTTCCGCACCCCATTCTGTCACTCTGACATTTCTTTCAAATACAATTATTTAAAGCCTCCTGACGGCAAGGCTGAGGAAATGGACTAATAGTAGCTTGTACGGTACCTCTCCATCAGGCAGTTCAATAAATCCTGGCAGCGCTGTGATTTGTGCTAGGAGAATGAGCTTTTCAAGAGCAGAACTATCACTTTACATCGTCAATAATCTCACTGTCAAAAAAAAAAACCCAAGCAACCTGACCGACACTTCAGAAGTTTAATTTATAGATGCGCTATTTGCCTTCAAGGTATTTTATACAGCTAAATAATAGAAGCTGATATTATCCCCAACTGCTCTGCAGCTCTCACAAATGCAGTCCAAGAACATGCAGGAGGACAAATTTTCTACTAGCTTAGGGCTAAATTCTTCCTCTCTGATGCCTGCTTGATACCATCTACCAGCAGCAGCATTACTTCCTAATTACAGTCTGAGAAATAAGAGTAGAATCAAGCTCTTCCATTCCCAGAAAAGGGCCAGAATTTAGAAGAGCACAAAGGGATGTATGGAGCAACACCACAGGGTCTTCCTTTGGCACAGGCCACTTACACAAGGACGAGTTGCCGGAGGACTCCAGCACACTCAAGTGTTCATCACCAAAAAGAGAAGATCTGAGCACCAGGACCCCCAGGCCTGCACATCAACACCTCTGATCAGGCCCATCTCCTGGAGACAGCCGGGCTCTGCTGTCCATTTTCCATTTCAGGAACATGGCTATAAAATCACTTAACCCAACAGGAAAAGCAGATGGAGGCTGGACAAAGCGCAGGCTTTCCTCACTTCACCCTAACTCCTGACGCTATTTGATGGAAGAGGCCCTATTTCATTTATTCCTGGCTCTTCATGCTGATCAGGCAAGAATTAATTCCTTTAATGGGAAAGTATTTGTGCAACTATAACAAAGAATAGCAGGGAGGGACTTGGGGCAGGCACCAAAGACGGCAGAGCTGCTGCATCCCACGTCCAAGACCCTGCAACAGTCTAACCAAGAACAGCACACCCAAGCCGCAGAGGGGTCTGGCAGCAGCAGGACGTATGGACATCCTAAGTGTTTGCACTCGTTTTGGGTTCAGACAGGTCAAAGACAAAACTCCAGGGGATGATAACCCTAATTTATGAAGAAAAAAAAAAATCTCATATCTACACCAGAATTCAGTGTCTTGGATTTCTTTTTTTCTTTTTTTTTTTTAAGCAACATATGCACTTCTTAAGCTACACAACAACCCCACTATTTGCTTTGCTCAGCACCTAACCAGATTGCTTGCTCTGGGCAGAGCTGAGCCACTGCAGCAGATCCTGCCTCCAAAGCTGGGCTCGTGCCCTTGCTCCGACGAAGGAGAACCGAGCTGCCCTGCGTTCATGCTATTCCATTTGGGCAAAATAAGGGCATTTTCTTGTCTAATAAGTCACATGCCAACAAATCACGCTAGTTATCCAGAGGTCAGGACATCAAGAATGTTTTTGCGCTTGCCTGTGACTTGGAGGCTGGCAAGCCGTGCGCCAACCTCAAACACCCTACTGACAAGGATGGCAGTCAGCTAAAAGCTGCTCTGAAGCTCCCTGTCCTTGTACAAAAGACAGAAGAAAAACCCTTCCACTGCCTATGCACACACAGGGGCACGAATTATGTCTCCATCTGCAAACAGACTGGCGAAAGAACCCAAATACTCGAAGAAGGGAGAAGAGTTTTAAACAACTCCCAGTCTTCTCGGCTGCCGGAGCAAGCCAGCTTGGCATCTGATGCTCTCTCCCATCGCTCCCTGTAACCAAGGCAGCTTAACAGCCTCTGCCAAAGCCACAGAATGAATTCATCTCAGCTTACTAACCATGCAAGCACGTGTAACCTCTCCAGGATGAGATCGGAGCTAAGTAGATCCTACACATATTGCTAGCAGCTAATAAAATAGGATTCAAATAGCAGGAACCTTCCTCCCCACCCCTTTCAAGGGCATAAAGCTCTGGATCATTTTGCTGCAATCCCAAAGCAGCCCAAGAGCAGAGCATGGAGATCCACCTTCCGCCTGCACCCTGGCCAACCCCATGGGAGCCCAAGGCCCCCGGCAGGTGCTCTAAGCTGGCACCAGCACCCTGCGGGCTCCGGCCATTTGAGCACCACCTGCTCAAGGCACAGCCGCGTGCTGGGCTACATTCCTGTCTCTGCTACGCAGGGCTGTACGTTAGCTCAGAACCCAGGAAACCCGCGATCCAGGGTGCGAAGGTCTAGATTTTGACTACTGACCCTTGGCAGAAATTAAATTACACTTAATATTTAATCTAAAGGAATGACAAAGAAGGAGGTGGCAGCTGAACAGCCCTGGAAAGGGGGCGAGGGAGGCCGCGGCGCAGCCCCTGGCTGGGAAGCTGTTGGGCACATGCACTGCTACCAACACAGCATCTTTGGGAATTTCTTTCAATGAATAACACTGTTCACGGCCAAGTCAGTAAATGAATTAAGACTCCACAAATGAATTTAGTCACCAAAATGTGTCTTCGTTTATGAAGTGCCACTGACCAAACTGAGTGCCTTTGAATGACAAACGAGACCACTCTTCCTTTCTTCGCGGAGATTTACCTGCAGAGCATTCCCCTTAAAGTCTATTTTTGCAGGCAAAAACAGGGCAGGCACCCTTGCTTCACCAATATTCCAGTACATTGCAAAGGTGGTATTCATAGCTTGGACTTGGACTGGATGAACCTTCAACTGGCAGTAAGGAACGAACACTTTAAGAGCTGGTGCAGAGCTATGACGGCTGCTGTTGCGCGACTTGGGCATTTTCTGGAGAGGGTAATCCTCCGCTTGGCATCTCAACTCCCAGAATGCCCAAGGGCTTTTCCAGCAGCTGGAATCATATGGGATAAACATCTTCCCCTGATTGTAATTGCATTATTAAATATGATTGCCCTCCTCCAGCACAGAAAAAAAGAAATTAAAAGCAGCAACAAAGAACACGTTGAGAAAGCGTCTGGTTGACAGCACAGAGGGACCGGGAAAACAGACAGAGACAAATGTCTCACCTTTAGCTTCCAGGCATGAAAGAGACTCTGTTAAACACAAGAGTCGCACCACACCTTATGGAAATGCTTATAACTCCTGCAATTACAGGAACCCTTCAGCTGTCAAAACCAGGGCCGCCGCAAATCGATTTGAAAACAACCATCTCCGATACAAAACGTCTTGCAGTAGTGCCCAGGAATCTCCTCAGAATGCACGCTGCTGCTCAGGT
>JAUBNY010000511.1:4036582-4054642 GCA_032275445.1 Crypturellus soui | reverse complement strand
TACGGACACATAGAAACAACGGCAACGGCTCCGCGACAGCCTAAGGCATCCTCTGCAGCCGCCCAGTCCGTCCGGCTCCATCCCCCACTGCTCTTCCCTCCATGGTTTTAGGGAAGCCAGACCCTTTTTAGGTTACAGAGGCGGTCTATGAACTCGGAAGGTGTGAAAACCTTGGAAACAGATTAGTAAGAGGTGGACATGCATGGCCGAGGCCTGAGTGTGGATGGGGGCAACTGTGTAGTCCACAGCACAGACAAAATGAGCCAAGTCATGTTATTCATATTAAAAAAAGTCATTGGTGCAACCTCCCAGCTAAAGAAGCTGCCCCCAGAACGCAAAGAGAGTCTAAAGTCGCGGTGTCTGGAGGGTCCTCAGCACCCAGCTCCCCAGCAGCTCTAGTCTAAGACCCAGTTGGGCCCAGGCACCACACTGGGTCAGAACTGGGGCTGTCCAACAGGGAGCAAGCTCCCCCTGGAACGTGATGTTACAGCACTGAACCAACAACAAATAAATAACTAAGGAATAGTAACTAAGAACTTGGTTACTACATCTAGGCCAAGATGCCTGTGCAAACCTCCTATGTCATCAGAGACCTATGATTGACTGAGGAGCCTTCAAGACCCCAATTTTATAAAACATGGTCGCTTCCTTCAAGCTCTGATTTTGACACTTGATCCAAAATACTTTTTGGACAATCTTCTGAAGTCTCTCTAGCCTTGCGGCAAGTTTCCTGCTCTAGAAATGCCTGAAGAACAGTAACTCCCTATAAACAGCAACTGCATATACTTGCTTTCAATAGGAAAAAAAAAACAAACAGGCAAAAAACCACTGTTTTGAGGTTCTGAGAGTGTAAAAAGCCTCACAGAAAACCAGCAAGCGATGCCACACTCTGGGAGGAGATATTTCATAGGTTCTACAACTACGTTGCAATTATGAATTGGCAATTTTCAAGTTTGAGAGAATGGAAAGTGAACACAATCCCAAACACTAACCACAGCACAGTCCACTATTTCTGCTCCATTTGTACTAATATTTACTATTCAGTTGTACCACCATAAGCCATTATCTGCTTACGACAGCTAGCGCTACCTGATTCCTAAAACTCTCATACAAATTCCATGGAGTGCAGGAGCAGTTAGGCCTGCAGGCCAGGGAGAGGAGGTTGATGCCAGGCTGCTGTGCTGCTGGACATGGGTCTCGCACGCCGCCGCAGATGGCTACCGAGGAGCTTTGCGTCACCCAGGGCATCCTGCACTCCACAAGGATGTCCCGTCCCGTTTCTGACACTAGGAAAAATTCCCCCCAAAACACAGCTGAAACCTGAGGCAGAGTACAGCCACTTCACGCCACCTCTTCTTGCTCCGCTGCAGCAGGGACCACAGGGTGAAGGCTCCTGCTTTGGCAGGGACCAGTCCGCAAGGGGTCACGCACCAAGAGGAGAAACTGTGGGAGATGGTGTCGAACCCTCGGCCGCCAGGCAGGAGCTTCTGCGTTGCTGCGTCTCCTCCCTGAGGAGACGTGCTCAGACACAAGAGAAAAATCCAAAACCACCTTTGTCCCAAGAAAGGCAACATCTGCCTGAACGCCATAAAAAACAACCTCCATCTTAAACATTCCTCTTTATCAGAATACTGAAGTTGCACATGGCTTATAACCTGATTTCACAAAAGGGTTGTGGAAACTGATGAAGAACTCTCAGAGAAATTAAATGTTATTCCTCATGTTCCACAGAAAGGTTGCAGTAGGAGGAGGGTCTCAAAGGGTCGGGACGGGGAAGGTGCCGAGTTGCAGGAAGCCACCACCACATAGGGCAGATAGAAATCACTGCAGTGAATCACACCCACTCAGTATTCAGACACACACATGCTACAACCACAAGCCCTTATTTAATTAGAAAAACGGTCTAATTGAGATGCATCCAGAATTGCCTCTAGTATGACATAAGCAGCAATATACGTACGCAGGGAAACGTGCCGACCGCCAAGGTGCACGTGCTTGCAAACCGCCGCGCTTGCTTTCCACCCTGCTCAGCAGTAACGCAGAATACATTTATTAAAGGCAATCAAATTTTACAAGGCATTGAAGTGATAACTCTGTGGCAGTGAAAGGCGCAAGCAGCAATAAATATCTTGTAAACACGGAGGTCACGGGCGCAGGTATTTATGAGCACAGGAGGGATGGGTCACAGCAAGCAGCGCATGCCGCACCCTTGGCAGCTGCTGCTTCCAGCTTCCTCTTCCTCAGGATGGTTGAAACAGGACAGTTGTCATTGTATAATTTGTTGCAATAAATAAGGAGTTAAAGCAATTCAAAGGGATTTTTAGCTTATCATTATGCAAGGAAATATCAAACCTCCATCAGTTCAGATCTGAATACAATTACGGGGACAAAACAGCTTCATGTTTAAAGCATCTCGCCGAGCCTGACAGATGGATAGCGCTGATGCCCATTCGTAGGTACTGAGCGTATGCAGAGACTGCAGCTGCTCTGCCAACCCCGAGGTGCCTCCTGGGTGCTTGGAGCTGGATATTCAGATCTCCACCAGCTGAATCCGCCCGAGCCCCATCCCCAAAGCTGGAACCATCACCAAAGGCTTCCCCGGCCGCTCGGACAGGCCCAGCACTGAGGTAACCTCCCCAGGCCCCGTGGCCGGCCGGGAAACACTGCAGCTCATGGCAATACGATCCCCGTTGGAGCCAGTGATGCTCTGCGCAGGCACCAGGAGCCACCGGCATGACGGACGGCGACGGTTCCCCATGCAAATACCGAGGACAAACTCGAGAGTGTCTCCTGTGTTCACTTCTCCAGCACCATATCCTGGGGGAGTCTCCATGGATTCAAGAACCCTTGCAGGAGAGAAAGCCCTTGGACTGACAAAAGCATGGGAATGTGCTGGAATATAGGTCAGGAACAAGTTATCTTTGATCTAAAAAACATGCACACCGAAAGAAAGCGGGAGAAGGAAGAGAACAAGAGAGATGAGTCTCCTGGAAGAGACCAATGTGGAAACCCAACGTCCTTGCTGACAAAGCAGCTAAATTCCCCCGAATTTCTAAGCAGTGGAAATCACAGAGCTTGTGTTAAAAACGATTCCTCACTGCATAGTCAAATGCTCCTTATAAATCATGTTATCCTCAGTGCCATCCTTCCCATGCCGAAGAGGGCCAGGCCTGCGCAGGCTCCACAGGAGGGATCGTTATTCCAGTTCTCCTCAGCTGTGCTCTGCCAATTGCGGCTGCCATATTTACCCTACAGAAACCCAAAGCTGCTACAGCAGCATCTTAAACACAATCCTATTCTGTTGCCATCTTTTCACAGAAACATTTTGCTAGCAGACAGCAGTTTATTTAGGCAGCAGACGGGCCAGAAAATGCTACTCGACAGAAATGCTTTGGAAGTCGAGACGGTACCACTGGGTTCCTGCACCACTACTAAGCGCAGATGTGGATAAGAGGACGGGTTCGGAGCGCCGCTGCCCCCTCCCTGCAGCCCCAAGAGCCTCTGGCAAGGATGGGGCTGGTTTGGGGTGCTTCAGTTTCCAGCGGGAGATGAACATCACCTGGACCTGAAAGCAGGACTCACCCGAAGAGCAACGTGCCACTGCCGAAACCTGCTCCGAGAGCCCGTGCAAACCGCAGCAGGGCCCTGGCATCATGCCCAACGCCGGAACCGACCGCCTCCCGACGCAGGCAACATCGTAATCTGTCCACACAAATACGCCTATGCGAACACCAAGGTACAAAATAAGGGAGAAAAGGCACAGTGAATCTCAAAGCACCTTTTGAAAATAAAATGAAATAAAACAATAGCAAAAACATTCTTGAAATTATTTGCTTCTAAGTTCTGCAAGTAACAAAGGTGTCTTTACAGAGGTTTCTGCCAACAGCTGCCATTAACATACACAAACCTTATGTTCAAAGGAAGCCTCCAGCAGTCAGTTTCTCTGTCTTAATTTGATTCTTTTGGCTTCATCCATCCTGTCTGTTCTCATCTTTCCTCATTAAAGGATTTTTAAGAAACGGTTTTTTTTTATCCAAAAGCCAAATATAGCTAATTATTTTAATGAGCTACGAAAAAAAAACACAGTCGCTTTCTCCTCTGAATATAAGCAAATGTCAACATTGCTTGGGGAGCAGAGGTAGCACAGCGCCTCTATGCCAAACCGTCAGCTCCTATATTTGATTAATGAAGACTCACAGGACTAATTTTGCATTGCTTCATTAAAAGCCTGGGGCAATTAGCATAAAGGTTAGACTACTACATTATGATTTCTTTCTCTTTAAACAAAGAAGTTCTTTCTTTTCTTCTCCCCTTGGAAGGAAAAAAATCCATACACTGGATAGACAAAACACACTATTGTCCTTCGAGTTCATAGCTAAGAGGAACAGGAATTGCTCCGTCTGTCTTCAAGGACCTCCTCCCACCCAGAGCCTCATGGGGACCACAGAGCAGAACGGTTGCCGAGCCCGCAGGGGAGCAGGACCAAGGCCTCGCTCAGCGCGGAAAGGGCCAGAGCGCGCTGTGGCCACCCAGCCGTTCCCACATCCTCCCGCTCATTTGCGTGGCTCACACTGCACTTCTCCTGGGCCTCCGCTGCCTCTTCGGTCACAGCCTCCAAACGCAGGAACAACACGAGGAAAAGCAGTGGTCCCAGCTGCTTGCCAAGGAGCGGAGCGGAAAGGCGGAGGCAGCTGCCGCCTCGAGGCTCCTTCCATACTGCGAGGCCGCTCTCGTCAGTGGTGTACGCCGGCCCCACAGCGGCACACGTGGCAAAGGGCCTCTCTGGGCACGAGCCCTGGCTGGAGCAGCCGTGCGACGGCTTTCACCCATGAGGAGCACACAGAGGCCCTGCTGGCATCTTCCCAGTCCTGCCGGCGCCCGGCTTTGGGGGACAGAAGGACACGCACGCCATCTCCTCGCCAATCAGGGGACACTTGGGCAAGGCACCCGGCCACCACCACTGTCCTGCCCAACCTCCAGCAGCAAAGTCTGCTTTCTGTGGACAGCATCTGGGGGCTCCATGTGAAGCCACTGTCATGCACGGGTTCTGGGGCGGACGGGAGGATTTATCCATCAAGCAAGAAGGGGAGCACTGGAACACAAACCCAAGGTGTTTGCCCAGGCAGAGGCCCAGCTTTTCCCGTACCCCATTCTCCAACCCCTAGCAGACACCAAAGTGAAGAACCACCAGGAGGCGAGAGGTGACCCCTGCCCCGGTCCTGCTTCTTGCAGGATCCCAACAGCAGCCATTTCTGGACGTCCAGAGCTGGAAGCTGTACCCCGACCATCATGTCTAATAGGTACTAATCCTCCTGAAGGTCTAATCCCTCTGGGGTGCTACTTTGGACTTACACCTCTGGCTTCCATAAAAGCCTTTTATGCGAGTTCTGTAATTTAATCTCGCCCTACTCAAGTATTCAAGTAATCAAGTAATAAAAGAGGGGGGGAAAAAAAAGGAGAGAGGCTAATCAGGCCCTGCTTCTGGCAGACTTTTCCAGCTCGACACAATCTATTTATTCAGTCTTTCATCTTATGGAAAGTGGGTCCACAGCCATTCAAGAGCTTCTGGGCAGTGTTTTAGACAGAAAGTTGAATGGCAGCTTGGGGAGAGACAACAGTCACAAGGCTGTTCAAAAGCGCAAGGCAACTTCTGCCCAGGGCAGCCACAGTGCTGGCCTAAAACCCTAAACAAGAACCTCAAGTTTCTCCAGGACCAGCCTGTGATACAATAATGTCACAGCAGATGCTCAAACTATTACCTTTAAATTAAAAGGCAATGAAAGCAACCATGCCTTCCACCTACCAGGGGAAAGCCAGAGGTGTCCACAAAGAGTGGTCAGCGCTGTGGGACGGAGGGGTCGCAGCCTCCCCACAGAGGCTGCCTGCTCAGGAGAGGCCACGGGCAGAGCACATAACGCACCCACGACCAGTGCCGCCACAAAGCCAAACCTTCACGGGCTGAACTTCCCCTTCCCGTGCTGTGATTTAAATTCTGCACTGTGATGACCACCTCCTATTTACGATCTTCACATGCCATTCCCATCTCAGCAGAAATCCACACCATCCTCAGACACGCCTAGCCCGGCTGGGGTGATGTCTCACAAAGCGATCACCTCCCGCCATGGCACCACAAGAGGCCCCGGCCACCTCCGCCACAGCTTGACTGTGCTCCACACCACCTTGCTCTAACCTGGTCCCTTTAAGAATTTTTAGCATTAAAAGTTGTTAGATCTTTCCGCCTTTCCTGGTTCACCATGCTCTCTTGTCTTCTAGGCAACTATGGACAGGCACAAAGCATACATAATCCCTCATACAATAGCATTAAAATATATAGTATTTGAGGGAGGAGGATTAGTCATTAACAATAGTGATTTGCCCTGCCTTTCATGCAGAAACATCCGTAAACCAGGAATTCACCTCTAGAGAAAGTGTCCAAGGATTTCCGTTTACCCCAGGTTGCTGCTGATCCCCCGTCTGATCCAGAGGAGCCGTCGCGCCGCTGCCACTGTGCCTCGTGTGGCATCGGCCCCCCTGCAGCCTCTTCTGCCCATTTTGTCAATGCGCCTTGATAAAGATTAATGAATTAAGCCACACGCTCGTGCCAAACAGCCAGATAACAATTTTTCTTCTCCTTTCATGTCATGATTCAAAGTCTCCTCAGCTTGAAGACAATGTGCATCAGTACATTATAGAGTAAAAAAATACTACTACATTTTTTGACAGAGGAAATCTGTGAAGGACTGGTTTCCTAGTGCCATGGCTAAAACAGCAGATTAGTGCTTCTTTCTCAGGGAAAATTAGGAAAAGCTATAGCTGCTTCTGCTCAGAGTCACCGTGTGCTTCCCAGAAGGGACATGAGCCCTGCAGGGCTGTGCAGAGCTGCGGAGAGTGTGTGCGAGAGACACGGAGCTCGTAACTGTTAAAAATATATATATGTACACACACACTGCAACCAAAGCAGGTGCATTGCCCCCTTCCTTTTTGATGAGAGAACAACCACAACAACAACATAAAAAAATGTACTTAATTTGCACATATAAATACACCCACACACAGCCAAGGAAGGGAAGGACTTCTCCCCGCTTCGCCGTTTCTGCTCATTTTCCCGTTAGTCACAACACAAGACAAGCTGCCAGTCTGCCGAGGCCTCCGAACGCGCTGGCGCTTCCCAAGGAGCACAGGGACGTTCCTGGCGCCGGGAGACTCAGGGAACCGCGGGGACCCCGGCCACAGCCCCCAGCACAGCCCCACAGCCCCCAGCTTGAACCCAGAGGCCAAACCTGCAACAGGATCAGCAGGCACTGCCAAAACGGGAGGCTTGGACAGCAAACAAGCGGTTTTCTAGATAAGTGCCACTATAAACCTATAAAAAAATTATTATCTTATCTGTCCATTTTAGGGTACTGCTTTGGAGGTAGTGCACATGGTACAGAATTGCTCATATTTGCTTTAGGATTTACTTAATAGTACAAATAATTTAGACTTGGCCTTCAAAGACGAGCCCAACTTAGCTCTCAGTGAAGGATTATTTCCTCAAAACCAAAACAGAGGAAGATTCAATTTCACAGTGGGGAAGGCGGGGAGGAAGAAAAGCCCAAAACAAAAAACAATCCTAAAGATTAAACTTTCAAGTATTTGGGCTTTACTCTCATCTCATGCTGGAATTAATCTGATCACATAAATACCTGTCTGTTGCTCACTTCCAATTAACTCCTACAAGGTAAGAGAGGATCGTCAAACAGCTATGGCAGAAAGAGCCACCTTAGCATCTACTTGCACCCATTTCAAGGGAAACTCCAGTTGCTGGAGGGTGCCTTTGGGATTCTCGGCTTTCCAGCTGCCCTGTAATTACCAGGATTCCTGTGTCTTCCAAATCCTGGCCACATACTTCTTAACAGCTGCTTGGCAGATTTTGCTGCGCATGATTAGTTACATCTGATGAAAACAGGTCTCCTACCAAAGAGGGAGACAGGCTCCTCTATCAGGCAGACAAGTATTTAAGTATTAAATAAAACTAATTTAAGAAATTATACCAGTAGTGCTTGAAATCCTATCCCCGCATCATGAAACTCCAAGTTTTTCAAACTCTTTAGCTACATGCCCCTCAATTTCCTCACACTGACTTTTAAAACTATACCCTGACCTTGAAAACAGAGGAAAGCCAACAAGGACAGGAGCTGTGTGAAGCACTTTGCCCTATTAGGGCCTAATTTCTTTTTACACCCTTCACCACATCAGTTAGTTACTCTGAAACCAGCGTGCAGTAGCGTTTGGGATGCCGGCCATGGAGAAGCCTCCAGCACAGGAGCTACAAGGCCTGGGTCAAACCTCCTCAAACATAGGGACACGTGAGGTCAGGGTCAGGGAAGGATTTCTTGCACCCTCCTCCTTTTTTGCTTTAAAGTTTTAGCTCTGCGCACGGCGCCTTTCAGGTTGTAATTTTAGACTTACGTATATGTGTCATTAACAAATCAACTCCAAAACTTTATTTATATATATCCAAGCCATACACAGTTGTGCCACTTTTAACTTAACCTCTGAAAAAGTGGCTTTGTAAATAAAATCACTTTAATGCCAACACTGAAAATGCTTCAGGGTTTGGCTAGGTCAGTCTGCTCTACACAAGCCAAACCCAAGCCAATCGGCCAGTGTTAATCCTGCAAACACATGCGGATGCATTTCATCCAGAAATTCTGCATTTCTGGAAACCAAACAGCCTTTAGGGGCAACTGGACAGCTCTGGCAGACAGAGCTCCGCATTGGCAGATTCAGTTTCCAAACTCAGCTTTCCACAGTGAATTTAGAAATACCCTTTTAGTCCACATCTCAGTTTCCCCAAGATTAGCCAATGTGTATGTATATTAGCCAATATCCATGTATATTGGACAGGAAACTTATCCTTCTCTGAAAGGCTGACTTCTACCAGTCAAACTGCTACAGGGGAAGAATTCATAAAGGATATCCTATTAGACTGAACTAGCCCCAACTATTTCTTTTTTTTTTTTAAACAATCATAGTTCTGATTTAAAGAGAGGAAATGCAAACTCATTCTTCACAGCTGCACCAGAAGCTGTAACGGTTTAAATAAGATTTTACGCATACAGTAAAACTGTGCTGATGTGATGGAATTGATTTAGAAAATGGTTTCATTAAATTGTGTGGTTCTCTCGTGTAGAAAATATTACTTTGATCTGAGGATATCCTACATCAATTTAGCCAAAGTCAGTAATGAACCAGTTAAAGATTTAGGTAAATCACTGCGGTTTTCTCAGCACGAAAAAGAGTGTAGCAGAGGACAACTGAAGATGTCATTTGGAAGAAACAATACGGTCCCAGAGCTGCAAAGTCTAGGGCTCACTTTCAATTGAAACACTCTGCTCCATTAGCTATTTTTCGCCCAGTGTATGTATGAATGAACAAGGCTGGTCTGCTGGAAAGGAGCTGACTGAAGCAGGATAGGAAAATATACAAGAAAGCGGGAATGCCAAGGGAGCACCGAGGGCAAAGCAGTCACCCACATCCCTGCGCCTGGACTGCGGCCCAGTCTGCACACAGGAACTTCCTGCCTCCTTTCCAGGAAAGCAAATCCTGCTATAAGGAGAGCTGCACACGAGGAGCACACGGACTGCGGGCCAACCCCACGGAGGAGGTGGTTTTCAGCACGGTTGCCCCGGCTCAGCAATGGAACCGATGCCAACACCACTGTCCTGCAGAACCATGATCAGCATTCTCCCAAGAGCTCAAGTTTCCCTCAGCAAGGAAACAAGAGGAGAAAAGGGTGTGAGTGGCGATGACTGTGCAGACAGGCTAGGACAGTCATGAGGGGCCCTGGCGCTCAGCCACTGCTCTAGCCCAAGATCCGCACAAGTCGGTGCCATCAGGTAGGACCCCTGCCTGTCTGCGCAGCCAGGTCCGTCTGCCTCTCCCTACCCTTCATAGGCAGTTAAAGCTATTTCCTTCAGCCACAGACTTACTTCTTTTGTTGCCTTCCTGCACGTGTGTACATGATTGTACAGAGCGTGGGCATCCCAACAGTATATAAAATGATATAACGAGCTCTAAAGTGGAGACTTTATTTTGGTTACATCTTCAGCCTTTCTAAGAAAGCAGATTTCCTTCTTACATCGCTTTCCAAGAGATTCCCCCATCAAATCACATAAGCTGCTGAATCAAGTGGGGACACGGCCTGTGCTAACACTGAGTGCTCTTCTAACAGCTCAAGTCCCTTTCTACTACCTTTCATCTGCCTGAGCTCAGTGTTGCTGGTGTATGAAATTTAAAGAGCTCTGAAAAAGATGTTAACAAGCCCTAAAGAGGAGAGTGCTCTTGCGTTAGTCATTCCCAGGAACACCTGTGAACTATTGAGTTTAATTAGTCTACAGCTGGCACCAAGCGCGCGTGGAAAGACAAGGGATTTATTATCAGATTGCAAGTCCTTAGATTGTCTTTTCCAGGGCATTTTCTCCTGTTTGTTTGTTTTGTGATAAAGGACACACAGAGAGCGAGTGAAATTGTTTAACTAATGGGGAAATCCTTCCTCAGAAAGAGTGCCAGATGTGGGAGCGCTCGGATGATGGCATCACAGGGGACACACTGGCAGCAGCAGCCGATAGAGGCTTGGCAGCCACCAGGCCTGCCCATGTCCTGCCCTTTCCCATTCGTCTCCATCCTTGGTCAAAGGCCACCTGGACATAGCCTGGGCAACATGCTCTAGGTGACCCTGCATGAGCGAGGGGTTGAAATGGGGAATCTTCAGAGGTCCCTTCCAGCCCCAACCCTTTGGTGATTCTGTTTGTCCATCTCCTGGCGGAGCAGCAGCGTTTACTACCCGATCCACACCTGGCAGCCACTCGGCAGCTAAGAGCTCCAGTTTTCATCTCAGGAAAGCACTGTCCTTTCTGCTGGTCATTCCCTGCAGCAACATATAGAAGCGCTATTCTCCACACACTCTTAAAGACATCTTAAAAACAGAGCTAAGAGGTGGGAAAAACCTCTCCCATTGCTTTCTTCCAGCGGCTACAACCCCCAGTGACACTCCACACAAGGAGCTGTTTGAGCAGTGATTAATTAACCAGTTACACACATACAGACACTAATTTTCATTAGCACCAGAGAACTGCAGCTGTCCATCCTCAAACGCCTCCATGCGACCTGCCTAACAGTGGCACTCCAAGCGCGGTCCCAGTTCGCTCCCCTGCTCTGATATTTACTCTCAACATTCACGAGACAAAGTTTTTAAAGAACTGAAAATATGACATCCACATTGCTGAAAGAGCCAAACGGAGCCACCACTCGGCACCTGAAGCAGCCAGAGCTTGGGGGTTTTCTTCTATTTGGAGGCATTTCCCTTTGTGCTAAATTCAGGTTAACTCAATAACAGGAATATTCTACTTAAACTACAACCTGCAAAATAATTATCATCCCGACATCATCGTTGCTGACAGCAATTCTTCTCCCCAGCTAGCACACGAGATCACACCAGAGTGAGTCCCACTTCATCCTGCCACCACCTCGGCACCGCCGGCTCGGCTGCGCTGACGTTTCTCCTAGCTGACACCGGGAAGTCTTTTCTAAATCTGCACTGACAGTTCAAATTCTCTTTAGGAAAAGAAGGAGGAAGGAAAAAAGCCCTTTTCTCCTGTCATGTCACCTCCATAAAATTGCCCTGCCCTTGTTTCACTTCATTTTGACATCCTATCGTTAGCACTGCGGCTGCCACGCGTCGCCAGCCCGTCACCAGAGACCTGCCGCCACAGCACGGGCACCCTCGTGGGAATGGATTAACTAGCAGAAACGAATTCTGGGGCTGGTGTCCTCAGCCCCATCCATGAAGATACGTCGCACAGAGATGCTTCGGGCCGCCGCGTGAGGAGGTGCCCGGCCCGCACGGGGCCCAATGCCTCGCAAGGCCAGGCAAGTCCCACCAGCTGGATAAAAGGGGCCAGATAAGAGCTACACACAAGCTCTCCAACCTCACTGTTCAGTAACAAACCACAAACTCTGTAAGAGTTGCACAAATATAACAAATTAGACACTCTAGCAGACTGCAGATACAGGCCATGCTACACACCGCAGCAGAGGCATCTCAATGAAAGCAAGTGCAGAGCTTCCATGTTAGCAACTCACACACTGGACGCCAGGGCTGCCCTCATGGGCCAATGCTGGGGACAGCTCACACAAAAGGCCATCATTGTTGTCACAGAGGTAGTTTCCATAAGCACAGCCTTGCAGGCCCAACCACTCACAAAACCTTGCCCCCAGAAACCTCTATTTTCCCTGTTACAGATGAGGGTTTACTGTACAAGGAGCCTTAAGAGCCACATTCTCGAAGCAAACAGACACCATGAGGCACAAAATGGGATTTTGCAGCAAACAGCTCCTAACCAGGAGACCAAGTCCACATGCCACACCAAAATACCTGGGTTTCCCCCTGCAACCATCAAGGAAGCCGCATTCAAAGGCTCCACTGCCAGTCTGGGGCCCAGGAGCCCCTCTGAGCTCCACAAGCTGGCCTCGTGCTCCCTCCCTTGTTAGCAGATTGGATGGAAACAGTTGGCCCAAGCGGCACAGGGCCCCCAACCCAGGAGGACCTCGTTAGTCCTCGGGGTCTTTGTTAAGCTGGGTAGGAGGACACAAACCCAGGGCTATGCAGAGTCCCAGGTGCCTCTCCACAAGCAAACATTCTCTCATACAGCAGACCCAAAGCCCAAGGGCCCTTGGCCCCACAGTCGGGAACAAACCCTGCGCGAACAGGCTCCAACACCCACTTCATTCAGATACTTCAGACCTCCTGCTCACATAAAAACATATGTCTGTCCCCCGCTTCACTGGTTCTGAGAGCAGAGAGCCCAGAGCAACAGGGTGAAGCTAAGAGCCAGCTTAAGCTTTTACACCACTGTACATTTTTAAGCTAACGCAACTTGCAAAGAATTTAAAATTAATGTACGTGTACTACTTCCTGCAATTCATATATATTATATAATACACATACATAAGGATGTGAATAGATACATGCTATAAGAGTAATTAAACTGTCCATACAATTAAAAACCACAAAGTCATATTAGTACACAGTTCCACGATGTATCTTTCTTTACAGCAAGACAATGAAATACAGTATCTTCTAACACTGAGTGTTTCATCTTTGCTTATTGATCCATATTTCTATGAGCTGCAAAAGTTGGTTATGACTTAGGAAAGCCACAAGAGCCAGACCAGGAGCCTGCACCAATCCCTTGGGTTTATGTATTTCACATTCACCAAATTACACACCGCCAAAACAACATCTATCTACTCCCTGAGCCAAAGAAGAGGAAAAATCCCCTCCAGCTTTTCCCTCAATCCCAAACCCCCATCATACAAATCTGGCAGCAAAGTGTCAGACACGAAAGGGGAAAAACAAACAAAAAAAAGCAAACACAAAATAAAAATGAGGAGCAACACACCTATTTTATGTCAGAAGTATCTATTAACCAGCTACCTATATTTTGTATATGTAGCATGTGACCACAAATTTCTCCCCAAATACATGTACAATAAATGTATCAATGATATATTTTCTTTAAAAATCTCACATAACCAAATCCTTCCTCTTAGGAGCTATGTCTTTTTTCTGTACACAAGGGACTGCTTATGGCACAGCTTTCAAACAGATTCAGTAGTTTAAAAATAACATAGTTCAGAAGCCTGGCCATGCGGCTCTGTTTATTCTCCTGCAAGTATGCTAACACCAGAAATGATCAGTCCCAGGGAATCTGGGAAATAAAGTAATAAATTACGACAAACTGTACGGTGTAAATATCTGCATGTAGTCAGAAGTTACCAGATTCTGCATAGAGACACTCTCCTTAAATGAGGCAGTTAAGCCCCGTGTCCGTGCCCGGAGGTGCCCTCACAGTTTGCAGCATTTCGGTACCGGGCACCTGCCCAATCTGACCTCAGGTACCCGCTGCAGTTGGCTCCAAGGCCGCAGAGAGAAGCTGATGGAGCGGATGGCTGCACGTTCAATAGCCAAGGAAATATCTGATGCGGCTATATTAGGGATACCATTACTACACATTTTCTGATCAACAATAAATCAGCAGTACATTTTGCTATCGTTGCTAACCCTCTGCTGCGGCTGAGAAACAAATGCTTTAGGACATGTTCTATCACACTCCCACTGCGAGTGCAAGGGAGATGCTGCTCTATCTTCTATGGAGTATAATTGTCAGCAATTAAAATGAGTATCTGCAAAGATGAAACACACTTTGTGGTGCTTTTTCCTGGCTTTTGTGAAACATTTGTTCACCAGATTTCCTACCTCGCAGGCTCCAAGCAAACGCAAGAGCTCTGTTAATCCAGGGAATTAAGCAGCGTATTGCTTGAGCAGATTGCAAAATGGTACTCTCCGCAAACAACTCACCCGTTTCTCTAAGCGTAAAAAGAAAAATAATCAGGTATGAAGACAAAAAAAAAAAAAGGTATTTATGCTTGCAACCTTTAGAAACAAAGGATTCTGAGTTAGGATATTTTTCCTCTCTCCATTTTGAACTCTTGTAGCCTGTTAAGACATAACCTTACAAAGCAAGAAAATAAGATTTAAACACATCTTAAATTGTAACAGCACAGTTGCTATCACATTGTGATTATCAGCACTACTGCCAACTACCCACACTGGAGCCAGAGCCTCTTGGAGTACCATAAATCCCAGCTGCCTCCAACAGGGGAGAGCCTTACCTTGCCGCGTATCCAGAACAATGTTCAGTGCAAATCGATAAATAAGGCAGCAATAAACTGAAATGATCTGAATAATTCAGGTCCCATTCTTGATGGCGACAGGGATGCTGTGCAGATTGCTGTTTGGGGCATGCTGTGACGGATCTTGGCTGATCCATGCAGCTCGGTGCAAGGTGGGGTCCGACGGAGGAATGGCTCCCTTCTAAACAGAGCAGTCCGGGGTTCTGCTGCTCACAACAGAGCTTCCATTCCAAGGAAATCATCAGCCCTACATTTTTCACATTCCCCAGCAGACATAATAGTGTAATCCACATCTCTGTAATTTGTCATTTCCTGTAAAAAGAACACATTTCAAAATGCCCAGAAGCCCTATATGTGAACGTATGTAAAATATATGTGCACGTATCTGCGCATAGAATCATAGAATTGTTAAAGTTGGAAAGGACCTCTAGAGATCATCTAGTCCAACCCCCCTGCACTCACAGGGTCACCAAATTTATTACCAAATGTGTACATTTGCAGATGCAAACACATATACATGAACATTTATAAAGGGAACTGTCCATTTTTGACATAGGAAAAATTGTACAGGTGAATTATTAGCAAGAGTGATTTTTCAGCTGTAAAGAACAGAGTATGGATTAAGAACATTGATCTCCCCACCTGCAATTCCCAATATTTACAATACAGTCACACAGAAAGCTTGACCCAGCAACCAGAGCCACAGAAATGGGCCCATGAGCCCGTTACGTAAGACATATATGTCGCTTCCTATCGACACTCTACTGAAGGACATAGCAAAAACTATAGAAGACACCAAGGGGAAGCAGTCCCTCAGTCATGCAACATACGATACTGCAGCACATAAATCTGTCTTGTTGCAACATCTAAAACAGAGAAGCACCCACGGAAACACTCCACAGTATGGAAAAACAAGAGTATTCGGAGGCTGCCAATACAGGATATGGAGCGCTCTGAAAAAATAAACAAACCCAAATGATCTGCCTGCCCCTGAGACTCCCCCTGCCCAGATCCAGTGGCTCTGCATCTGCGCCCGCTGCTGGCACTGATGTCAGCAGGAAGCTGCTGCTCGGCGGGGCTCGTGCTGCAGAATGGGCAGCGCGGGTGTCCCCCGGTTGCCCTCCAGAGCTGCCCGCCCTCCGGTTCCGCTGCCGGCGCCCACTCCCCACACAGCCACCTCCGTCCCGAGCGCTCATCATCATCAGTGACGATCCACAGCCCGGCAAGGAGCCGCGCAGATACACTCTGCAGAGCTCAGCCCAGCCCGCAACATCCGCGTCCAGCTCGGAGGTGCATGTTGAGGCCGCTCCTCTACCTGTGGGAGTGAGGGCACGCGACAAGTCCCTGAGCCCACACGTTATGGAACCAGTGGATTACTTGAGTGCTGCATGGAAAGTAGGTCTTCAAGTACACTTCTTGCATAAAGCATTTTTTTTTCTGAATATAGATAAAAAATAAAACCAAAGAATACTCCCTTCGCGCATATGCTCATAGCTTACAACCCCACTCAGCTTCAGCAAACCAGCAACAACACTGCATGCCCAGACTCCACATCACTGGGATCACTGGGCCTTGAGTAAAGTGGGAATTTAGCCAGAACATAATTTAATATCTCTATACCCTCTTGACAAATAAGCCTTACAACATTATGAGTTAATAAAGCCAGACACCAGTGAAACACTTAGGAAAAAAACAACTTGAATCTAATGTAAGATTACTGCACCCAACCATAGAAATAATTTTAAGCCTAAATTTGGCAAGATGCATGAGTTTTATATTGAACTAATTACTTCCAAGTGTCCAGGAAACGCAATTCAGTAATTGCAGTTGTACTGGCTGAACCCAAATGCAGTCAGAGGCAGAGCTAACCCAGCACCACGCGGGTGACGCATGCGGGATACGTCGGCTCCCACCCAGCGTGGACCGGCTCCAGAACACACCGTCCTGGGGGGACGTTCACATGCAGCCCTGGGGGCTGATGCAAAGGGTTTGAAGGCTTGCAAGGTCCCTGCATCCGCGGCTGGGCCAGGCTTTCCGGAGAGCACGATCCTCCCCTGTTAGCGCTTACACAACGGCTGGATTTTCTCCCAAATGTTGCTACCCTGTGCCTGCTCTCACGATGCTTGCAGCTCAACGCCCCTAGCAGCTAGGGACTGAGAGGAAGTCCCACTCCAAACTCCTCTGCAAATGTGAGCCAAAAAAATCTGAACAAGGGCAGGGTCGAAGTCAATAATGCAACACCGGAGACATTGGTGTTACCGTGGGACACCATTTCTGCTTGGACATTCCCACCCACACGATTTCCTCATAATCAGTAACCAAAGCTGTTAGCGTTGCAACGATCCATGCTCTCCAGGGCAGCCAGTGACACCCCAAGAGCTTTCCATCGGGGCCAGCACCATCACATGTGCAGATGTCTGAGGATATGGAGTACCTTAATGGGCAGAAGGAAACCTCTGCACCACTCCAGCAAGGGAGGAGCGCTCTCCTAAGTCTCAGCTGGCTTAACACAGTGTTTAGGGTTCCCAAGATTTGAGTTAACATCCACATTTTGCTCAGGGATTAGAAAGGTTTTCCAAACGTCCCCAAGTTCTAGGAGACATTATCTCCTCTCTCCCCTGTTCCAGTAACTCCCTTCCATTTGAGGGCTCCAGTCCTGGCTGTGAGCAGGCAGTGAGGGAGGGATGTGGTGGCCCGCGGGAAGGGCTCCCCAGCCTTGGACACCACCAGAAACTAAATCGCTTCCAAACGTGGTTCCAGCACTCAGATTTTTTTTGTTTATTTGCTCAAGTCCTTGGGAACCTTTGCAGTTACCAACACCCTTGTCAGCACTTCAGGCAAAGGAGAATATTTTAGCATGAAATTGTAATTACAGTAATCACCAGGCTTCCCTGTCCTGCCTTTGCTTCTCCCTCCCTCCCCAATCCCCATGAATAATACAGAAAAAAATGGAAGCTTTTAAGACCAAAGCAATGCCTTTGTTTCCTTTTTTTTTTCCAGTTAACCTGACCATGACAATTTAAAATAAACTGGGAAAATATATATATTTTTAAAAGCAGACATAGCAGATAAAGCAAGATAACCTTACATGTCTTAGGAACGGTTGGTCACTTTCCTTTTCCACATAGGGATTAACATCTTCAAAACAGAGGCTTTCATTCCACAACGCAAGACATCGAAGAGAAGGAAAACCTGAACCAAACCTACCCAGCTAGGCTGGATAATAATTCTGATTTTTGTGCAATGATAGCTGTGAACCCAATTCTGCTGCCCACCCTTGCCTTCCAAGGGAAGATTTGCAAATACCCGCTCAGCACCTGG
>JAUBNY010000511.1:4007682-4021635 GCA_032275445.1 Crypturellus soui | reverse complement strand
GGCAAGATGTACAGCAAAACTGGCAGTGCAGGATGAGGACACAGCACAGCACGGATAACACATCCCTACAAACTGTGTATGGGATGGGATGGGATGGGATGGGATGGGATGGGATGGGATGGGATGGGAGGGCGGGGAGAGCATCTTCTACGTCAGAGTCTGCAGACTCCTTGCCAGGGTTTGACTTTCCCTGACAACCCAAGCTCTTCGCTTACCCTCCTCCACCACCCTTCACATGAGACCATGATTTTCTTTACTGCACAGTAAGAGAATGAAACAGCAGCAGGTCAGGGACATATGGTTGAGTTTACTGAAAGATGAAGGAGAGGAGCCCCCATGAAAATAAGCAATATTCCTGTTTCGAACAAGGGGACAACTCCAGGCATCATGCTGCTCCACAAGCCCAAGGACACGTGGACTCCAAGCCTGACGTTAACATGGAAAGTGACTCCTAATGGGAGGAGACAGAACAAGCCTCTTCGCATCACTCCATGTCAAAACATCCTAGAACCATTCTGGTTGCAATTCCCTTGCACTCTTCCAGGACCACAAGGAAAAGAAGCAATGTCCCCCAGCGCAGCACTGCCAAGACATTAAACCAACAGGCAGAAATACCGGTCTCTGCTCCATGTTTGTACATGGCTCCTGCCTGGAAGGGGCAGAGTGGTGACTCAACACGTCCACCTTCTTGCTTCTCTACTTGAAGGAAACTTAAACATCAAAGTCATCTCCTGTGAACCTTGAGTGCCTCTGCAATTTGGCCTCAGTGAATGAGAGCAGTTAAAACTTCACAGATCAGGCATGTCTAGCAACAAGGAGGGCAGAAGGAAGAGCCTTGGAGCTCTACGAGCTGCTGGTGGTTGCGCCAAGACATTGCCTCTGACTCCCACTTCTTCTAGCCCAACAAAACCTCCTATTTGCCTCTCCAAATGCATGTGGAAAAGCAGAGAGGCTGCAAGGGACATCCTGGAGCAACAGCTTCTTCCGCATTAACAGTCACAGAACTAAATGCTGTTTTAAAACATGTTTGCTATTCAAGTCCCTTCCTTTTTAGAGGACGTGAATCTCTGTATTGCTCAAATGACTAGGATTACCTCATTAAAAAAAAAATAGATCCAAGATTGCTATTTTCCACATATCCCTCCCCTGCGTAACTAACTTTAATTTCTAATTTACAACTACAAAATACAATCTTACACTGAAATTTGCATAAAAATGAACAGACCTGCAGCAAGATATTAAATTTTGAATTTGCATGCTAGGGTGGCCAAGGAATATTAGCCTAGCCAGCACATCTAGGCCTGTAAACTTGAGCGCTAGCAGATGCCACGAGAGGAGCAATCGCACGCATTGGTGAAAGCAAGCTGATCAGAGCGCTCTGAGGAGCATGAGCAGGACGAGGAGCACAAGCAGATGGTGGGACTGCTGTGCAAGCAGGCCAGCCTCTCAGCTAATGCAGCGCTGTGTGCGCAGCACCGGCCAACGCAAGCAGTCTCAGGGAAATACAAGAGAAACCAATGCTAATGCACGTGTATAGCAAGCTGGCGTCTCTAATTGCTCTACGTCTAGCTACTGGTAAAAATTTCCTCCTACCTCCAGCTTTTGCTCCTCTGCCGTGAAGATGGACAAAGCTGGGAAGCTCTAGGAGCCTACTCCATTCTCCCGGTGGATCCCCAGCCAGCGGCGCTGCAGGTGGCTCCATCCCACGTTCGGAGCGCCACGCTCCCACGGGCCCTCTGGAGCCGCACACACGTTCCTGTGTTGTGCCATGCACTCTGCTTCCTTCACATTTGCCAGCCCCGCCAAGCTCCAGACATCCCTTACACTGCCTCTGCTGCTTGAACCTCAGAGGGCTGCGCTTGTTTAAGCTAAACCACTTCTCAGTCCTCAGGCCGTTCTGCTGCGTAGCCTAAGGAGCACTGGAGGAATATGAAAAGTTTCAAACCTCCCAGATAACAAAGAACAGATTCACTAGGAGTGGGATGGACCATCCTGTCCATTGCCGCTGGGACAACTACACTCCTGCAGCCTCCTGGCACGTTGGGCGCCAGCTGCTCCACGCAGACAAGTCCCAACGAGAGAACAGCCCGTGGGCTGCTGCAGGTCTCAGCCTCCGCTCTGAGACAGGGCAGTGCTCTGCACGCGTGATGTCCCCCCAGCGCCTCGAGGCCCTCCTCGCAGACGGGCACACCGCAAGGCTCGGCCTGGCGCTAGCGCTAGCACCGTGTGGAGCAGTCCCTTCCGAGGTCACCCTCAGCAACAATACATAACGCCAACCAAAAGAGGCAGGAGAATCATTTCCTCATCAAAGAAATGATTCCTCTAAAATAAGACTCAAAGAGCATCTTCTTAAAGACAGCACCTTCACCCAGATCTCACACAGGATATAAAAATAATAATAAGAAAAAAAATATACACAGAAATATTTTCATGGCACTCCTTTTCCTTTTACTGGAAATGGAACCTTCTATCACATTTACACACTAAGTCCTGGACACCCCCTCCAAACTGCTAAGAAATTAACGGCAAAACATTGGTGCTAAAATCGACTTTCAGCTAGTCACCTGTGGGACCCTCAACATGCACAATTCCTAAGAGATTTAGGAAAGGAAACCAGGAAAATAAAGCCTATGACCTGGAAGCTTTAATTCCCTATATAGGATCTTAGAAAATAAAAACAGCAGGTTACAATTAAAGAAGCTTCCTACTTTTACAAGAGCTAAGGGTGAAAACTCCCATAGAGGTTTCTGACTTGTTACTAGTCCTTCTGTCCTGGTTCTCCCACGTGATTTATGTGTGTAAGCACCGAGACACCCGAGCCAGATTCACATTCCTAAATACCTTAGAGGATCCAAGTCTAAAACCCTTCACTGCCTTAGACACATCCGTAAAAAAGGAATCCTGCTGTACCTTCCTCCTTCCCATCCTATTTAAATCGTAATTTAGATACTGGCCGTCTTCTACCCATGCAGCCCTTCACGAGGCCTTGGGCTGAGTCTGCTCTAGTGCAATCTGTCGGATTTTTAATTCCCCTCTCCTGATGTGTAACCAAACACAAGCGCACGGCGCCAGCACGGATGCACTCGGCTGAGTCTGATCGCTGTCGTCACAGCGCTCAACGTGAGCAACACATGAAACCTCTACAACCAAGCAGCAAAGGGGTTCTGACTCAAGCTCAAACACTGACAGGGGGTGAACACAGACAGGGGCCCATTTCTGCTCCTGATGTTCATCTCCAGCGTGTTTCTTCAAAGGCACAGGCAGGAGGAGGGCAGTGCTGAGCCATGACACTGGAGCACCCGCTCGCGGGAGGGCCACCCACCTCCCGCCCCTGTCCGCCTGTTCCACATGGATCAGCACAGACCGGAACCACGTGTGCCCGTCCTGCCTCACCTGGAGTGCAGCAGGACTCAGCCCACACAAGCAAACAGGGTACGGGACTGCTGCCAAGAGATACTGAACACCAACACTCATCACCACTCTGCAGCTCTTCTCCTGCTGCTCTGATTTTTCTCTCTCCTGAAGGCAGAAGCGCAGAGGCCGAACGCCCACGGAGACCAGTTCAAGTTCCATGCACCAGCAAGCATCCAGGGGCTGGTCTAGAGGCTCTCAGTAGGTGAGACTGCCACCACCAGCACTACACAGCCCTGGTTCTGCCTTTCTTGGTATATCTGCCCCTTCTGTGGTCCCATGGAGCCAGTCCCGTGGAGGAGGCCGCTGCTGCGCACACGGTAGATGTGCAGCACGGGTGAAACCCACCCCATGTGCCTAGGCTCCACAGGGGACCCCGGCACCACCACAAACTCTGCTCTTTCTTTGAAAGCAGAAGAGATTTTGAGCCTCGCTCACAATCGAGAACACCAGCAGAGCCCCAGAAAAGCCTTCTAACAGAAGAGCAATCAGTGGAATCAAAGGCCACCAGCAACATGACAACATGACAGACACAGCGTTTCAACACGCCTTAAACTACGGCACTGCACAGCCACGTGAGCCTCCGCCAACACATGGGAGTGTTCCTAGACAGATTCATGCACACAGATCGCTCCAAGACCACAGCTGGCTGTGCAGCAAGTCCTGCTCAATCCAGACAGAATGATTTATCTGCCACAAACTCTCAATTCTAGTTTAAATTCTTCCTTAGAACGACCAAATCTGCCCAGATGCTGCTGACTCTGCATGCGCCTTTTGGCCAAAACGCCGCCACGACTCCAGGCCCACCCCCAGAAGACATGTCGGGGAAGACTTAAGTCAAATTATTTTCCAACAGAGCCAGTCACAGTTTTCTTTAAAACACTGTGAAGAGAAGCTGTCAGTCCTGAATGCATATTACCTCTAATTAATCCCACAAAAAAATATATTAAAAGGATGGTTGCTTGGTAGTGCTGCAAGAACCTTTTCTATAATTAATATGACCTTCGTCTCCATATGGCAATTAACAAACATTTCTATTTCCACCAGAAAGACCATGTTCAGAACATAACCTCCCTTCTTCTTTTCGCCAGCAAAAACAGGAAAACTAATTTAGTCAAAACTTGCACTTTCACAAATGCTCTGAATAAATATGTTCAAAACTAATTCTTTTTTAATAGACGCTCTCACTGTCTGATTGCACCTACCTCCAGAACGTGTTTGTTGAGACTCATGCAGAGAAAGCACCTGTCCGGCCTCCCACGGAGAGGACATTGGCTCGTGCCTCCCACCAGGGCCGCAGATCCCCGTCTGTGCCGCCACCGTCGGGGCCAGGGTCTCCAGCAGGTCCCAGCTCTGCCATCGCCCTGCAAGGGCTGAATATGGCCGCACACTTCCCTGCTGCCCTCGCACACTTCCCCCGATCCAAAACCCTCCTGCCTCTCCCTTTCTGCTAATGACACTTGCACTTTCCAAACACGCGCTTCCTGCTGGTGCCGCAGCGCGCGGGGCAGCGTCTGCAGAGCACAGACTGCCCGGGGCTTTGTTCGAGACGCGCGGACACGCTGCAAGGAGAATCCAGGCAGTGTGGATCCACCTGCAAGTTGTGCACCAACAAATAAAGGGATTTGCTAATTGGAAGGACGGTTTAAAATATGAATAAGGCTGTTAAGTTGACAGAGCTGACAACAACTAAGTTTTACATACATATTCACTTTTGCATTATAAACGATTTAATTACAACTAACAAAAACTATAGAAATGAGGCATATTTGGCCATGTCGCCCCACTGGACATCAAACTCTTGCAGCTTTCTGGAAATCCCCACCATTTGACTGCCCACAAGCTCCATTTTACTTCTTATTTTTCCCTCGGTGCAGGCTCCTGCTGAGCGGCTCGAGTGCCCAGGTTAAGCAGGCACACGCACAGGTTGATTAACCTGAGCAGCGGGTGTCTCACTGCGGTTGCTCCTGCCCCTGCTGAGCCGCCGCCGTGTGCGCCCGGCAGATCTGCACGCGCCGGGTGCAGCTGGGCAGCAGGACGGCTCCCTTCAGAGCGTAGCCCAAAAGCCACATGCGCTCTCATGCATAAACACCACGCAGCTCTTCAAAGAAGTCACCTTTTTTTCTTTTTTTTTCTCTCCGAGACAGCCAAAAAAAACACGCAGGATCGAGCTGCAAGATAGCAACGTCCTGTCAATTTATCATAAAAGCATGACAAAGAAACCGGCTACCAGCTGCGAAGAATATTTACAGCTGTAAATATTATATTTCAACTGTTCAGCGAGTAAATATTGCATTATGGAAATGCCTGCTTTATCGATCGGCTTATCAAAACAGAGGAAGGGAGAATAATTTTGCAGTTTTCAGCAGCGCAGCGTTCTGCAGACATGGAGAATGTGTTTTTGAGATACTGACTTCAGTGAACAACAACAGAGAGATCAACTTGCTGATGAATGAGGCAAAATAACTTCTGTTCAAACACATGGAAGAAACACCTCGCTACCTCTTGCTTGGGGGAGAATGTAACTCCAACGAGGACAGGGGAGAACAACAGTAAGAATCCCACAAGTTCAATTTCCATTTAGTTCAATTCTTATTAGTTGAATTGAAACCTGAACTAATTCTTTTGCAAAATTTGTTCAATATTAGCTCAATTTCTATCTTCTCTTTCCACTTGATGGCATCTCCTATGGCACCAATCTGGAGCCATCTCTGCATGCAAATTTTTATATATTTTCAGTACCATCAAAACACCTGCCTGTAACATCGGTAAAAGGGCAAAAGTCAAAGCAAACTCTACATACTGTAAAGCTCTTCATTTAGAGCTAGAAATGGAAATTAATTCTCCAAACTTTTTCTGCAGTTTAAAAAAAAATGAAAAAAGAAAAAAAAACCACTAACCTATATATGGAGATTAATGCAAATACAGATGTCTTGTTTTGATGGGACCTGCTCAACTTTTATTAAGGTAAGACAGATTCAGAGTAATTAAGAGCTGGTCCGATATGCTGAATCTTATGACTCCAAACATGAACCAACCTGGCACTGCCATCTGCGGGCCTCAGCACTACTGCTCTATAACCCGCAGCAATACCCAAGCGCTGGATAAGGGCAACCTGAAGAAGGTGCATTTTTTTTCAAAAAATATCACCCTCTCCAGAAGAAAAGCAGTAACCAAGTGTAATCATTACAGCAGCCTGTGTGCCAGGTGAGCAATAGCGTGAATGTGTCGGAACTTTGGGAGCAACAGGAAACCTCACCAGGAGACACAAGGAGACCAGGAGACCCAGCCGTGCAACAGGACTGACTGTTCCTGGCTTTGGTCTGCCTGAACTCTGAACCTCCTCTGCTTTTCCACAGCTCCGGTCCAACAGCCAGCAAGGTCTTTGCAGAACTAAGTGCGTTTTAATGGCTTTAAATGATGCTTAGATAAAGTGCAGAACCTTTAAACCCCAAATTTTCAAGTTTCTCTCTAAGCTGCACAGCAATGGTGCACATCTAAACTCATGACAGCAAGGGCACAGTCCCCTTTCTGCCTACCTCAGATCAAAGCCAGTGGCAGGGGAATTTAATATGTAATGAAAAAGGCAGCACCATCATTTATTAGCTATGGTAGAGGAGAACAGGCTTGTGAGGAATCATGCATCCTCCCAAGTCTATTACAGAACCTCAGAACTTCTTGGAAAGGTCTCAGGCACCCTTCTTGTGCAAGGTCTGAAAGCTGCAGACTCTTCCCAAATCCCACCCTTGGGGTACATCATGGTCTGCTCGGCAGGGGTCTCAATGCTGAGGACCTGCCGCGGTGGAGGCACCAGGCAAGGAATCACCCTCTGGAGCAGGAGACCTAGTGAGGGGCTGGCACAGGAGGCAGCAACGGGCAGCAGCGCGCACTAAGCAGGAGAGCAGCTCAAGGCCTGAACAGCCTGCGAAAAAGCTGAGCAAGTGGAATTTAATTTCTGGCTTAATTCTTTTCTTTGTACATGAACTTTGCTTAAAAGAACATTGAATCCCATTCTCTTTGGAGCTGGTCTCATTTAATCAGCGAGTGGAATGGGAGCTGTGTGATGCAGCTCAGCGGAAGAAGAGGGTTCGATGGGGCAGCCCAGGCAGGAGCATCCCTGCCGCAGGGCGGCAGGACACACAGAGGGAGGGCACCCCGAGACAGCACTGAGGTTCTGCAGCTCCAGCCCTGGCCCAGAGCAATGATCACTGCCAGCAAAAATCTGCGGGCTCCTTTGAACCGCCGTGGCCACGAGAGCAGGAGACAGACACTGCCACAGGCGGGGATGCCACCAGGGTCCCGCAGGACTCCGAGCTCTGCCCAGCCCTGGGGTGACACCATCCCACCCGTGATGGTCCTGGTGAACCGGCCCCTACCAGCCAGCCTCCAGGCACAACCTGTTCCTTCGTGCACATTCTGACAGTGTCTCTTCCCAACAGGGCGGAATCGAAACACGTGCATGTGTCTGAGTGCCAGCAGCGCTGTTCTCCACTAGTGTTAACACAGAAACCACACAGCGACTCCAGCGAGCTTCCAGAAACTCAGCAAGGTATGAGGTTCAATTCCTAATTCACCTTTCTATCGCCCTTGAAGGCTCCTTGATCACCAGTAATGCAAACGCTGCCAAAAAAAAAAAAAAAAGAAAATAAGAAGGAAAACAGAAGTGTAAACACATGAAAGCCCTCTGCTTTCCAGCAAGATGCTGCCCTGACTGCTCACTACTGAGTCTGAACCACGGATGGATTTGCCATGCCCGTAGCTTTCAGAAAAACACGCAGCAACCTGGTGTTCGCTGGAAATTTTAACATCTTGAAGCAGATAGATACGAGGCATCTTGTGGGGAAGATTTTCCTAACGCTGAGCAGGGAAGTAGAGATTAAAGGTACGCTCTCCTCTAGTGGAAATTAATTTTCTACAGTTGTTAAAAAACTTGTTTCTCTGGGAAAATGACTCACTTGACTAGATAAACCCTTCTATCTCCGCTCGGAAGTGTGTTTCCTTGGACCCAGGGACCTTGTGCATTATACAATTTAGTATCATCACAGAACAGTGTTTGGCTTTTCACACAGTTTTAAAGGGTAAAATTGCCATACCCAACACACGAAGGCGTCTGCAATATTTTAAAAGTTGCCTTAAAAAGAACTAGCATACCTGCTACCATTTTGCTAATTACATCCTTCCAGACCTATTTTGAAAGCAAGGGATGGAAGAATTTGGAGGAAAAAGGAATTTACTGGGGCGTAAAATGTCTCAGTGGAAAAAGAGCATGTTTTCCAGCTCGGAAACCTCATTTGGATTTTAAATAGCATTTTACACTCTTAGCACACGTGCAAAATATTGCACAACGGATTGGCCGAATGGGCAAAGCTGCAAAAACTCCAGTGACTGCCAAAGCTGCTGCGGAAGGAAACCCCTGGGCTCCCAATTCCTGTGATTTTCACCCAGCCGGGGGAGCCACCAGCAGCCTGGTTTTCTGCAGCCCCCTTTTAGCATTGCAAAAAAAAATGCAAAAGCTCAAACTACTCTGGTAAACGTATGCCTCAATTTCAGTATTTGGCTGATAGATCTGTATCCAGCAGGGATAGAAAAGTCCTTCAGAAAGCGCAATATTCCCTCTTTCATCTCAGGAACGCAAGGCAGACTTCGCGCCTTTAAAATCTGGTGGTGCAATTTTTTTTTTTTTTTTTAAAGAGCGATGCTTTCATTTCCCTGAGAAGGGGCTGATCTGAGAGTACAGGCACCTACGACACCAGCACTGGGAAGATTATCTGAAGGAAACAAAAAGCAAAGTGTAAAAGATTAAAGAGACAACTCCCTCACAAGCCAAGTGATTAAAGCCTCTGCTCCGGGGAACAGGCGCTTCCTTGAAGCAGGGAAGACACGAGGCAGATGGAGGCTGCGCCCGGAGCTTGCAGAGCTCAAACCACTGCTTCTAGATGACACCGAATCAGCGACGGTGTGCAAAAGCCAGGACCTACTCCTCCTGCTCAAGGGGAAAGGAAGTTCTTGGCACTCAGGACAATTTTCGTGCCCAAGGAGAAAGGCTGGTTCAGAAGAAGAGTGTCTACAATCAAGCCTGAAGCTTAAAAATACAACCTTCCATTTCATACCCCAAGCTCTCCAGGAACCAAGAGGCTATTTATGGCAGCCTACAACAGGAAGGCGAATGTCATCCAAGTCTCCATCCTGCAAGCAGATCTGCTCTTTTGATTCCCAAACATGCAAAAATTGCAAGAAGGGCACGCATTCTGATGCAAAAAAAGAACAAACAAGCAAACAAAAAACCCTATTTGTTACATTACCATTTGCATTTTTCTTGCTTTCAAAATTGCAGCTTTCAGGGAAAATGTGTTTACTGTGAAAACATCACACAATCCTAACATTTATCTTGCAAATCTCAGGGACAGCTTAAGGAAAGAAAACAGAGGGGAAAAAAAAGGTTAACCTCTATTTTGTATTATAAATAAATGACAGTCCTTCCTTCTGCATAAATACACTGCCTGATGAGAACAACTTTGTTGTTCTCACGGTTCGCATTACCCTGTCTTTTTTAATACACTCCTCATCCATTTCCTTTGACTCCTTATATGTTTAATTTGCAGCTACACACCAAAAGAAGTATCCAGAATTAAAAACATCTCATTCATTTCTTCCCTCCCCACCTCCACCCTGCCTCTTGCTGAGCCATTTTGCCATGACATGTCACCACGAATCACCGATTGCTGTTTTTCCAGGAGGCCCAGTGAGACCAGAGTCGCTCTGCATGACACGATGGATCAAGGGGCCAGTGTTTAGACTTGAAGGAAGTGGTTCAGGAGATGGGAGCCTACGTATGTGAGCAGAGACTCGGGGGCAGCCTGCGCTGCCAAACGCGTGCCCAGGGCTCCTTTCCTTCCTCAACGGATTTGAAAGTACTTCTGTATCTAGTGCAAGAAAAGACAGTAAAGACCCCTTCCAAACTCATCACTTTGGGAAAACCATGCAAATTTCCCCAGATCAGGAGAATGGACTGGAGAGCCGAGTCCAAGCCACCCTTCCACCTCGGCTCTGCATTAGCCACAGAGTCTATACCTGGCTATGGACCGGGTGGGAAGCGTGGGGACCAGGGCCTACACATTTGGAGAGGTGTTTGCAGGTCCTCCCACAAGTGCAGGAGGTATGGCACAGAAGAAATATGATGCTATTCCATCTAAAACAATTCTAGAGATTCCCAAATGGGAGCCAGGGTTTAACTGAACTCTGCATTTGTCAAAAGACTGGTCTTGTTCAAAACACATCCCCTTCCTACACAGTCGTAAAGCCAACGCAGACCCGGCCCCGCACCCTCCAGCCTGGCAGTGCCCTAAACGGCCCTCCTGGAGACACCAGCTTGGCCCTCTGCTTCCCACCAGCCAAGGAGATGGAAACCAAGGGCGCGGAGGCGACACGGAGCAGCCAGAGGCCCCTGCAGAGCGCCCCGCCTCCAGGAAAGCAAAGAGCGGCAGTACATGACACGGGCATGATGCCTTGAAGGGCAGAAAGCTCTTCAGGGGCTTCCCTGACTTGAGCACAGGCGACCGGGAGCAGCGGCAGAGCGGGAAGCTCTTCAAGGCAATGCCTGCACTGCTCTGGAGCGCCGCTCCTGGAATTGGCTTCCCGAGTGCACAGCCACATTATTCCAAGCAAGATCCTGCTGATATTTCCAGGCCTTTATTTTTAAATTTGGACCCAACTTCAGTGGCAACAAAGATTCTCCTTGTAAGAGCATAACCTTTCCGTGACTTCCTTCCAGACAGCACTGAGCATTAACAGAGATTTACGTTTACTGCTGAGCTAAAGGTCAGGAGCAGAGGCTTCCTCCCTTCCCATCTCTCCCGCGCAGAGACAGAGGCTGCGCAATCCGCTGCCCTCTGTGCCCCTCCGAGTGCCGCTCGCGCAGCTGCCCTGCTTGTGCCAGGCCAAGCGGCTGCACCAGACCAAGTGGCCCGCTAGGAGCGGCCACACGAGGCGCTGGTGCTCGAGGCTGCAACGTGGCCGCACGGCAGCCCCAGCCTCTCTCTGCAGAGTGACGCTCCGCTTTGCTCCAGCGCGCGCACACGCACCGCGTGCTCCCATGTTACAGAAACATAAAGGAGGGGATTCCAAGTACAGAGCAGCCGCTCCTGTGTCAAAGGGGGAACAGCCACTCACGCTGCAGAAATATAGCCCAAGAGCGCATTGCATAGCAACAAGGGCTGCTCTTTGTAGGATGAAGAAATGCCATGCTCAGCCACACACACCTTTCAGGAAGGGCTTTCTTCAACACCATCATTTCTCCCGACGGAGTCCGGACAGCCGCTCCTGTGAAAAGCGGAACATGGGAGAGCAAGCCCTTTTTTCTTTCTCACTATCCATTTATATAAAATGCAGCTATCAAACCCGCCAGGAGGATTTATGGGCTCTATTCTTCGCTTTTATGAAGGTGTGTAACACGGTCAAGGTATAACCACAATTCTGACCGCCACAAGGAGCCTCCTCTTTATCTGCTCTACATCCCTGTCACTCCCAGCCCTGCGGCAGTCGCAATCCAGGGGTTTCAAGAGCCAGTGCAGCCTCACGCACCCAAAGGAGCCCCGGGGACAGGCCTGAGAATTCCGAGGACACAATCACCCTCCCCAAACTCCTCCACACACTGCGGGCTCCAGAAATCACAGCTGACGAGGCTCTATGCAAGTGTCATCCCCCTAGTCGTAAATCTCTCCCTGGAAACTTGACTGAAGAGCTGATGCTGCCGACTTGCTTGAGTGACATGTTTTGTATTTACTGCTACCCTGGTCTTCTTCCGTTGAAATAAAAAGAGACCAAAATGATCAGCGTTTGCATCCATACTAAGAACTAGCAGATCAGCTAATCTGAGTTCATCCACCTTCCTCAGAGTCACAAAAACCGCAGCAAAGCTCCAAGCGCATGAAGAGGACCAGCGTTTGCATCTCCCGACATCGGTTCGCAATGGCGCGGAGGGTCACACAGCAGGGCCTGTGATCCTCCTCCCAGACTGTGCGGGCAGCTCCCATCTCTATTACTATAGCTAAAAACCTTGGAACGAACATCTGGACATGCAAATTAAAATGGTGTTGGCATACGGACAGTCCAGTGCTTTCGTCTCCCTCTCCCTGGCAGGCTTCAGCACACTTGCAGCATATAGATATATTTATATCCTGGATCCACTAACAGGGACATTAACATCTACAGGAAGAGAATGAATGCAGGGCATGTAGACACTGCATGGGTAAAGGCGGCAGAGAGTAGGTATAAAATGTGGTGGCGAGTCCCACCGCGAGCTGCTCTGTGCTGCTCTGCCTGGCAGCGGCCAAGGGGCGCCAACAGTGCTGACCCACTGAGCACCTCGCTGGCCTAAAACACGGTGTAACAACCACGAAAAAACATCCCGCCCCTCTGTAATATTAGACGCTAGTACGTGGATTTTGCTTTCTTTAAATAATATTTTTTTAAAAAATAGCTCTAGCATAAATAAGTAGAAAATCTTGATCATAATACTGGCTGTTTTAATTCTTTTCAGAAGAAAAACAATAGTCTAGAGAAGGTCCAAGTAGAGCGTTTCAAGAGGTGACACTCCCGTGAGCTCAGTCACAACAAGCTGCAAATGCCTCCAAGTGCTCTCCCCCTGCAAGCAACAGACAAATTATCAAAGAACAATTTGGAAATCACCTTTGGGAATTGGGCGAGTTGTGTAATCTGATTTAGCGGTTGCTTTTGTCAATAGGAAGATATGAAATCTCTTAAATTTCCATACAACTTTGAGAGCAAGTAAAGGAAAAAAATGGAAAAATAATCAATAAACTGCTCTCCAGTTTCCACAGGGGTGAGGGCCACAGGATGGGCAGGGTAGACCGCTGGAGGAAGGGTTCACCCTCAAGACCAAACGCTGTCTCAGTCTGAGTATATAAAGCTCTCGTTCAAAGCACCCGAGGTTCCGTGAGCCTTACAAGGGTTCGGTTTGATCTCTGATGTCCTGAGAGGATGGATTTGCAATAAAAATATGTGAAAACATTTAGAGACATTAAGTTTACACGATGCCTCTGATCCTGTGGATTAGCGTCGAGCTTGCAAGTGCGCTGAAGCCTGCCAGGAGGAATAAAGCGCTGTGCCATCCTTACACTAAGAGCAATTTAATTTGTGTGTCCAGATGTTCATTTTAAGATTTTTATCCATTTTGAAGAGTTCTATCTCCATTTCCTCAGAAAAAAAAAACATAATTATGTGCAAGCCATTTACTAAATTCCTGTGGCAAATATTCCTAAGTCTGCTGAGTTATTTTAGGGCAGTGAAGCCACAGCTAATACAAGGGAGGGGGGACTGTTTGATACGACTATTGAAATAAATACAAGGACTCACTCAAATGTACATCAAAGCATGTGAAAATGGGAAAGTTAAAGAAGCCCAAGAGATCCCTCCACCTCTTCCCAGGCCCTGAACGGCAGGGAAGTGTTTCCAGCAGCACACCGTCCCCCTTTGCATCTCCAAGAGACCGTATCCCAAGAATAATAATAATGCAGGCAAGAG
>JAUBNY010000511.1:3951466-4007582 GCA_032275445.1 Crypturellus soui | reverse complement strand
TGTTTCCAGCAGCACACCGTCCCCCTTTGCATCTCCAAGAGACCGTATCCCAAGAATAATAATAATGCAGGCAAGAGTGCAGCCCTCGGCTTCTGTCCAGACAGCAGCTCAGCGAGTGCGCAGTCAGTCCGTCAGCACCTCCTTGCCAAGCGATATGAGGACCCCGCGGAGGAAAAGGCTGCAGCAAGGGAGGGAGACGGTATGGAGGGTTCGCTCTGGCCTGTGGGAACGATGGCCCCGCTCCCAACTGCGGGGAGAGAAGGGCTTGCTCCCACCATGGGAATGACAGCCCCGCTCCCAGCCACGGGGTGGGAAGGGTTCGCTCCGACCCGCGAGAATGACAGCCCCGCTCCCATCCATGGGGCAGGAAAGGCTCACTCCCAACCATGGGAATGACGACCCCGCTCCCACCTGTGGGGCAGGAAGGGCTCACGGCTCGCTCTCAAGCCCCGAGGAGCATCTGCTGATGCATCTTTGAGCCGTGGATGAAATGACTCCAGCTTTGGCTGTGACCAGCCCAGCCATTTCCCAGTTGCAGCATGAACTGGAAGTGAGACACACAAAACGGTTCGCCACCGTACTGCAAACGCTGTCTTCCCCCTTCCCATAGCCCAGGAATGTAACCCAAGCTGCTTTCACCTGGGAAAGAATCCAATGCACCTGGAAGTGACCACCCCGGGGGCAGCAACACAGTCCCACCATTTGCCACGGTTGGACACTGAGGAGCCCCGGGGCAGGGCAGTGCTCCAGAACATCTACAATCCGCTGACACCACCGTGCCTTGGGGACAGGGCGAGGACGTGTCTGCCAATGGCTCAGCTGGCACAGAAATCCTGCTGGAGGCAAAGTCCTCAGCGGAAATAAAACTCTCAGGCATGAAGTGGATGGCCAGAAACCGACACGTACCCAGGGAAGCAGTTAGAAATATTAGCATTTTTGCTGAGCTGACCAACGAGAGCCGTCCTTACATAGCTCTGCCACGTGCCTAGTCCCAGGCACAGCCGGCCCTGTACACTGCAGGGCCCAAGCAGACTCATTTCAAGTGGGAACCTGAAACCCAATAAACCTTTCAGAAAGCAAAGCAAAAAGCAGCCTGGGCAATAGCCTCAGGCCCTGTGCGAGTACAAAGCACTCGGTATAGCACCTCAGGACATGTGAAACACTCCTCGCCCTGCAGGAAACGAGCCTGACAAAACCCGCAACCAACCACTGGGATGTGGGAGTTGTAAGCAGCAGTAGCTACACATCCGAAGAGCAGGAGATCCTCCTGCCAAGAAGGAGCCCAAGCAGCACCTAAATGCTGGGAACAGAGCAGCCCCTTGCACGGTGCCTCTGTGGCCAGAGCTGGCTGTTCAGAGAAGGGCTGGACGATGCACCCGGCACGATGCTGGCCACCCAGCGAGCCCATCTGGGAATGAGAACAGCCTGGACCGAACTAACCACAGACAGGCTCGAGGGAGGAGGAGGACAAACGGAACCTCCTGACCAAGTGAAGCCATCGACGTCCTGCCCTCTGACCAACTCCCAGCCCACGACCAAAAATATGCCCCATCCCTGATGACTCCTGCAAACTTCCAAGAGGACAAAGACAACGGGAAGCACCAGCCAGGGTTGCGGAGCTCCCTCCCCAGTGTTGCGGCTGAGTTGAGGACACAAAAGCTATTTGCAGAAGCCAAAGGCAGCCCCAGCAGAGCCAAAGGCGAGCGGTGCCTCTAGGCATCGCTACACTGACTGCTGGATGGTGCCCAGCACTGCAGGGAGACAGATTAAACATTGGGAAGGAACAGGAAGGGAAGTGTTGGAATAATCCCATCTGGACAGCCTCAGTATCAGCCCTGGTGGCTCTTTTCTGTTATGATGGGTGGCTGAGGACATGGTGCAACTCTCTGAAACACCAGGACCAGAGCAATCCCAGCGGGCAGTCCCATCTGCCCTTGGTCCATCCACTGCACTACGGGTGAGGAAACCCATGGAAATTGGGCGCATTTCTCTGACCCACATCACTGCTTCAGAATAATCCTTTTCTGTAACACAGGCAAAACAAACACGAGGGTGAATCCAGTGCACGCCACTGTCCTCACAGTGCTGCCAAGCTGCAGGGCAGGCAGGGCCGCGCGGCGCAGCACAGGACCGGGCTAGCGAAGCCCTCGCTCGCAGGAGCACAAGGCGGCAGTCATGGGTTGCAGGCCTCAGCACTGGCCACCGAGTCAGGATAGCACCACCTGGGAGAAGTTAATCCCACGGCACTGGGGAAAACATGTGGGGAGAGCCCGGAGATCCCGCAGAGCTTCGCCAGGGCTGGCAGCACCGCTTGCACCGCTGCTGTCACCCAAGAGGAGGATGCTGGGGTTGAAGGGGGACAAGCAGGATGACTAAAACCAGTGCCGGTGTTATCGCTCCTTCTGCTCAGGCTGCCAGTGCCTCTTCTGACGCTCGTTTGGCTGTTGCAATAACCCTGAACTGCGCAGGTAAGTGCAGCCTGAAAGGCTGACGGCTGGATTTTAGCAGGGAGTCCCAAAGCTGTGCACTCATCACTCGTGTCAGGATTGTGCCACCAGGTTTCACCACTGAGCCCCTGGTGTTCTGGGGCAAATGACCCTGTGCAAAAAGGGTCTCCGGTCTCCCCCGTCTTTTGAGGAAGGTTTTTGTTTTGCAAGGTAGCCTGAGAAGCTGCCAGGAACAGCAGTTTCTAAAACACGCAGCTGTCAGCAGCAAGGGAAGTGAAGCAATCTGAAAAGAAAGGATATTGTTTCTAAAATTTAAGTCATTGAATGGCCCAAAATTAAATGAGCATATGGCATTTACTTGCTGCTCTGGTTGCTTTTTTTGTTCGCTTTGGCTAAGTTGAAAAGAAAATGACTTGGTAAATGTGACCTGACCACCGAGGCCTTGCACTGCCCTTGCTGCCCAGGGCTGAATTTCTCAACACGAGCTGCTTGAGAGCAGGCTGGTCCAGTGCCTTCCTGTTCTTCCTTCCGTGGTTTGAAACACAGTGCCATCAGGGAGCACAGAGAATGCAACAGGAGCAGAAGCAACACACATAACCTGGGGAGTTTGATCTTGTATTCAAACCCAAACACCCTCAGTGCAGCAGATGCAACGTCAGGTTACCCTTCCACTGAGCACTTACTACTACTGAGCCTTGTAAGCCGGCATCTCCCGGGCAATGAGATCACCAATGAGCTGCCAATCTAGTTTTTTTCAGGGCTATTGCACTTTTTACATGATTAAGCCAAATTGGGCAAAAGAAGTTTCTAGGAAACTCGGTATTGTCAGCCCAAAACAGCAGCACTTAGATTCCAGGATCAAACTCGCTTTGATCACAACAGCAAACGAGCTCTTTTGTGACTTACAGCATCTGAAAAGTAAAAGCACAACTGCCCTTTCAAAGGAAAGAATCGTGCTAGTGCAGAAACAAAAATAACTTGAGAAATGGCAAAAGGAGCCATCTGGAGACTCCCACCACACAATAGAAGAACGTGTAAGAAATTAAAAGGTACACGGAGCTGCCACTACTAATGGCTCTCTGCAGAGCTCGGGGTACAGCAGGAATTCGGCAGGCCTTGCAAAGCCCCAAGACACCCAGCTCAACCAACCCCCTCCCAGTAAATTCCGGCCTAGCCTCAGCCGGAACAGGCCCCGCAGCAATATTCCATTTCCATTTCCGAAGGCGGGTGGAGGTTCCCAGCACTGCCAAATTCGGCCTGGACACCTCTGTTGAAGCCACACAGCTCCCAGACACCGAGCGGGAATAAGAGACACAACTAAACTGAATTGTTTCTTTACAGCTCTTTCCTCCACCAACAGAGAGGTCATTTTTTTTTCCTATTTATAAGTGGGATTGGGAGATTTTCTTAATAAATATTCAGCATCCTCACCAGAACAAAATGGGAGTGAAAGCAAGACCGCTGGCTTTTGGGTCTGCTCCCTGCCTCTATTTTCCTACGTAACCTGCTCTAAAAGTATAATGATCAGCATTAAATCCAAGCTTGAAGGCACAGTACTAAAGCCCAGGACAACAGTTACATTTCAGCGGGGATGAAGCATGAAAATTCGGTGACAAATCCATTTTTCTTATGCAGAGTTGTGGCTTCGGAACATTTGTAAGGACAGAAGAGGCCAGCACTGGGCAGATAATAAAAACTGCTGGTTAAACTTCTCCATTTCTATCAGTACTGCTCCACCCCCTCTAAAGATAAATATTCATATGGCCCCCAAAACAGAAAGCCTGATATAAAATACTGCATATTTTCTGTAGAAAGAGCTCTAGCCACACACACAAAGTAACCTGGTAAATCACTGCAGCCTGTAATCATCTAAACTATAAAATCACCGCAGAAAGCATCCCATTTCATGAGTCCTTTTCCTGGCCTGGAAAGTTTGGTGGATTCTCCCTGGTCAGAATGGCAGCAGCCAGGACGAACGGCTCCTGATGGACATGTCACATTATGGGCAGCAAAAGCAGGATGTACCTCAGCCCCACGGATCCCCACCAGGCTCCTCCAGGAAATAATAATTTTCCTTTGTTGAAAATGAGAGAGTATTTCAGCTTCCTCTTTTTCCTGGTGTCCCTCATGGTAATGTGGCGCTGAGGCCGTGCCATGTTACACATCAAGCACTTTTGATGTGCTGTAGCTTACATACAGGAGGGAGATGGTGTCTGGTTTCGGAGGCAAAACTGACCTAAGTGTGCAGCACAGGCGCTTGCAGCTGCTCTCCTTCTGCACAGCAAAGTGCTGCAGAATAGTCTCCAGGGCGGGCAACCAGGAACCTGGATGGTCTGACCATCCCAGGTGCAAAGCCACGTGCCATTTGGAGCCATTGCTGCCTGCGGTCCAGTCCCCATGCAGACTTACTGCAAGGTCCTAAAGAAGGTGCATCCTTTCTCTACCCATCCCGCTTCTGCCCAGTGTACTTGGTCTGTTGGAAATGGGGAAGTGCAGAGGGAAGGAACCATCCCCAAATGAAAGTTTCCTGGCAGTGCTGCAAAGCGAACAACGCAGCACGAGGTGGATGTTCCCCTCAGCAGAGCTTGGGTGCTCTTCAGGGGACCCATCTGAGAGCTCCGGCCCAGCAACTTCCACTACATCAAGCAGCAAATCAAGAGCAAACAGCAGGGCTACACAGAAAGAGGAGTTTAAAACTCTTCCCGTTCCTATTTACAGCTGGCTACAAACTGCGAGCTGCATGGATCCCACTGCCTTTGAAAGAATGGGAGATTTCTTCCCTTTTAGGAATTTCTGATTCATTAATGATTTAATGTGGAGAAAAGGCAATACCCCTAAAACCTAAAGAGACTCCAGTGCAACCCCACTGGACTCAATAAAGAAACACTGAACTTGATTCAAACTTTGGACCAGCATTTGCCTGGGAATAAATAAACAAATAAACAAATAAATAAAACAGACTCTCAGGAGAGTTTTTCTTTTTGGAGTTAATCAGTTGCAAAGAAAAGCGCCCATTGTGCCGAACACACAAGGGCCGCTTGTCCGGCCCGAACCACGTCTCCAGCAGCACCGCGGCGCCCGACGCAGAGCCCTGCATGCGGCCGCCCACGGCACAACCGCCCAGTGCTCCTGCCGCGGAGATCGCGGCAGGGCCGCCCAACCCTTCATTTAATCTGAAACACTTTGCACTTCCCTACTTTAGACATCCAAACATGCAGCTTAGGAAGATCCCATTACAGGATAAGGAGGAAGGAAGATTGTCTACATATGAATTTATGCTGAAGAGCTGCTTATAAATAATTCCACGTGTGGATATGTTCTCGCTGCAGAGTCAAAATGCTTCATTCTGCTCTAGTTCAACCCCTTGTGGGGCACAGAGACCTAATTCTGCACGTGCTGGCACGGATTTTACACTGACGCAGCTGCAGCGACTGCCTCAGAGTTGCTCCGGCAGCCACGGCCAGCCACTCCCAGCGGAGCTGACCCCACTGGGGACACCCAGCATCGCCCCCAGCCACCAGCTCCCCGGCGTGGACGGTCACATCGAGAGCAGAGTTTGAGCTTACGGCTGAGTCCACAGGCCAGAGACACCAGCACCGCCAAGGACAACACAGCTGGAGGGACCTGTCCTGCTTCCACCGCCCAGGTACGTATTTCCAGCTCAGCCTAATCCCTGCTGAAATGAGATCACAATTACGGCTGGTGAAATGAGGACGCCTGAAAGACAGGCAAGCACCTCTGCAACCCGTCTTAACGTCTCGCCCAGCACAGCCGAGATGCAGGAGGCTCCATTTGCGAGGCAGCGTGTGGTGACAAAATGTCTGCTCCGCTCTGGGCCGCGCAGCACGATGCCCTGATCCCTCCTGGCAGAAAGGCCTATTATCCTTCATGAATTTTTGAAGCTGGCTCATGAATTCATGCACTAAAATAACTTTCCCAGAGTCTTCGTTTACAAATGCTCCCTGGAAATGTTGGTAACATTTAAAATATAGTCTTAAAAATAAGCAAATGAATATTTAAAACTCTCTGCTGGAAAAGGCCTGGAGGAGGGAGGTCATGTTGGCAGTGTTGTTGAGCATTGCAAGGAGCTGGGGCTGAGCAGTGAAGAACATGGCCCAGAAACTCACCCCAGACCCACGTTCTCCAAACGCGTGGTGCAGTCCTGCAGGACCAGCCCCATCCTCACCCACACTTGGAGATGCATGGGCCGAACGCTGCTTCTCAGTGTGAGGTATCACTAAAAACAACTTTCCTCCTGGACAGTTCAAAGCTCTACCCTTTAGAAACTATCTTACTCAGTCACCCAACCTCCTGAACTGCTCCGAAATCCCAGACTCAGCCCTAAGCTCCACGTGGGATAGGCACCTCAGGCATGATCTCAGTCATGGCGCCCACTCAGGTCCATATGAGAATACAGATGTGACCAACTTGCCACAAAAGTCTCACGCCGTGACGAGGAGACAATGTTAAAGCACGTTCTCCTGCCTGGCTGCCTCGCACCACCGCAAACAGGTTGTGCTTCTGCAACGATGCCACGGTATTTAGTCTGCGAGGCCCTCAGAGATCCTTTGGGATGAGAGCAGCTATATAAATGTAAATTGCTCTCATTAATGTAAATTGTGGGGCAACGCAATGTTTACAGCGAACAGTCCCATGGCTGAGCAGAGACGCTATATGTTTGTATATAATTTCACCAACAGAAATTTGCTCAGAAGCTGAGACACCAAAAAGGCCCTTCCATGGAGCTGACGTGGATCCATCAGGGACTTGACACACTCAGTGACAAGGTCGGGCTCTGAGGGCACTGTTGAGGCCACAGGACATTTATCTCCCGTGTTTGCTGCTACAAGATGTTTCAGAAGCACTCAGGGCCTCTAGCACAGCAGTCCACAACAGACTCGGGGTTTCTCAGGAACTGCAGGAGGTTAATTAACATTTTTTAAGACCGCCTAAAAAACAAGGTGACCCAAGTGCAAACGAGTTGGTTTCTAAAGAGAGGGGGATTCACTATTCACAGATTTAAGTGACCACTTAGAGTTGAAGCCATCACTAGTGGTTCCTCAGCTGAGACCCAACGCAGCACCCAAGAGGCACATCAGGGATTGCTCTGGTGATTTGGGACAGATTTTGAAGCAAAACTTTCTGGCATTTTCCTCTCTGCATCTATTTCCCAGTTTCTCCAAGTTAAAAGAAAACTCCTAGCAGCTCCTGCCAACACTGCACCAATCCAACGAGACACCAGTATTCCTTCCTCGATAGTCCTTGGTCCCTACGGACCTAAGCCCAGCATCTATAACTTGAGGATCCAACTTCAGGCTAGACATAACTGCGTTCACTGAATGAAGAGAACATGAATTTAAGGTCCAGCTGAATCTTTACACAAGACCAAATGTAAATATCTGCAAGCTATCACGGAACCATGGTTCAGGCTGCCCGTAGGGGAGCCGCTGCCCATCCTCACCCGCGACCTGGCCGCTGTACGTCTGCGCTTCACGTCGCAGAGTGCTCGCGGATGCAGCTGGTGCTGCGAACGCCCTGGGCACCAGCAAGAGCTTGCGCAGAGCTGAGCAGCACGCGTTCCTGCGCTGCGGCTGCCCCCGCGCTGCGTCCCACTGCCAAGCCAGGAACCGCGGCGGCGCCGGGAGCCCTGTGCAGCTGAGCAGGGCTTGCGTAGGGTCATGCACGCATCCGCCCCCAGCTTTGCCCCAGCAAAGGCTCAGGCGGAAAAAGCACCCAGAGCCACGGCACCTACAGACATGCAGCGTGGCTCTGCAGCAGACAACAGCTCCTGCTTCACCCCAAACTCAGACACAAGTACATATTGTCAAATTCCAACTTCAGTCTTTTTTTACCTCCTATATTTTGGTTTCAATATTTAGAACTCCAAGCAACAAAGCAACAGATACAACTCCACCTCCTTGAGAAATATGCACCCAGGGCCTTCCATCTGTTTCCCCTGCCCTAGCCCCACATATTCTGCAAAATAGAATGTGCTCTGAAATATTAATACTTGACTCCACAAGAGTTATTCCCAATCCTGAATCTCAATGCTTGCTCCTTCCTTTTCCTCCCCTATATTTTTCCCAGGATCACAGCACGCAACGGGTTACGCTACTGCCTGCTGCACAAGACCTGAGAGGAGCTTTCATGAGAAGGTGGAAGCGGTCCAGAAGCAGCTTCTGGGGAGCGCTCCATCTGCAGCCGCATTTTATTTAGACAGCAGAGGGGAAATTAGATCCCGATGTCGCGGATTGGCTTGCAGAGCTGAATCTTCATTTCGGAGGAGGAGTTCATTTACAGCATGGTTGTCAACCCAATTTCGAAACTCCCATGGGGGGATCAGAGCTCAGGAGCCTGGGGAGAACAAGGATTCTCCAGTTTAAGGGCAATACTCGGATCGCTCTCATTCATGCTGCGCCATCACTCTGAATTTCTTGCAGTTTGACTTTATTCTCTTTAATCTGGATTTCTACCCACTCTGGCCTTGAGTAACGATGTGCTCTGATTTGCTTTGCTTGCTGCACGAGCCCTCCCGCAGCGCAGGGAAGCAGCGGTCCCCGAACGCTGGCCTCTCCAAGAAGCTCCTCGACGAGCCCAATAGCTCCAGCGCGGCCAGCGCTCCAGGACGCGCCAAAGCCCATGACTGCCCTGCGCTGCCCGGGCTTTGGACTCATGGCAGCAGACGTTCCTGCTCTTGGGACCTACCTAGAGAAGGACACATGGCTACAAGGGCCAAAACACACCGAGCTTTTGAAGGCCAGAACCCAAGGGAACTGCACAGAACAAATATTGGGAGGGATTTCCATGTTTCTTTGGATCAGATGCTCATCTAGCAACATGTTTCTCTCTTTCCACCGAGAAAAAAAAAAAAAAAAAAAAAAACACATTTGCTAACAGGTCCTTCATCTGCTATCAGTTGTGGTTAGTTAATCTCTCTCTTGCTCAGGTGAGGCAACATCCAAGACAGCCGGCCATAGGAAACCCAGCTGGTCTCGCCTTGGGCTTCTGCACTAAGGAGCAACATTTACCAGCCTGGAGGGGAGAAGGCTACAAAGACGCCCAGGATGTGCCCCATCCTGCGGGAACCTGCACAGGCAGGAGCTGGTCCTGCCCCAGCTGCTGTCACCCAGCACCTGCTCTTGGGCTGAAGCAGACACATCCTTATGGACGTTCAGGTTTTTTCAGCACTTTGCGAGCATTCCACGTTAGGCTGGATAGATCATTTAGCTGGCTTTCACCACAATACTCTCATTCCTCACAGGTGTAACGGGCCGCCTCACAGAGCTTTTTTCACCCATTCACCTGAGCTGAGAGGACCACTTAACCCCATTACTTCCAAAGGCTCAAATATCTGACAATTATAAATAGGAGAATAAAAGGCAGAGCTGTATTTACGGAGTATGTTGCTTGTCATCACCCAGTCTCTAAGTCCAGGGGAGAAACCAGGGCTGAGATGACTCCAGCAATGACCTTCTCTTCTAGAACGTGGCTTACAGGGAGCTAACAATACCAAAGCTCGTTTTTGTGCTGTGCATCAAGTGGACTCGGTCTTGCCATGCTTCTAGACTTTGCAGCCACTCTTCCAGTGGGCCACAGACCTGTATAATAGCAAGACAAGCAGGCCAGCACGTTGACAGCTCAGGAGCGCCTGCCACCCTGCTGCTGCTGACGCCTTGGCCCCCTTGTCACTGGGCTTCAGCCTCCTGCCAGCAAGTCTTCTCCGGGTGTTGTTGCTGAGCCCCCTAGTAGCCAACCACAGACCCTGGCATCTTGCACACACACTCGACTGCTCCAAGTCGCTCCAGACCCTGCCTCGTGCTTGCAGCCCCCAGACACCGGCAGCTCCACTCTGAAATTAAAACACTCTCTTGCAGCCGCGCGGCCCTCCAAGCTCCTCCGCCCAAAAGCAGCCGCCATCCCTCTCCCGGGAAACGGGCTCCTGCTCTCCTGTGGCTGCACGTTCCTCCACACACAGAGTGGGAAGCACCTACCCAAAAGAGCAGAAAGTGCCCTTAGAGAGAGCTACGTCCAGCTCGTGCAAGCAAGGAGGAAAGGCTTCTCGGTTGGGCTGCATGATGAAGAATTTGTAAGATAATTGATGATAACTGCAAACCTCAAGCCAAACCTTTTTAAAAGCAATCCTGCCACCCACTTCAATGCCTAGCACTGCAAGGTAAAGTTTCCATGAAGGCTGTCAGAGCTGAAATATTGTTTATTGTACCCAAAAATTAACGTCATCCCTTTTGGGGCATCCCCCAGTGCCTTGAGCAAGCCCTGCCTGTGCGCACACACCTGCAGCTTTAGTGGCCAGTCTTCTCCAGGTGTGCAGCAAACTGCACCCACGTACACAAGATCAAAGTTCAGCCCTTTGTGTTCAAGGTAAATTTTGGTAAATAACTCAACAGGAATGTCAAACTCTTAACCATTAAAGTTTAATATTTACTGTACACTACCACAAATTTACACAGTGCAACACTGCAACCTTCTCTAGGCCTACAATGGTCCAGGAAGCTGCAAGAATTAATTTTTACTTCATTGAACAAAAAGCTGGCACGAGCTTTTCCCTTGCAGCAGCCGCGGATGCCAAGGCAAGGAGTCCTCATAACCAGGAGCCACGTGTGCTGCTCACCAGACCTACCAGCACTTGGATCCCGTTAGGCAAGACAGGGGCACCCTGGGCACACTGGGTATCACAGAGCACTTCACATACACTCGGCCAAGCCTTCCCATACTGATTTCTCAGGAACAAACTATTGGTAGCGGCTGTGAAGCCAGCAGCCGGAGGTCCCAGTTATTCCATGAGGACACACAGCTTGTGGGAAGAGAAGCCCAACATTCAACCATAGATTCCTGAAGCGAAGTGAATCCCCACTGTTCCTTCAGCACTAGCATATTTAAAAGCAGATATAAAACTGAGCCATACACACACAGACCTTCAGCATCTGAAGAAAAACTATTGTGGTTCATGGCCCACAAATCCACCCCAGTTTTGTTCTTGCACAAATACCACGAGCTTTCCCTCAGGCGGATGCCCACAGTGACGCTGTTCCCAGTCCAGCCCCACGCTGCCAGGAGAGCCGCCTTTCCCAGCGAGGAGGGGCACGAGTCCAGCCACCCGCTAGGACGGACACACTGCCCGGTTCTGCACGGTGACGCACGGCCGTGCGGCAGCAATGACTCGGAGTCATGCCAGCCCTCCGCAGCCCGAGCACACATCAGTATCAGTACCGCTTGCCCAACTGAGTATTTACAGAGAGCCAAGGAACAGCTCTGTTAGGCCCTTACAGTCTATCAGCCAAATAATAAGAGTTTTTAAAACATTTAGTACTTTAACAGGTATTGTAATGGCTCCCATAATTCAGCCACATCTTTCCTGTAAATCACTTCACACTGCATGCTCCGTTACACCATCTAGTTCCCCGCAGCATTTTAGGAAGGAAGGGAGGGCAGCTAGATAGGGAATAACCTTGCTAGGTGCCTGCTGCCTGGTGGAAGGAAGCAAATTCCTTTTCTTCTTCTTCAAGCTGTATTTGATTTACGCAGATTCCAGCTCCACAGTGTTCTCCCACACTTCAGACATGGGTGCTGCTAAGTGGCAGCAGATGTCTGAGCTTTCGCAGCGGGAGAGCAGCCAGTTGAATTCCAGCTGAATTCCATGCTTTGGATGAGCGGGAAGCCCAAGCCCCAATGGACATGGTCGAACGCTGCACAGGACAGCGCCAGGGGCAGCAGCGAGGACCCCGCTCAGCAGCTCTTGGAGAGAAGAGAGGAGAAACGTGAAGAGCAGCTCAGGTGACTTTCCATTAGTGTACGGGGCAGCAGAGGGAGATGCCGGAAGGAAGAGCTGCAAAGTGCTGGGAACAGGCACGGAGATTCGGGAAGCAGAGGTGGGCGAAGAGCCAAGCTGCCGGGGAGCAGGGCAGCCCCGCGAACCGACGAAGGGAGGCCTGAGCGCTCTGCTCTGCTCCGCGGTGCGTGGGACACCCCTGCCACCCCTGCCCAGGTGCCATGCTCATCCCCACCAGCCCCATTCTCCCTTCTGCCCCAGCAACACCTCCTTCCCCAGTTTGCCTGTATATTTCAAAGCTCGCAAAAGAATGGAGGCAATTAAGAGTAGATGCAGGTGGAAACGGGCTCTCATGGGAAATACTTTAAGGAACGCTGTCTCTAATGGGAAATTTTGCTCTATTTCACTCTGGCTTTATGATCTACTCTGATGAGCGCTTTAAAAAAAAAAAAACATGCATTGCACACTCCCCCTCCTCTCTCTATATATATCTCCATCCAGATGAATGCTTTTGATCACTTAGCATAAGTTTTTCTTGGCTGTAAAAGATGGCAGGATGAGGAAAGCAAATGAGAGCAGGGCAGAGCCGAGGCAGCTGGATCGCAGTTACGCAGGGGTTGGAAGGGCTCCGTCAAAAACAAGGACAAAGCCAGAGACAACCCCGGGAGACTCGGAGTGCTTGGGGCCCCGCGCGGAGAACCGCAATGACATAGCGGGTATGTGAAGCCGGCCAAATTCCCTGAGTAAGTGCTTGATGGGGCTCCTGCAGGCTTGGAGTGGAGATTTATTCCTTCCCTCTCCAAAACACGCAACGCTAAGAGCCGCAGACCTCAGATGTCTCATTTGCCAGAGACTGTACCCGAGAAACCACCCCTGCCTCTCCCCTGCAGCAGGGACAGCAGCTAAAGAGCCGGGTGGGACTTTGGCGTTCATCCACCCCTGCACATCTAAGAGCAAGACTATGGCCCGCGTTTGAGCCCAGAGAGCTCCCCTCTGCCTGACCCGAAACCCTGGGCATGGCCTCAGCGCAACCCGGTGACACCAACCGCAACCCAATGTCACAGTCTGGTGGGCACCAGGGAAAACCAAGCTACAGAAACTCCTAGAAAACAGCAAGGTCTCCCAGGTAATAACTGCCAGCTCTGGGGGAAGGGAGGAAATACTAACAGGCGGAGGAAGGCAACGCAGAGTCCCGGCATCGCAAACGGCTGCTCCCTGCTGCGTTCAGCAGTTTCTCCTGGATGGAGTCACTAATCACTCCGCAGTTCGCTGAGCGACCTTGCTGGGGCCAGCTCCTCTCCAGGGCACCACAAGCCGCAACAAATTTTGGATGCAGAGTGATGCCCTTCGGGGCTGCGCGAGCTCACACCATCCAACGAGCCTGCCACGGCGCGCCAGGCTCCTCCATTCCACAGCAAACATCTTTGCAGCGGCTCTCATCATGTCCTGCAGGACAAAGATGAAGGGTTGCCTTCATACTCATGGCACAGATGAACAGATTAGAACAGAAATTCTCTTCTTCCTATCCTTTTTTTTCCCAAAAAAACCTCGTTGACACGAGCCCCAAAATGCTATAGAAAAATTAAATATTTACTTCTTCTGTTTGTTAATATCTTTCATTAGTTACTCAGCTGTAACAGTCATTAAAATGCTGAAGGGAACTTCATGTAAATTCATCACCAGCCTGGGAATACTCCTGCATCGCGAGCAGGCTGCTCACTGCAGCCGAGCTCCCAGCCTCCGCTTCCCCACAGGCAAGGCCAAACGTCTGGTTCACTCACACTTTACAAATGATTATTTTTCTAATTAATCATTCATCAAAAAACACAAACAGCAACAGGGCGTGAAAGGCACTGCCGGGGCGAGCAGGAGGCAGAGTGGATCCATCGTGGCGGCGGCATGCAGCAACACACCCTTGCGCTCGCTTCCCGACGGAAGGGCCATAGCTCAGGTGACCGCAGGGAAGGGAGATGGGGAAGAGCACCCGGCAAGAGTTGCCACGCAGATACGGGTGACGTCTGCCACACTGAACCTACAATGGTGACAGCTCCGGGAAGCACCCGCGAGCTCACCGGTAAGATCTCCCCAGCGGGAAGGGCTCCTGGACCAGGGAAATAGGGCACGCTGAGGGGCGCAGGAGGTGCGAGGCAAACACAGCCCCAAAGGAAAGAAGCCGCAGCAGGAAAAGCGGAGCAGCTCCCAGGGGGAGTCTCCTGCTCCCAGGGCACTGAAACACCAGCATGCAGAACTCATGCCCAGTTTGGCTGGTTTAAGGAATGACGGGCCACAACCAAACAGAAGCCCCTCCATGTTTCCAGTTTCCAACCTTCCCCTCCGGGCGCTGCTCCCTTGCTTGCCAAGGGGTTTGCAGGAGAAGACGACAGAGCCACCCACACGTGCAAGCTGCAAACTCACAGCCACCTACTGCCCCACTATTCACCGGGCAGAAACGCCCAGTACTCTGGAGACTGATGTTTGACAGTTGTAACTCTCCATTTTCAGGACCCCAACACCTCTCCTTGTCTTACCTGGCTGCTGGCCAGTCTCTCACCAAGCCAGTGCTCCCTCCAAAGGCAACACAAACCGGTAAAACGCAGGTGACAGCGGCATATTCCAGCCTCACTGCAGTCTCTGCTGGCCTTTATTCTGTTTCCCGGGACTAGACTTGAAACATGCAATCACGTTTCAAAGGGGCTGCGGTGTTGTTGGCAGCCAACCTCATTCTTGACCACTGAGGTAGTGAGCTGTGCCCCCGCTGCCAGCGGAAGGAACGTTCTCCTCCACCCAGGGATCAACAAAGCAAATGGCAATCCCATAACAGGACGACCCAGGGCATCCCGGAGAAGCAGGCGTTTTAGCAGGAAAGGCTTGTAGCCCCCCGTCTGTCTGGAGAGCTCTCCCAGTGCTGGGTCGCCACATGCTGTGTGGAGGTGACGAAGCAAAATCAGCTCCGAACAGGGGAATTTCTCTTGAAAAGGAAGGGACACTGCAAGATTTTGCACAGGTCGCTGGTTTCTAAATGCATTAGATCCTCCTAGGTAATGTTGAGGATGCTACAACATGTTGAGGAGTGGGGGGCATGCAGGTCCCAGGGAATGAAGACACCAAATCAGCAACTCGGAGAGCCAGGGATGGATCTCTTAGGAGACGGGAATCCTGACTCTACCAGCAGGGACTCAAGGGCATTTCCCAAGACTGGATTTTACTTAACGGCATGAACTGAGCAGTGAGGGAGCAGTTACAATGACCGAAGGCAAGGCAGGGCAGCTGCAGGAGAACGCGGCACTGCTCCCACTGAGCTCGCGCCCAACTCCGCCAGCAGCAGAACAAGCCGTGCGGGGAAGTCATTCGGAAATCACTGATGCAGGGGAAGAGCTGCGAGAAGGACAAATTCCAATCCACTTTGCCCCACAGAAGCAAATGTTTGTGCAGCTGTGAAGAACAGGCAGTGATTAACTTCCTAAGGACTAGCAACAAGCAAGCTAGCACTTCAGATTTGCCGTATGGGAGGGAAAAAACACAGCAGTGATTATGTCCCTTACCAGGCAAGTCCAGTAAGAATTTCAATCTGGTGGCTTGCGGTTCATTGCAAAACTCCTCTAACAACTCACGGGCATTGAATGAGAGAGGAAATCCACATTAACAGAAGAAACGTGCCTGATTTCTGACTTTCTCTGGTGCTTGGCCCCTTTACAGTAGTTTCACCAGCATTTCCGTAAAGTAGCCAGCACAGTAGCTGCAACTTAATGCATTTACAAGAGGTTGAGCAAGATCCAGAATGAAGGGGCATTTTACCTCCGTCACAGGGCGCTTCTGAGTTTCATTATAAAGCAAATCTCTCAGAGGAGAGCTATGACATGAATGACGTGTCTCTAAGTCTTTTCTCTCAGCGCGAATAGAAGATTACTGATCTGAGGTATTTCCTGCCATTATTTCCTTGCATTTATGTTCTCTCCAGCGTATCCTATTATAGCAAATCTCTCTGGAAGGGCTTCGTACTTGAAGATGATGCATGCTCTAAGAATGCATCTCTGTCCCAGTAATCGTCTCAAAGAAAGCAGTCCTGCTACTCCTGTGTTTCAAGACAAACAGATGCATGAGGGAGGCACAGGCAAAACCAGCACACTTAGCACACGGCACACTAGGCTAAAAAAGCCTGACTACTTCCTTTGCTGAAAGGGCCACTTTTTCTAACCAATCCAGCATGGTCTGCTTCGCACTCAAGACCTGAAGTTGCAGAAGAGGCACCTTGTTCAAACATAGCGCCGAGCACGCGCACGCTAAAGCCAAGACGCATCTTCTGCGAACATCCCCAGCGCTTGCTGCAGTGCCTCGAAAGCCCAGCTAACCCACTCCTCTACAGACAGACGCACTAGTAACTCACCCCTTTATTTTTAGCCCAGCTACCCCTTCAAAGCGCAGCAAGATACGTGGAGTTTTGCAGTGTGCGAAGAACTTCTGCCCGTGATTAACATCTATGTAGATAATAAAGCTTTAATCTGGTTTGAGTCTGTTACCTACTGCTTCAGCAGGCTGAACATCAGCTGGCAGCCGGAGCAGCAAGGGGATCCAGCCAGCTTGCGTACGACTCAAAGCAGCCCTGCAGGCTTAATTAATCGTTTGAGATCAGCACATGAAAAACCTCAACATGTATGTGAGAGGTAAGGAGTAAAACAGCTGCGGTGCTCGGAGGGTCCTGAGGAGAGACGCCCTGCGCAAAGCCCGGATGAACTTTGAGGGGGAAGAGCCCCAGCCCCACGTGTATGAGGCTGGCAGCGCCCGACCGCACAGCGCGGCCTGGGGGCGCTGGGGCCGGGAGCGACACGCAGTGCCAGTCGAGCGCAGACGGCTCCGGGCAAACACCACACGGCTCAAGAAGTTCCTCCCAGCGCGGCACAGCGCGGAGGCGGCTAAGACAGCAGATCCGCCCCTCCCGCCGGGACCAGGGACACCGCAAAGGACCACAGGGCCGTAGCACCGGTTCCTACCCCATGCACAAACCCAGCCAGAGGACAGGCCCAGCACCTGGTGATGCTTCAGTGTCTGCAAGGGCCTCCTTGGTCAGCCACAACCCAGAGAAGGGACCCTAGCGCAGCACGCTGGCACCTTCCAGCAGAGACCATCCGCCAAGCCAGGAAATGCCCCAGTGCTGCTGTACGTCACAGCGGCCCCACGGGAGTCGTGGAGGTGTCCACAGAGTCAGGCGGGCCCCGGCTGCGCCAGTGCCGAGCGGCTCTCCCAGCGTCCTGGTCCTGCACTGCCGGCAGGGCCGTGACACGACACCCAGTGAATCTGGGCAAAGCTTCCAGCAACAGGACACACACCTATCCATTCCCCAGCCCTACTGCAAATGTGATCTTCATTTGATTTTTTAATATAAATCTAGGCATCATATATTTTAACGGCAAAAAAGCTGCTTTGTTCCATGGGGCGCGTGTGTGCATTTGATCCCTGTGCTTCGAACAGACCAGGAATGGAATTTAATACATTCTTAAAATTAACAACAGATGCTGTGGACTGTTTAAACTAGCAAAGGAAATAATAAGAGGAGCAGTCTACAGAAGGTGCCATGGAAAAAAACCCGAACGCTGACAGAGAGGGGAACCGCATGCGAACGACACAGGGCAGAGGGCACGCGCAGATGCCGACACAAACCCCATGCGTGTCTGCCTGTGCCGCAGCCCGTGGTACCCTAACTCCCACCATCCTGCAAAGAGAGGCACCCCGCAGAGCACGGCAAGGGTTCAATCTCACTCTTTAGCTCAGAGCAGCAGAGCCATTAACGGCACCATCACCCCCGTTTTACAGGGCACTGCGCTAGGCTATAAAGTTCGTGTTAAGCAGCTTTTGCTCCTGTCCATAGGAACAAGTGCAGGAGCAGGAATCAGAATCAGGATCAGGAACTGCCTCTCGCGCAGAGGTGCCCGTATCGCCCTCACACAACCCATCTGCGCTGAAAAGCGAGCAGCCGCGTGTGGAAACGCCTCAGTGCTCGCGTGCACGCAGGGGCGGCAGGCAGATCTTGGGGACATTCGGCACGTAGCGTTCCGTCTGCAAGTCAAAAGTTATCTGCAACTGCTAAAACCTAAATAAAAACACAAGTTGCTACAATTCATAAGAAGCTTAATATTTATTACCATGTATTGCAAGTAAGCAGCTATGTAGAAAGACTCCATTACTGTCTCCAGTGATTATTCAAGGGATGAGAGGAGGAAAGAATAGCCTTTGATGGTAACAAAAAAGCAAGTGTGGAGAAAACAATGTATTAAATCCTTTTCACAGCCAAGGGGCCAGGGAAAATGCTGTATATTTATAAAGGAAATGAAAACCTGTCAGGAACAAAATGAACTGAATAACAGATCTTGGGCTGAATGAAGAGAAGCGAGACCTAAAGAACCAAAAACGCTACTGAGGTGGAAACCCAGCACTCCGCATCCCTGAGAAGAGGCCTCTGAACACACACACGGACCATGTGGGTGCAAATAAGGCAAAGTGCCCATGTTCCCAGTTCCGATCTGCAGGCAGGGAAGCGAAAGCCAAGTGGGCTGGGGAGATGAGTGATTTGTTCGAGGAACAATGTTATACGGAGCAGAGCATCGCCCTGTGCCCGCAGGCGCACGAGTAGGGCCCACTCCCGTGCACCGCGTCACGGCCTGTCCGCACGCGAGCGCCAGGATGTCTGTGCCAGCAAAGCAGCTCCCCAGAGTGCCCGGCCCGCAGCAAACAGGGCCAAGCCCAGCTGCCCACTGCACTGCTGCTGGCTGGCAAGAACCTGGACAATCCTCGCGGAATGAGACTGCCTGATGAAATCTCAAATAAGACACAAGTGTTACGAACCCGAAGACTACTGCTTGGGTAAAACAAAGCGTGCCAGCATGCAGATGACTTGGATCCAAGCTCTGATCGAGTAGTAAATAATTTAGCTTTGTATTGCTAATTACAGGAAGTTTGTGTGATTTCAGAAATAAACAGCATTAAGTATTTCATAATTCAGATACTTAATTACTATTACTGTATTGATTGCAGGAAACAGCATTAGCCACACACTCTATTTTGTCAGAGGATAATGTTGACACCAGAGAAGTGATAGCTAGCTGGGAGCTTGTTGGCTCTATTACATTAAAAACAAAATAAAAACTGTGGCCATCAGCAAGGAAAGTTCTCAGTAAATTGACCTGCTCATAATGCAGATTGGACATCCCAAGCAATCTGGAGGGCAGAGCAGAAACTATTCAAACGCACAGCGTTCCTGCTCAGGAGAAGAAAGCTGGGAGGTCTTTTTCTCTTGAAGCTTCCTTGCTTAGATGGCTCCGCAGTTTAGGAACTGGAACACGTCCAAATAACGGGGAGCGTGGAGACCTCTGCTACCCCGTCCCTTGCCCCGCAGCCTCTGCGGGAAAGGCTGGGCACAAACACGAGCTCTCTGGATGCTCTTTCCCAAAGCAGCCTTGCCTTAGCGAGGGAAGCTCTATCTTCGCTCTGCATTTCATCACTGCCGGCCCTCCACGAGCCCAACGTACGTCCCGTGCCTACAGCAGAGGGCCCAGAGCACTTCCAAGCCACCCGCTCATGTTTAATGCAGCCCTTCCTGCTGATTTCCTCCTCCAGGATCTACCAAGACGACTTACCCGATGACTACGCTTGGCGCCATGCTGGGGCCCGGCTCTTGCAAGCATTTAGCTCCCACCCTGCCAGGACTCCGCACCTACCAAGCTTAGCTTCAGCTCTCGGCTTGATGATGTGGGATGATGGACAAGGGATTCTCACCCTCAAAGCAGAGAGAAGCGCCCTGCCTGGTCCTCAAGTTGGGCACCACTGCTACAGCACAACCACCTCTGTGCCGGGCATTCTCCAGAGCCACCGGCACTGCGCCAGCGCAGCCCAACGGGGCAACTTAGGGGCTGGGACGCAGCAACAGTTCAGCCTGCACCCTCTTCTCCCACAGGGGATCCAGGTCCAGCCTAGACAAGGGCTGTAGAGCCTCAAACCCTCCCTGCTCACCATGGTATGGAGAGTGACCCCACTTGGGGGTCCAGGAAAAAGGTTCGTCAGCCCCGTTCCCCTGGGCGGAAGCAGTGCGACTGCAGAGCACCGCAGCGGGCAGCAGAGTATGGCAGCCGCATCACGGGCACACAGCATAGAATTTTCCACGCACCCCCGGAAGGATCCGTTATTGCAACGTTCTCCCATGCAGATACCTGCGAGCGAGTTCCTTAGTTTGACGTTTGCAGATGAATTTGCGGCCCAAAGGCCCTCGTTTTGGGCCCTAGTGTAACAGCAACATGGCCTGATTTGCAGAGACGCTGAGCACACACAGTGCAGCAGGAAACAACAGGCAACCCTGGGCACCGACGTGGACAATTTTGGTCATTATCTTTCCATAATTCTGTATTACACGACGCAGCTATACAGCCCTTTTTAACAGATGTGACAGTGAGCAAAACTGCAGTACTTCGAGCAGCACGTGGGGTGCGTGTGCACCCTCCACACACATTTCTAGGAAGCCACAGAAACCCAAGCCCATCTCATTTTGAATCCCATAACCTTCCAGACTCTCCAAATACCCCTCTTTCTGCTGATGCTGCACGTTTATCCATAGGAAAACCCCAAAACATGAATCACTACCATGCAAATGATTCTGCTCTGATTTCCACCTAATATGAGACATAAGGAGCATTTGTAAATGTATTGCTGTTGCTAGTGGGCTCTCCCTCCCTCTCTAGCCCAGCGAACCATGGCCAGTTGCTCAGTTTACCACAAACGTGGGTAACTTCAGCCCGTGGGAGTTTCCTACGATGCACAGCGTGTGCAGGGAAGGGCGCAAAGGCCACTCTACAGAGCCGAGATCTTGGACCCGGCCTTGCCAGCATTTACTTGAGTCTTTGGCCTACCAAGTGTCTCGGGGCTGCAGAGGACAAGGATATAAACCCACTTCTTTCTTTTTAAAGGGAGGACCCAAAGGCGAGCTCTGCGTCATCAGTCAGGTCAGTGCAAATGGGTAATTCTGCCTGCAGGTGCCTGGATCCAAGCGGTCACAGTAAAGCAGGGAACGTCCGAGGCGCAAGCGCAGCCGCAGCCTCGTCCTGCTGCCCTGCCCATCCCGCACACAGAGGGGACGGGCCGGGAACGCGGGCAGGAGCTCAAGCACGGGTCTGGGGCCGCGCAGCAGGACGCCGAGCCGCACCGGCAAGGCTGAGCGCCCGCAGAGGCACCACCCCACCCAGCAACAGGAAAGCCCAAAACCAGGTGCCCAAAGCCAGAGGTCCTGGAATCCTGCACATAAGGCCCAGGCCAAGAGGGGATATTGCGCACAGCGCCCAATCCTGCCAACTGAACGCACTCCCCGCACAGTGCAAGCGGCCCAGGAAGCCGAGCGCTCTCTGCACGCTTAATGTGAAATATTAATGTCTCATTTGTTCAACAATTTTGTGGAAATTAAAACTTTTAGGTTAATCATATACTGAACAATTTTTAATTAAAGCAGTTATAAAACAATTAATCCACAAGAGCAGGCTTGGAGCTGTGCCAGCCTTATTGGTTTAATACATGTAGGCAAAGCTTATTTCTCCCCCTGTTTGACTTAATGAATGCTAATAAGTGACACAAAATATGCATGCAGCGCTCCTAATATAGTTAGTCCATCTGGTTTCACTTGCGTTTCATATTTGTCATTTTGCTTTGATAGAGAAATTGGAAACGAATTTTCTGCGCTAGAAATTAGAAGAACTTTGTACTCTGCTTAATTTAAAATAATCCTTGCAAGCCTTTTGAGGAAAAAGACAGCTATTGAGCACAGAAGGCTAGACACTACCTTTTTGGTTGTTCCAAGGTTGGAACAGAGCGCGGGACGGAAATGCAAGACTGCGCTGAGCAGCACAGCAGTTACTCAGCTGTTTTTATTCCAACAGTATTTCTAAAGACTTTCTTTTTCCCCTCACTTAGATGAGGATAGAAGGACAGAGGATAAAATACGATTTTAAGCACCTGAGACAAATCCTCCCCTACTTCAATTTGTTTTGCATTACAACTTGTTTGATCCATTTCGGGACGTAGTTGTTTGCCAAAACAAGCAGAGCCCAAGCTCTTTGTTGAGCATTTAACACATGCCAATTTTCTTTTCCTTTACCTTTTTAGTTTCATAAACACTATTTCAAGCAATGCCCACGACCATCACAGTCAGGAGCATCCATTCCACCTCGCCACGTAAAAGCCGCCTGCAAGGCCCCAAGCAGCTCAGTTCACTCAACCACAGTTCAGACTGCAGAGGGAAAGTCTGGTTTCTCCCGTATGCCCGCCCACAACGTGAACAACGGGCTCTGCTCTGGGTAAAATTTATCTAACACCACCTGTATCACACAGAGACCGCACTCGATGTGACCTACCGCCGCAGAAAGTAGCCCTTGATCTCTCCCTTGACGGAGACTCTAATACCCGGCACAATGTTGCCGTTCAGCACCGCGTCCTAGAACCCCCTCAGGCTTCTCACAGGAGATCCCGACCAAACATCCCTTTGCAGCAAGCGAGGACCTTCCCATTAATGTTACTGAGATCCCTGCCCCACAGCAAGGCGACGCAGCAGGGTTTGGGGCTGCACCAGTTCCAACTGCATCTAACGTCCTTCCTCCCCGGCTAAGGTCATTCCCCATCGCTGTTGCCAAGATGTCCCCAAAAGGGACAACCACAAGCCTAGGGCAGCTTAAAAACCAGCTCTTCACCCAGGGGATTGGTGTCCCAAATTCACAGGCTTCAGAGTAAAAGGAAGAAAGGGAATTACAGGTGTGCTGAAAAAGCGCATGCGAAAAACGGGGAGAGCAGAAGGAAAGAAAACACCATCTTTCACATCAAAGTCACCACGAGCCTATGCACACACTACCACAGAGGGAAAAACTTTACCGCTTCAGAAGTGTAAAAGAGCCCCTAAGTCTGGGCACTAATCAGTGTTGTTAGCTGCTTACCCCGGTAATTGGTTTATTAGCCACCCTTGAATCACCTTCACCTGCAATTCTGGAGTGCTGCTGCGGGCAGACAGCTCCGCCATGTCCCACAGCTGGCACCAAGGTGAGCCCAGCCATCCCATCCCATCCCATCCCATCCCAAATGCTGCATCCCACGATGTTGCTGCATCGCTGAGGATCCGATGGGCACATGGCCCAGGCAACCACACAGGATGAGATACAACCTCCATCCTCACCAGGTTTCCATGCACTCATGCAAAATATCTGCTCCCCAAGGCCATGGAAGAGCAACGAGGTTTATTTAAAGCACCAACAGAAGGCAAGAAGGGGAGGAAACAAATGGGAATAGCACCACACAGACAAAACGCACCTAAAATGGATGTGCTCCTGCTTATTGAGCAAAATCTGGAAACCTCTGCTTAGAACAGACCTCTGCAGGAAGCCCTCTACCAGGCTGGCCAACCCACAGGACGGGGGCACAGAGAGCTGTGACGGGGCCAGCTCTGTGTGAAAGAGCAGGGCCAGGGGAGCACCTCAAGTGCAAGTGGAAACTGCGATCAAGCCCCCACGCAAGTGCCCTGCAAGCCCAGAGCACCTTCCCGGTGCATCACACCGAAAGCCGCAGATCCCCTGCACACAAACACTCTGCCGGGGGGGCTGTTAATATTATTATTAAAGTGCTTTAACATCCTGCAAACAGTGCTTGGGAAGCCAGCAGGAGGTCAACGCGGAGACCCGCATCTCGGTGGATAACAGGCCTGGTAGGAAATCTCTCCAGCAGGAGTCAAGGCATTGCTACATCTCCCTCCCCACCTTTTCGTATTTTAAAGGCATTCAAGCAAAGCTCACTTTGAAGTCTAAACCTTTTGCAACAAGCCCACTCACCAACCAGATAAAATATTTAGCGCCGCTCTACTCAAATCCTCTCTCTTCACAATACCTTCCGTGCCTGACACGGCACCGAAGTTAATTCAGCCAACAAAGCAGCACTCACATTTTGTGTCTCGAGAAGCATCAATTTGTCTTTTTTATATACATAAATTGCATAAGCTATTGTGCCATTTAAACCTAATACCCTCTGTTGCTAAAGAGAGAATAGAAAGATCTTTAAATACAGACAGAAAGATCAGACCTACAGGGGGAAAGAAAATGCGGCAAACTCAAGAGAACTTTAGTAGCCTGGAAAAAAATAAATACAAAAATCCACAGTGCTTTGCAGAGTGCAAGGCACCCATGGAGGCTGCTCCAGCACCCACGGAGGCTGCTCCAGCACCCGTAGCAGCCTCATTGTGTCAGTGCCAGGATCCCACTCACACATTTGGAAGGCCCGGTGGGAAGGTGCTTTCGCAGCTGCCACGCGAGGCTGCAAACGCGCAGGGCGGACACGGCAGCAGCGCCTGAGCGCGGCCACAGGCACACGGTGACGTTCCCACGGTTCCCACGCTCCCCGCTCCGTGCCCGCTCACAGTGCTGGCGTGTCGCACGAGCGGCTGTGGCTGTCTCCCTCTGTTGGAGGGTCCCTGAACAGTTCACATCAAGTGAGCGCGGAGGAGACGCCGGCCTGTGCAGGAGGGACCCGCACTCAGGTGAGGGCAGCCAGCCCTGCCCGCGCTGCAGCCACGGCACCACATGGACTGCCGCCCCACTCCTGTCCCCGCTCCCACTCCTCCTGCCAGGCCCGCAGCCGGGCCTCAGCAGCTGCATCCATGCGGAGCGCAGGGAGAGCTTGGTCCCTGCAGCACCAGGGCGGATGGCACGACTTGTGGAGGATGCAGTAGGAGATGCCCAGAGCCCGGCACAGAGGGACCCACATCCTCTGCAACACGGCCTCCTGCTCAGGGCATTGGAGACAGCGATGGAAGCAACTGAAATGCTGTGTTCGCAAGGCTGCCTTTCCTGGGTTTTGCTGCCTTTCCTGGGTTGCGCTCCCTCGTACGTCCTGGCTGCTTTAGCGGCCTCTTAAAAACAACCCCAAAGAATGAATAGCTGCATCCCCCGGACCAGAGCCATCCCATCTGTTCCAATTTCTGCTCTTGCTTTTATAGTTTCTTCCTTATTTACTGCACAAAAAGGCGCCACCTCTGCTGCCTCAAGTACCACATCCTCCCTTGCAGGCTAACTCGGTGCATTTTACTCTTTCACATAAAATTAACTCAAACAGACCTGAAGCATCTGCCTTTCCCCATCTCTCGTCAGTACCTAGAGCTCAAAGTCCTCTGCAGCAGCTCAGCCCCTTTCACACCTGCCCGATGAGCACACGGGAGCGACACTGCTCCCGCCCAGCAATGGCCTTGGGTTCCCCGACTTACACAAGTAAAGCAATCAACGCACAGAAACGCATTCCCCTTCTTTCCAAGACAGGATTCAAGCAAGAAAATACTTTCAGCCTATTCAGGAGGAGCTCTAGACTCCCAGAATGCATGCGGGAGCAACCGAGGTCTTCATCGCTTGAGCTGCAGCAGGTTCAAGTGCCGCCTCCATGTTCACCTATCACGTTACACATCCTGCTCCGGACTCCAGTCCCTCCTACTGCTGATGGCGGCCAAATCCTGTCCTGAGCAGTCCGACACACGCAGGTTCACGCAGGCCCTGCTCTACTTTTGTACAGTGCGGGACAACATCAGTAACACGGGGCTTTCTGCAATGCGAGGCAAGTAGAGCTCACTGCTACCTGCAGCATAAATCACTGCTTCTTCCTGCTTTATTATGCTAATGCAACAGTGGGCATGTCTCCACACACCTATACCTAAATACTGTCTTTTTAAAGCTTATATAGGATAATCATGTCAGTGATTTTGCTCTTCTTTGAGACCAAGCACATAATTTACTCTCTGCAAAATCCAGCTAGGAACGAGCCTCGCAGAAAGCTCACCCTCTGCTTCTCTGCAGGGTTGCATTGCACCAGGAGCCCTGGCCTGTATCTCTGGAGGGGGAATTCCAAATCCTGCTCCTTCGCTACAGCACAAGCGATGGATTTGTCCTGGAAACATCAGGATCCATGGCACCGAGTCGAGCCCTCCTCGTTCTAGTCCAGCACTGGACAGGCTGTGTGTTGGTCTGGGCGAGCAGTTAAGCCCAATTTCCATGTGGCTCTTTCTGCCCTCTTTGGTGCAACCGCTGCTGCATAGTGCTATGAAGAAATCCAGGCCTGGGGATCTGAGCAGACAGGTGGTTAGAGACGGAAGCTGAATGATGGTACTTTTAAAGATGGATTAGCAAGAGCAAGACGACTGCTTATTTACTGAAAATAATGAATAGCCTCATGCTTTTAGTTTGGAATGGTATGCAGGGAAAGATCGCTGTGCACGGCTGCAGCAGATTTTTAAATAAATAGCAAAGCTCGGGTGAAGCCATGCATCAGAGCCAGGAGCGAGGCAGGCCGCAACTCCCAGGAATGATGCACGGAAGCCCTGGGGAAGCACACCAGCAGTATCAGCTATCAGGTGAAAAAACGGAGGCAAAGGGGAAGGCAAAGCAGAAACTGCAGGCTGCTTCAGAGCGATGCCCCAAATGAGGGTTTGGAAACAGTCTGCAAGGAAAGAGGCTAAGGGTCAAACAAATAATGTGCTGACCAGGGTCAGGAATACCTATCCACACCAGAAAGGCCTGGGATAACCATGTAGTAGAAAATCAGTTTTGTGCCTAGGCTCCTCTTTGGCTTTTTCCTGTGTAAATGGCAGGGGAAAGGAGTCACACGTCGTGTTGAGCCCAGGGCTGGACCCTGAACCCGAACCTGCTTCCAGCACCCGCAGGAGGTCCTGGCCCGCCAGGCTCCGGGGGTCCCGCCAGGCTCCAAGGGTCCTGCCAGGCTCCGAGGGTCCCGCCAGGCTCCGAGGGTCCTGCCAGGCTCCGAGGGTCCCGCCAGGCACGAGGCTGCGGCACAAGGCCCGGCGCAGAGCTTCCTCCGGGACAATCCACCCCCACCTGCCAGAGCTGCCGCAGCGCCACAGCCCCAGCATGTCACACAGGACATAGCCCAGGCACAAATCTCGCAAAAATTCCCCAAACTAGGGGCACTGTGAAGCTGACCAGAGCTAAAACCACTGAGGAAACCCCAGCAGAGCTCGCATGCTTGGGAAGATCCCAAGAAAATTCCCATTTGCTGCTTCACGCCACTCTACCAGCTGCTTTGCTGTGTGTTTGCTGGAAAGGCAGCAGAGCAGGAGCCCCTCGATCTTCAGTGAAGTATTTACTCGCTGTGAAATGGGAAATGGTGCTCTTGTTAAAAATTCCCACCAGACCAGAGCAGATCTGCTCCTCACATAATATAATGACACGGAGGGCCCCAAGAGAATCCCCTCCAAAGCTAATATAGCAAAAACAAGCCCGGTTACATTAGGTTAATTTAAAGAACTTCTCTTTTTCAAGTGTATGCGGAGAGAAAATGGAAGAAACATCCTAAATTAATTCCGGTATTATAAATTTGATTTAGCAAGTGCAGCACACACCACCATGAAAGCAACAGCAGGGCAGGAACGTTCTGAGCAGAGCAAATAAATTATTTGGAGGGAGTGGCAAGGGGAAAAAAAGACTGACAAATGCGGTGGTGAGAACCTGCTTCCACATTACCTAACCCAGAATGAGCAGAGGTTCCCAACTCCATGGAACAGCACAGCTGACAGCCTGGCCGAGCCCCTTCCCAACGGGACAACCCCCAGCCACTGCTGTCACCACCCTGGTGCCCCGCTCAGATTCCCACACCCACGCTCAGGCTCCTACACCAGGACCCATCTGTGCAGCAGCTGCTGCAAGGGCATAAGCCCCATCTCGTGCCTAAAGCCATCGTGTACGGCCAAGCTGCTCAGCCCATCCTCAAGGACTATCGATGAGGAAGACCAAGGCCCACCAGCCGCATGGGGACAAACAGAGGGCAGCGCTAAGCAGGCAGCAGGGCATGAATGGCACCGGAGGGCGACAGCCCTGCTGCTGGCCACGACCCAGAGCGTCCCTAGCAACACGGGGCAGCTGCTCGTGGGCGTCAGCGGGTGTCAGCGCCCTGTGAGCGCGGTCGGGGCACGAGGCCTTCACTGCCCGCAGAGATGCCGGGGCCTGCTGCTGTGCTGTCCGTGCACAGCCCCCGGCAACTAGCGCGGCCGCTTCTCGCGTTTTCCCAGGAACAGGGATTTCTCTTCCAGCCCCTGGGGAGCATGACCCAAACCTCGCTCTGGTAAAGGGAGTCCACGGCCACTCACAACGTCATCAGCCTGTTTCCCCCTGCTCAGCAGGAATCCTGCTGACTTTCAAATCCTGGGAACTGGAAGCCACTGCCGTTGCTCCCTCGTTGCACTGGCAGCAGTGGGAAACGGGAGAGCAGCAGCCTCCTTGGCAGTGAGCGGGCCCGCGGGAATCGCCGCCACTCCCGGGGGATCCGCGCGCTGCCGAGGGACCTGCCCCTCCACCTCCCAGCACCAGATGGGAAGCCGAACACACGCGGTGCAGCAAATTCATCAAAAGCAGATAACGCCAGCCTGGATGTACTCAGCATGGAGAAAAAAAAAGATACTGCAAAGAACAGCAAATTAATACACAGGCTCGGCTCCTTTTTATATAAAACATCTGTCAAAATACTTAAGCGTTCGCTTTGTTGCAGAAGCAGGCAGTTACGATGTTGCAGATAGTCATAAAGCCAAAAATTAGGGACTTGCTTCATTGTCTCTGCTGCTTTGCAATTACTAATTATGAGAGTGCTAAGTGCCAAATGGTCAACAAGCAAAGCTAATTGTTACTTAACTGCTTCCAGCCAGGTTGTATGTGCGTCCACAATACACACATGGACGTTCAGCATACGGCCACAAGCACGGTGAGCTGCTGCACGAAAGCAAGCAGCACATCTCCCCCCACGCACTCGGACACGCTCCAGCATCCCTGACATCCCAGACAGCGGGATAGAGGAGCTGGCTCCCCACGTCAAGGGAATAACCACGAATCCGGACACAAGCAGACACAAGCGATTGCTCACAAGCTTTGGGACGCTCCTCGTGCCCCCTAACGCTGGACTTTTCATTTAGACTGTGCAGGGGCCCGAGGCACCACATCTCGCTGTCAAGGAAGGGGATCCTGCACGCGCTGCTCTGTTCCAGGTAGAGCAGACCATGAGGGAGCCAGCACGGGTCAGTCGGGGCTGCCACGCCGGAGAAAGGAGATGCTGAAGAGGCAGGTGACAACACCAGGAACAACAACAGGGAGGAGACGCAGCAGCAAATTGGACTTCACCGCACAACTGCAAACCCACTGCCAGCCAGACTCAGACCCATTCCAGCGGTAACTTCAGCCTCTCCCCAAGCTCCGGTCCGAGCTTCAGCCTCCCCAGCAGGAGACTCTCGGTACTGTTTAACCACCACCCCCACAGGCGGAAAAATCATCTGGAAAAGGGCGCACGGAGAATCAATGGAAATGAATGAAGCAATTCTTCTTAAGTGGCACGAATAAAATACAGCATGATAGAGCGAAGAAAAATACTTTTGATTTTTATTCATTTAGAATGAAGCTATCATCCCTGATTTGCAGCTCCACTTTACTCTGCCAACTCGAGAGCTATTTTCAAGCGTTTGGGTCAGTTACATAAAAAAGCCAACGAGCAGGGGCAGAATGTGCGCAGGAGCCCTGTGCTCTGCTGGCCACAACACACAAGCTGGTCCACAGGCAGCCGTGTCCCGCCTAGCTGAGCCCTTCTGATGCTCCCTGGGTCACTGCTCGGAGCTTGGACACCCCTTCGCACTTCTTACATCACAACCCTTCATTTCCTATCTCCTCTCCACTATGGGCAAGGGGAAGGACCACCACAATCCCGTCCAAATCTATTTAAGGTTCAAACCTACGGGTGCCCTTGGCCCAGGGCAGCTGCTCATCTTCCTCGCTGCGAGGCTGAGCAGAGCCTGCTGCTCTACCATAATGTTTGAAGGGACTCTCCAACACAGGGACAGGCAGCTCCTGCCCGGAACCTGCCCTCATCTCATCCCCTCCTTCCTTCTCACTCCTTCAATCCAGAAAGCCAAGAAGTGGTCACAGACGCCAAGCTCAACCAGAAAAGAGGGCCCACAGGATGGTCACTGGCTAACTTCTGGCGGCTGAGACGGACAGCAGGCAGGATGGGGAGCTGGAGCTGCGTGCGTGCGGGCACAGCACAAGAGGCAAGGGGCACGGTCCAAACAGCAGGACGGTGCCTCAGCGCGGGATTACAGAGAGCTTCAAGGCCGCACTGTCCCAAGGGGTGTTCTTCTACTGCACGTGAAGGCTCGGTTTTGACTTTTGGGTATGGAAAGGACATCACATTTTACCAGAACCAGGATCATTTCTTGAGCTGGCCGGTCTTTAACCAGCATTTCCAGGGGGTTAATTTGTTGGAGGTTTCTTCCTGTGTTGTCTCACCAGGCTTCCCGGGGTGACGCAGGACAAGTTGCGATGCTTCGCCCAAGGGATTAGCAGCTGCATCGAGCACGAGAGCAGGCGGCCACGCAGACCTGGAGCTCCTTCTCCAACGAGATTAACCTACCTAATAGGATTTGGGGAAGCTTTCAGGGCCATTAGGATGCCCTGTACACACTAAAGGCTCCAAATGCTGCAACCATTTGATTTAATCTAATCTAATCAAGACTGCCTAGGTGTATTTTGGCAGTGGTTGTTTCTGTCATTTTCATATTACATCTCAATAGGCAACTTTCACCCTACTTCCATCACGCACAAACAGGCGGACACATTTGAGGCTAATCTTCAATTATAAGAGCCCAGCATCTCTCTAATTATTAAAGCCTGGCTTTGCAGCTGGTTATAGCCTAATCCAGCACGGCATGGGGCATTCCCTAAGTGCTGCTGGGGGAGGCTCAGCGCCCCCCCCTTCCCCAAAGACCCTTTTTATTTTACCTTACAAGCCATTGCAAAAGGAGGAAATATCTATTAAAATGTGCTCTTATTATTCTTATTCTTACTGGGGAGTCTTCAGGATGCTCAGGAGGCACCAGCAGGGCTGCGGGCACCACTGGCTGCCACAACGGCATTATTTTCCAGTGGAAATAATTCCCTTCTAGAATCCATGCTTTTTAGAAAGCCCAGCACACGCAATCGTCCATTCGGAAAGATGACATTCCTCCAAAGACCTTGGATGCGCCGCTCCAGAAACCCCAATGTCAGCAGCCTGTCCCTCTGCCTTGCAGCACACGCACGGCCGTTCCTCCCCTTCATTCAGAATCAGCCAGAATCTGCTGCTCTCTCTTCGGTTTAGGGCCTGGCTTAAGGGCACCAATTCGTGGTCGCAAGTGCTTAGCGGTGGTTCTACACCCAGCACCTCAATACCAAGTCGAGACGGGTTCCCGATGCCAGATGTTCGTGGCTCCCAAACGGCCGCGGCACCTATGCCCGGATCTGGACCCAGGCCCAACCCACTGCACACCTCTGCCCTGCTGCATGTTGCCAAACCCCCAGGTGTGCCCATGGCCCATGCCGGGGCTCACGGGACAGCAAGAACCACCCAGCAAGCCAGGAGAAATCTAGCACATATTAATAATTCCATATGCAAACTCACCAGCTGATTCCAACTCTCTTCTCCCTGTTGCATCCATAGGAGAGGAAAAAAAAAAAAAGCAAGCTTAACTCTCAACTTCCCTCAAAATGCTTAAACACTATTCTGTGTTTTTTAATAGGAGAATTTGAGTTGCAATCAGGAAGTTACACTGGATATAGGTTGGTGCTAACTCAAATTAATTATAGTTTTAATAAATATAAAAAATAAAAAGTTTTCATCACTGCTAGAAGCCCTGCCAGAAATAAAAGTCTCGGCCACTACCTAATTAAACGCGAGGAGGAGTCGGATAGCACAGATGCTGCAGGTGACCTTGAGCAAGCACTGAACAGCCCCAGTGCCCCAGGGCTGCCTGGCCCCACAGGAAAGCAGGGACAGTTATTTCATTTACGTTAGGTGGATATTGTTAAATCTGCAGGGAGAAAACACTGAAGGAATTGAGAGAGTTTTATTCTCTCCTATAATGCCACAGTCCAAACTATTTTTTTTCTTGATTTTTATAATTCTATTCTTTCTTCTTTCCTTTCTCTGTAAATGGTCCTTTTATGATGAAAGCGGTTCAAGTTTCTATAGGTTTTCACCAGATTCCTTGGAGATATCCCCTGTTGGGCATTTCCTTGGTCCAGATTGGTGCTGCGGTTCTGATGGGAGGACAGAGTGCTCCCTTTGATCAACACTTGCAAATTCTTTAACCTGTCATTTGGCCACAAATTAAAAGCTGTTTCAAGCCAGTTTGCACCGTCTATGCAAAGTTATGTAAATTAATCAATGGCTGAATGTAATTCTTGCTACAGCTGCTGCCTTTGCAATCTTAAAAATGCTCCTGGCCCGTCAGTGATTACAGAAGCACCAAGCACATGCACAGCACTAATAATCGCCAAGAATTATTAAGCACGGGTCAAAACAGAACTAATGACCAACAGCTAGTTTAGACCCTAAAAAATTTCCTTTCTCTTCCAGGCTCAGACTCTGCATCAACTTTGCAAACTCTGCTCTTTAACAAAGCTGACATGAAAAAAAGAGAAGCTCTATCTGATCTCATCAGCCATTCTGTCTTTAAAGCATTTGCCTACAATCCGCACCAGACATACTTAGCAAACTTTAAAATACAGCCTCTCAACATTGTTACAATTAAGTCACTCTGAAATGTCATGAAAAGCAATCTAGCCCCATTAAAATCTTCACACTCTCATTAAAAAAGCACTTACAGACTCGAAAATGTTCCTAATACATTATTTAAAGACACAAGATGTACAGTGACTAAAAACCTTGTACAGAAAGGGAATAGCAACAGTCTGCTTTAAAAAAAGCCTGTGTGCGTGTGCGTGCAAATTTGTGTTATAATTAGGTAATTGGGAAACTGCAGGTAGAAAGCAGGGTGTAATACATTGGTTTTTGTCTAGCTCTTTTTTTCCCTCCCCCTCTTATTGCATTCTGTTCTATTAAAGAAAGAGAGAAAAGGGTGCTTGCTTTTCACAGGAGTAGAAAAGCCCAAGAGGGGGTCGCTTGAAGCAATTGCAGGGAGAAGCAGAGTCACAGGCCAGGGCAGGGCGCCAACACTAAGGTCTCTGTCCTGCTACGAACTGCACGTCCGTTTCTGCCATTAACAGCAGATGAAGGTACAAAATTTGCACCTTTATCGAGTCCACTGCTAGATGAACTATGTCCCTCCAGGCCCCTGAGCAATGAGCAAACAGGCGGCTTCCTCCAGGCAGGCTCCCGGTCCTCCTCCCAGTCCACCTCGCTTACATGCTCTGCTTTTCATGAGGTTTCTCCCGATTTAGCACAGTGCAAGGAGACTGCACACAAGCATTCAGACTACAATAAATAAATAAATAGAAGGCAAAGATGTAGCATTGGGAGGAGCGGGAAGAACAAGAAACCTTCTGGAAAGATGGTTCGTTGTCTGAGGGGCGGCCCTGTCTCCCGTGCAACACCAGCCCTCCAGCTAGGGAAAATCCCAACAAGGTGACGGATACACCAGCTCTCCCGGAACAGCAGCTTGGGATCACCTGGCCTCAGAGCACCCCGATGAGTTTTTCTTGCACTGAGTTTTCTTGCACCCTGCTGGAGCAGGGTGTTGGACTAGATGATCTCTAGAGGGCCCTTCCAACCTCAACCACTCCGCGATTCTGTGATTCTTCCAACAGGTCTCCAAAACCACCTCAGAGCTGCTCATGTGCAGCTGGGGCAGCTCACTGCCTGTTCCCTTGAACAAGTATCTCCTTCTGCCTCAGTCCTCTTGTTTCATTTAAGGGTCCTAGACCTTGCGTGAAGAAGAGTTTCAAAAGTCACTCCCTTTCCACATCACTTATGGTATTATCAACCCTCATCACATCCCTGCTTAATTCGCTTGTTTCCACAGTGCAGACTCCAGTCCAAGCCCTCATCCTCGCACTGCAGACACATTTCACCCAGAGCTGTTCTCTACCTTCTCCATCTCCTCAACTCCCCTGAGGAAGGTCTAAGCCCAGCGACTTGCACAAGGTTACTCAAAATCCACGAGCAACTAGAACGTGCTAACGGCACATCCGAAAATGCAGTGATGACGGCAAAAGCAAAGTGTCTGGCTTAGGCTGCAAATCAATAGGTAAATGCAAAAATAGATTATATACACTCACATCTGCCTCCAATTAGTATCAAGTTCTGAAATTTCAATGCCCTGAAACTACAGGGAACAACAATACTCACTGAAAAATGCCAGAATAACTTTCAGCTTTTGACACCCTAGGAAGGGGGTGATAAAAGAATGACTAGACTGTGTGAGAATATTTATGTTAGCAAGAGAAATGGGGAAAAAATAAAAGAAAAAAACACGGGAGAAGAGGAGATAAGAGAGAGAAGCAGACACATCTTTTTCAAGCTCCAAAGGCCCAAAATAAATAATGTTGTTTTAACTGCTGAACGCACTGGAGCTCTCAGGAAGCTCAGCCGTGACGAGGAGCAGTGCAACAAGGAGCAGCGCCCCGAGCCCCAGCCAGCGCCGCCGCCTCTCCAAGGCGCTCAGCTCCCTGGCGGCCCTTCCGAACCCCGCACCCAGCCCAGCCCCTCCTGAGCAGGGGTCCCCAGCGAGACGGGGCCAGGGGTCGTCACTGCAGAGACACCGAGTCCCCACAACCTGCTGCCGTGGCTGCATCTGAGTGGGGCCTCTGTGAGCACAGCCCTCCGCACCGTGCCCACAAACACCAGGCGCCTCCAAAGGCAGGGGCGGCCTCCAAAATAACAACTGCGTTCATAGAACATTTATCTTTCAGCAACATCCTTCTCAGCTCTGCTCATTCCACAAGAAAATCCTGCAACAGTCTTCCCATTTTCTCTTACATCCTGACCTGTCCCATTTGGGCTTTTTTTAGTAGACCCAAATGCTTGATGCAAATAGAAAAATGTTACAGGGCATAAAATAGATAGGAACACGCTGGACTGATTTTATTCTGGCACTTTATCATTTAACACAACACAGGGATAGAGTGGGAAATACTACAGACCCTTAAAGGTGCCACACTCTGTTCTCCTACAACATGATGGAGAGTGGCTGGTTTTAACCCTGGTTCTGGTAATTTCTAAAAATGTGAAGATAAAAGCCAGCCCGGATGACAAAAAAACACGCTGTTGTGAGCAGAACCAACGCAACACCCAGCAAGAAGACAGGGAAGCAACTGCAGACGCTCGGCCTATGACTTAAGCATCCAGACCTCCTTCCCAAACAGTTTGAAAAGGCCAGGGCTGGTAAATCTCCAGCTGTCCGTAGACTTACACCCCACAGGATTCCCACGGCCCTGGGACAGACATGGTGCAAATGCTCCTGAAGTCAAGGAGAGATGCGGTGCAGGGAGGCAGGGGTCACCACAGCAGCCCAGGCCAACACCTGCCCCGCGGGCACCGGGCAGAGCTTATAAATATTCCTGCAACTGGCTGCACTAGAGAGGGGGCAAATAGCAGCTCCATGCATCACCTCATCCCATTCCCCCCTTGCCACATCCATGCGGAACATCTCGCTTCCCGCCTGCCGCTCTGCATCCTGGGCCTGGAGCTGCTTTGTCCCATGGGGGCAGAGACTCCGGGGCAGCTGGGGACACCCCAGTGCTGAGCACCTTGTCCCGGCACCTGTGCCCGGGACACTGCGAAGGACCCGGCTACGGGCAGCAGGAAGGGCCGGGACTGAACGAGGCACCAGGAAAGGCTGGAAATTGGCACTGACGTGGAGGGGAAAGCTGGGCAGGCAGCTCCCTTGCCGCCCAGGCCATCCCCTGCAGGCGCAAGGCCCCAGCCCCTATTTGTGGTGCTCCTACCCGCAGAGTGCGTCAGCCTCACGTACGCACGTTTACACTCCTCTGAACCCAACACGCCAACAGAGTATTTGCTCTAGAGCCAGCGCCTCTCTGCAGGAAGCCGGGTGGCCGCAGCACGTCCCCGGCTGCCCCACGCAGCCCTCGCTGTCCAGCACAACCGCTTGTAAAAACCCCGTCTGCATTACCACAACTTAACGTTGTCCAAATGAAAACCCAGGGGCTACGGCTGAACCCTGGGTGATTCTATTGAATTGAAGGGCAGATTTTTTGTTTTTCTGTCTTGCCCTTTTTTTTTTTTTTTAATATTCATTGATCTGAGCAAACATAATAATCACCATCTGTTGAGAACACAGCTAGAACGGAAAAAATATGAAGGGTCATAGACACTGCTGGTGTAAATGAGCCTAATTCCTCCGACCCCAGCAGCTCCATTAACACTCAGGTAAAGCGTTTCACGCTTTTCTGCCTGCAATTGCTCATAACATTAAGAATTTACCTTTAACCAGAGGGGCTTGAGCTTGCTTTCATTTTCCTTTTTTTTTTTTTCCTTTTTGGTGCCGAGGTGCTTTTCACTCCCTTTTGTTCTAAGGCTCTTGTACATTAAGTGGGGAAGGATCTCGGATCTTGATGTGCCACTTCGCTAGAGACAGACGTGACACGCGGTGGCTCTGCCTTGCGGTCAAGCACCTCCTCAGCCCCGCCGTTACAGAACGAGATGCAGAATCAATTCCCTCAGCTCCCACGGAGGATAACACAGCAAAACACAAGCAGGAATGTTTGATGACTCAGTGCCACGGAAAACAGGCTTAAAAACACAAGCGCTCCTCGCGAAGCGGGAACCAGCTGGTGGGAAGGAGTAGACCCTTCGAGGGACCCTGCAGAGCAGCTTGGGGGCTAGAGCTGAGGTGGCCCCACACCTTGGGGCGAGCAGGACACATCGTGCCCGAGGCCGTGGTAAGAGCAACAGCGCTGGGGCCACTCCAAGCAGTCCAGGTTCATCCTCAGTGGTGCAGAGCAGTCGGAACAGCCGCACAGCCCTGCAGGGCGTGCGGGTCAGCTCACAGCAACGCCAGGCAAGGAGAAACGGGAACAGGCTCCTTGGAAAGCAGGACTGACCCGTGGCTCTGCTGGGCCCCCCAAGCACCACCATGAGCCCAAGAGCTGCGCAGAGGACTGGCCAGCCCAGCCCAAGACACCCAGCACCGCGTAGACACCCACGGCAGCCTGATAATAAGGATAAAGACATGAAAAAATCAGCAGCACAATTACAAGCAGGAATTTCCAAAGGCGGCATTTAACAGCTACAGATTTGTGATGAGACCTGGATATTAGGCAGTAATCAGCCTTAAAAAGAAAAAAAAAAAAAAAAAAAAAGAAAAAAAATACACTCATCTTCTGCCCTCCCACTTCCTACCTCACTTTCATCCCAATCTTGATGCAACTTGGGCAGCCAGAATACAAAGAGCACTAGAGCACATACAAACTGCCCAGAGTGTAGCACAAGACTCTTCCAACAGTGAAGTGGAATTGATTTTAAGCAACAGGGGGATTTCTGTGGGATTTGCACACATTTTTATGGGTTCTGGTGAAAGCTGCCCCTGAAACGATGCTGGGATTCAAGTGGAACAGGATCTCTTCTTGTCTCACCAGAACGATCTGCAGCAAAGCTAAGCAGCAATACATGATGAATAAGCAACGAGTTCCCATCTCCAACAGCTTGTGAGTTTATCATGACATCCATTCGGCAGCGTATTGTCCTCATCTTGAGCTTTCCTGCCGTCACAGGCTCCCTGCACAAGCAGGATTACTCTGGTATTAATCCTCTGCTCGATTTAGCAGCACTTCACACTCAGAAACTCAACACGGAGCCAGTCGCACTCTGATTTCTCCACCTGGCTTTCCTGGACTGTGAGGAGGAGGAGGGACAGGTATTTCTAAGGCTCCGGCATCATTCAGCTCGGTGCAATTAGCACCATTTCACAAAAATCGGACTGCAAACGTTTGCACCCAGGTTGTAACGCTGTTCCCACTGCACTTGTCAGGCAAAACGACAGAAGGGACATTACCTAGTGCTCTGTGATATACCCGTTATACACATTCCTCCTGGATAAAAGCGAGCCTGATTTCTGCGGTCCACACAGAGCCCTCTCACTGATGAGGTGGATGTGGCTGTAAAGGCAGAGTGACCTGAAACCAGAGGCTTGAAGTGCTGCACAGCCTTTGAAGTTAAAAAAAAAAAAATACTAATTAAATTTCCAAATAAACTGGATCCTCAAGGGAAGAGCCTCAGCTCAGGGCCGTGGAGCTGCATGCTTCCTGCGAGCGTTTATTGGAGCTGGGGAGCTAGATGCTCCCGTCCAAGCGAGGATGTGGCCTTTAGGTCTCCCTTCCCAAGGGACGAAGAACCCAGAAGTGGGTTATTTGCATCTGGACTTGAAAAATGCGTGTTCCCAGACAGCAAAGGAAAGTTTAAGCACATATTAATGTCTGCCCTCAGTTTTACTCTGCAAAATCAAGAGACTGGACTAGCAAAACAGCTATTATGATACTTAAAGGATAAACCTCCGAACATTTTCACTCGTGATTCAGATGCACCAGCTCTGTGGTTCAAGATTTGCAGTACGCCTCAGGGCCAGAAATACTAAAAAAAAAAAAAAAAAGAGAGATCTTGATACATTCACACAGCACCAAGCACCTCACATCACACAGGGCAGATACAAGTATGCACGTGCTGCCTCATTTCACTTATGGGAGCCACAGATCTTGCATATTTGCTTGCTGTCCTTCAGAGCAAGGCCACAGAAAGCAGCAGCAGTAACCGGTTTACTTTGCTGCACGTCCAGCACATGGAAGTCCCCACTGCGTTTCCATGTCTGCGCAGCGCTGCAGCACCAGCTCCGCAGGCAGCTACAAAGCAGAGCTGGAGCTTGCGATGTGCTGGGGAGCATGGGTGCCCCTGGGGCTGGGGCAGAGCTCCCTGCGCCCGCTGCTGTCCGCAGCAGCCTCAGCCACGGCTCTGCGGCAAGGCCCAGGGGCAGCAGGAATCCACCCTCTTGGCACAAGCCCCTGGAAGCTGCAGTAACCCCACAAAAGCCGAAGACGAGACTTGCTCTGCACCCACATAGGCAGACACCCAGGGAAAATTGCTATCAATTATGCTGGTTAATTATACATTATAATGGAATTAGAGCAAACCCTACTCATTACGTGTCGGCCCGGCAGCAAGCTGACCCGACTAATGCCCACAGCCGGCCGCATTCACCTCAGACTTCGCTTCGCTGCCCCACCAACCGAGCTCATTGCGGGCTGACCTGCCCTCGCAACGGGCCATTTAGAGCAGGCCAAGGGACTCCCAAACACTTCTAGGGGAACGTTAAGGCCTTGGGGATGAAAAGAGAGAAAAAAAAATCACATTTGAGAAGGAAGGTTGAGAGCAGGAGTTTGGCTGCCAGGGTTACACAGGGGAAAAAGATGGACAAAAATTAGAAGGATGGAACCTTTGGCTCAAAAATGGCCAAAGCTTCCAACTTGGCAAAGGGAGATATTAATAAATACATAAATAAAAAGACCACAGAAAGTTCATAAAAATAACAATTAAGCTAAAATCACAAATAAGGACATGGAAAAACTTACTTCACAAGAACCTCATCTACCACTTACTGCACTCGAGACAAAACCAATGCTGTTCCACAGAGACGCCGAGGCCAGCAGCCAAGACGCACCGAGCGCTTGAGAAGCGGATGAATTTGCATTAATAAAAATTAGTAGTAAATAAATATTGCTAAACAGCCCTCCTGAGGCTGGGTCAGAGGGACTTGCTCGGCCCAGCCCGCACGCCCCACAGCTCTCTGGCTCACAAGGAACCCACAGGCTGGTGGAAAAGGCAGCCCCAGATTCTGGTGACAGGGAAAGACGGTACCAGCTGCACAGAGTCTCCTCACTTACCGCTGTCACCCGCCAAGGGCACGAGTTAAGCGCAAGCTGCTCCAGAGCCGCCCTGCACGCACCCTCACGGCCACCACGAAATGCCAGCGCTGGTTCCAGCGAAAGGCCTCGTTTCACCCTCATCTTTTTGCCCTTCGAGATACAGAGCTTAAATAACCAACCACTTACGGATCATCCAGGAGAGTCACAAATAGCTGTGCTTTACCAAAATTGCTTTAACATTTTAAACCCACAGATGTCATCCAAAATAACTGCAGTCGGCCTGGAGAGGTGGAATTTGTCGTTTTGCAGATGGTCAGGGTGAGACCCAGGCAGGGCTTCACATCCTGTGGTCAGATGGCATCATTTCTTCTTCACCATGGAAACTCTCCCTCCTTTATGGATGTTTAGGGAATGGATTCCTGGCAGAGATGCTTGGAATCCAAGGAAAATGCAGACCTATGGCTCAGTCTTTATAAACCAGGGAGCACAAGGAAGAACCACAGAGCCTGGGGACACAAAAATCACCATCCAGTTCAAATGGGAGCAGAACAGAGACACTAAATCCCACGTCCCTCCCTGGGGAGTGGTGAACCGGCCACTCTGTCTAATAGAGTCTCTCTCCGGGCTTTTTTTCTGCTACGCTTTTCTCAGATGCTTCCTAAAAATGAGCTAATCTGGCCTTTAAACAGGGTTTGCAGCACTTGACCCCCCGATACGCAGAGCAAGGAGAAGTGGGGCCAGCAGGGCAGCCTGACAGGTGCCTGGGGGAGAGGCACTTTTAATACCTTCCAGGCTCTGAAGAGGCATTTAATGCACCAGATCCACCCCTTTTTAATACTAGGAGGACAAAACTGTACTTACGGGGGAAAGGAGCATAAAAAAGGCAATAAACATTTAATGATCCAATAATTGGTTATATCAGAGTAATCACTGTTCAGTAATTAACTCCCATTCCTGCTCGCTCATTTGATATTTTCGGTACCCTTTGATAGGTTCCTGTGACTATGAGCACTCCTTGCAATCTCTTACACGGAAACCTTTTGATGAGGCGAGAAAGTCCTAATGCTGTTAATGACTACGCTTGTCCCAGCGGCTTTCAGACACTCTGCGACTGGGCCCATCTCTTGGCTCCTCTTCCTGCAGGTTTTTATGCTGTTCCTCTGCTGTCTTTACGGTGGACGCTTGGCCCTAGCATTTGAGAATTTCTCCCTTGTCTCTAAACATTCTGGGAAAAAAAATAAATAAGCGAATTAGCTACAAGCCGTCAGTGCCAAAGGGTTAGTGGGAAGACCCACCAACACGAAATTACATCTTGAAAGACAACAAAAAATAATTACAGTGCACTATCAAGGAAGAATGCAGAGAGCAGCTGGCATGTTGCTGCTACGTAAAACCAGAATTAATCTTGGGTTAGTGTCATTTCCAACTAACTGCGCACAGCAAGCAAGAGCAGACGGACACATGGGCTCCTGCAGTCCCTTCCTGGACATTTTTCCCTCGGCCCACAGCAGCTCAGGACGGGGCGGGACAAGCCCCATCCAAACAGACACATTTCCAACCTTGCTACTCCGTCGAGCCAACAATGATCAAGAGTTTTAGGACCAAATCACATAAAGGAAAGCAGCTTCATGTAGCTTAAAGTGCAATTTTTAGACATGAAAAATGTATTATGCAGTTTCCATCTCTTCAAAGATGGCACTGCAATTTAACGGCTCTAAATTTGTTCAAGAAAATTGATGATACAGAAATGCATGCTTTGTTTGTCCAAAGTGGAGATATTACTACCTGAAAAAAACCCACTCCCTTTGACTGACTCTCTCTGGGTCGGGTTGTGATCTTTGGCACATCAGCACAGAGTCAGCGCAACCTCACAGTATTTCCTCATGCTCCATGTTTGTAGCAGACAGACATTTGTCCAAACAGAAGCTCTTGCTCAAGACAAGTGTCTGCTGAGCTTGAAAACCAGAAAGATAATGTTTTCCTTCAAGGAATTCTTTACCATACACATATTTCCAGGTGCAATCATTTGATACCAGACCAGTTCTGCTACTTGCAACGAAGCTTTGAATGCAAGGACAAAATTTCCTTCAGACATTTGCACGGATCTCTGCCAACCCGATACTGATACTGAGTGAAAAACACTGCGTTAATCAAAGACACTTGTGGGAAGCAGTTGATCAGAGCCAGCACTGGCTGGCAGGATAACTGAAATTGTGGAGTTGGCACTGATACATTAGCAGGTCTGGAGGGATTTTAAGGGGTTTGCACGTTCCTCACATGCTTGAAGGTATTTGTGGTGATGGGGAGGGAGGAGCAGATTGCAAGGGGAAGGAAAATCAGAGCGCTCCTTGCCATTAATGTCACAACCCCGCAGAGACCCCAAAGCAAGGAAGGCCAAACCATGTACACAATGATTCCCTCAGAATAAACTAATAAAAGCACAGCCCTCTCTGGAAGGCTTGCGTTAAGGCCATATTTATGTAGGTAACTAATAAAATTCTGCTCCGGGCTGCATTTTATTGCACTGCACTATGATTTTTAACCGCATATTCAAGCATTGTCTTAAATAGGGACAGATTGGAGTGTTTACATAAAAACTGTCCTTAAGTAAAGCCCTGCTGAAAAACCCAGGGTTATTAGTGGGAGTTTCTCCTTCGACTGAGTTTTTATCCTTTTTACTTTTGCAAAAAGATTTTTTCTTGTTGCAAAATGTGTGCTAGATAGAATACCTGAATTTAGGATTTATCATACACACCTCAACCCAAAGCAGATTTCCTCTTAAACACATCAAGCAAGGATTAAAAAGAGAGAGAAAAAATGTATTTATTTATTTTTATAGGCCAATTAGCAACAGAGCTATCCCAATTGCACAACATATTATACCGACAGACCCTAGCCTTAATGACAGACCTTTTTTTTTTTTTTAAATCACTGCCACAGCTTCCAGGGCCATTACTAGATCCTTTAACATTTCTCACAGATAGTTTCCTCCCTATTTTGCAGTGGATTTAAGGACACGTATAGATATAAGCTACCCTTATTTGCATACCAGTTGGGACAGATATCTTAGAAGCGATTAAAAATCAAAGCAAGTTATAGCCAAGGAACACTACCTTTTCCATCATTAATAATCACAATTATATAAAGCAAAATAAAGCACTTGAAGCTTACCCTAAGCATCAGATTTCCTTAATAAAACGATCACTGGCAAACATCTCAAGCCAAAATTACACTTTTATCTTAAAAAGCGGATGATAGCAATATAAGAGCCTGCAGTTACGCAAATGCGTGCTCTGCAGGTCCCTGCTAAACACACACGAGCACTGATGCTTTGGAGCCTGACAGCTGCATTAGGCTGCGATTCTCCGCTAGCCCTGACTGCTCGAGCACCTTGCAGATGTGAGCTAATTAGCAGGACAATCTCTTAGGTGAGAAAACGTTATTAAAGCCATTTTGCAGAAAGGCAAACTGAGCTGCGGCAAAATTAGCACTTTAGCTCGAAGCGGCACTTGAGCACGGATCTGACCTGCTGCTGGAGAGCAGCTCCCGCTGCAGCGCTGCCCCGCAGCCCTGCTTTTCCCACCCCAAACCCGCGGGGGAGGCACCGCACAGGCCATGCTGAGGCTCCAAGCACCGGCTGCCTCAAGGTTATCGCCGATAACAGCGGCTGTACCGAAACAACCCATGTCTCCCACGGACCCATCCGGCAGCTCAGTTAAAGGACTCATCCGAAGGAGGAGCAGAGTTGTTTGGGGCCTGCACAGAGCCAAACACAGCACCAGCGCAGGTGGCCAATGGGGAACCTGCCCATGGGCCAAGCAAGCCCTGCCCAGCTGCTTCCATGGTCCAGCCGGGTAGAACAAACAGGAAACACTGGGAAATTCCACAGGAGACTAAAAATCAACAGAAGTGAAAAAGAAGTTTGAGTCTTTTAACCACACACACGTTTTTGAGCTAAGAAACCAGACAGCAGCCTCAGTCCGTCACGACACCAGGTCCAATGCGGCGCGTGTCTCACATCCTGGCGCAGAGCTCCGGGCGAGCTCAGGCGCTAATCCACGCTCAGGCTTTGCTGGCATTGCAACCAGGACCCAATTCAGAGACCTCAGACGTGGGAGCCCAGGGAAAACACAAGAAAAGCTGCTTCTAATTTCAAAGCCAGTGAGACGGACACTCTCACCGAGCAAACCCTTCACATACCCGCAGCGCAAGCCCCAGGAGTCAAGCGCAGCCTCTTCGCACAGGACGTGGTGACCCACACTCCAACACTGCAATCTAATCCTTGAGCTAAACAGTTTAATGCCTTTACAAATCCATGTGTTTTCTAATACCTCCGTTGCTGTCAGCAGACGCCAGGAGAGCCGCTTTGAAGCCGGGCGTGAGACGACAAGGTGCATCACTGCAAAAGCAACCCGGCGTCACACGAACCGCCTCCCAGCGGCCCATATGGGCTGTATTTCAACACTGCAATTTCCGAATCTGCCCCAGCAAACAACTATCTCCATCCCAATCCCAGGCAGGTTTTGCAAAACAAAATAAAACTGCAGCCAGAACAAACGTAAACTGTAACAAATGTGAACGTGCAGAACAGGAACACGCCAACAAGGAGAGCGGAGCGGTTTGTGTCAGCACGGAGCGAAGCGAGCGGCCACCGCTGCCCGGGGACACTCCTCGCGGCAGGATGGCCCCTTTGAGGCCTTGTGAAACCCGCTGCCAGCAGCAGGCTGGCCACACGCGGCCTCACCAGGGCTAACCTGCACCACCTGGGGCAGCTCCGGGCTGCACGCCCGTTTGGGGACGCCTCTGCGGGCCACGCTGGGCACCAAGGCAAGTGCAGCCAAAGGCAACAGCCGGGCATGCAGGAGATGCTCCAAGCGCCAGGTGTACTGGACCTGTGGCCACATGCAGGCTGCATACCTAGGGCAGGTCTTCATACCCAAATACCCAACAATGAAAACAGGAACAGAAATAAATTTCTTCCTAAAGTGGAATGGATATAATAATTTTAAAAGATCACTTATAACAAGGACAAAAATTTACAAATTCAGTGCCAGTTCATTACCAACCAACCTCACATGGCACTTGACGCATCTCGATATCACCACAGCTTGGCAAGAACACTTTGCTGGTCAGGTGCGGTACAGAACAACAAGAAGAAAGCAGAGGCACAAGGCAACTCTCTAACCGGGTGTTCAGCAGCCAAGTCCAGCAAAACGCAAGATCCAGTTCTTATCACTGTCAACTCCTCAAAACGTTCCAGTGAAGCTGGGAGAGAGCATTTCAAAGACCTTAATCCATGTGAAATATTGCTTCCTGGAGCCGGAAATTCAATCCCTAGCAGTGAAAACAAAAAGCACACTCAAACGTACCTTTCAACTTAGCCAATATAGTGATATTTAGTCTCTCAAAAAATATTTAAAAATCCTTTACTCATTAATATAGAGGAAACTTGAAATGATTGCTGTAATTGCAGTTAAAAATTAATCATATTTTGAGATAAATGCAGATAAAAGCATGTTTTACTAATTATCTTTGAAGCTTCCGCTCATGAAAGATTAAAGGTGCAAGAACGGTTGTTGAAGTATTGAAGACCAAAATCTTACCATCTCCAACCACTTTGAAGCCACATACATACAATGATTGATCTTCACTCCTGTCCAGATGTATTAAAAAAAGAAGTCTTTTGAATTCAGCAAAAGTCTAACCAAACAGGCTCGCTGGAGCTTTTACGTCGACAGCTCCCTGGAAATATCCGCATTTTGCAGGCCACCCCTCTCTAGACATCCAGGAACAGGTTTGAGACGGAGATGCCTTTTCAGACGGATGGCTTGGCTGGATTTCCCTTTTCTTCTGTCACCGACTGGGACAAGGGACTTCAAGGCCAAATTCAAAGCCCGGCTGCATCTGGGGGCATCGCTGAGCTCCCTAGAGCCGTGCTCATAACTAAACGTACCCGAACTGTTGCCCATTTCACAGTGCTAACTCAGTCCCCCAGGGCCAGCTGAGCAAGTGGCCAGGTTTCTCCAGGTTGCTGCCAGGGGCCCCGCAAGAGGTGGGACTGCCACACATAGAGCAGGAGCTGCCGCGGCACGTGGGCCTGCCAGGAGCCCTCTCCATCCTGGGGCTTTTAGGGGAATGCGGCTTCCCTGGGGCGAGGGCTATGCTGGAAAACCCTTGTCCCTCCATTGACGTGCTTGAAGGCACTAATGAGGGCAGCAGTTCCCTTCCTGCTCCGCACCAGACTATTTTATATCACTAGTTTGCAGGTTTAAATGCACTATCCAGGTGTCCACAACTCTGCTGGAAAAATTTTAGGTGTCTGCAAATTGAAACAGGTTGAAAACCACTATTATAGAAAATTGCTAAGGCACAGTTATAGACATTTCACAGAGCCACTGATGATTTACGCCAGATTTGAATTGTTCCAGGACATCTGAAATATATATATTTCAAGAGAGGTTTCCTTATCAGGCTCAGTCACCGACAGCATACAAAACCCAAATTTGGGGTTGCAGCACAACTTTCAAAAGCACCTAATGGAGCTCAAGGGCTACAGAAAGTCAGTGAGGGGCTTCCCTACTGCTCTGCAGTTAGAGGGGCCGAGACAAATCCGAAACGATCCAATTTACACCTCTTCTTTGTATAGAATATTCTATGCCAATCACCTACCGCACGTTTCTTCTTGCTGCTTTCCCCAGCTTTCTGTGTTATTATTTATATTATTTCAATCAGGAAACAGGGGTGACAAATTAATAAATTCTACAGTTGCTACAGCCCTGAACAGGGCGAGGTAAAATATTGAATAGTCGGGTTTTCCATAACCGCACGCCCAAGGAAATTTGCCAGTGCCTTTTTATTTGCATATCTGGCAGCCTGCCCCAGACAACTAATACATAAGTGACAGCATACAGGTGTATTAGTTTAGAGTTTGCCTTTAATCTAGAGGTGTCAATTTGCTTCTGTTTTAATTACATCCATCTTGATATGTTATTACAACCTCATGCAACTTCTTCATTATGTGAATGGCTATAAATACACACACATGACAAGCAGTTGTTATAAATTTTCCGGTTCAGCAGTGGATACACAATATCTTAGCCCATACATCCTGTATTTTTAAAGTTTCGGTGCTTCCTTTCCTCTCTCTTTCTCTCCCCGGGCTTTCCCTCCCGTCTATTTGCTTTTATCTAATATCACGATTTTCTATATTTTAATGGATTCTCAAAAACCCCTCCACTCTTGCAATCTCCTGCTGCAAACACACCCCGTTTGCAGAGCCATCACAGCATATGTGTGTCCTTCTGGGCCATCGCCGCGAGAAGCTCTGTTTGTCATTAGGCAAATTTAAGGAGATTGCACTGAGGTCTTATAAACATGCAAAGATCCACTTTTGTAGCTACATAATTCACTGAGTTTTTCAACACACATTCTGAGGTTGAAAACTTGGCAAATCCGTCTACCAGATGTATCTCTCTGATCCCAGAACTCATTAAAAAAAAAAAAAAAAGTACATCTTAAAGTCCAGTGGACTCAGTTGCTGAGCCACATTAATTGCATTTTTATTATTTTTTTCCACAGTTAAAAATGACTAATGCTGGAAGAGTCACTGCCTACAATAGCCAACCAGTAAAAAAAAGAAAAAATACCAGGACTTTTAATCGCTCAGTAATATCCAAATCACATTAAATACAGAGAGGCAATTTGGCCTTCTCAAAAACAGACGGTTTTGATTTTTAGTATTTATTTTGATCTTCTTTTAAGGGTAGAGAGGAGAAGAAAGAAAATTTCACACCAGCAGATTCCATTCAAAGGTCAGGCTGCCCTTGACGTGCATTAGAACCCACAACGCTAATGGAGCGACACCATAAATCGCCGCCCGCAGCAGCGGCTCCCCGCTCACCCGCCCTCTTCGAGGTCACGGCCGTGCTCGCTGCCCTGCCCCACGTGCGGGCCCGCTCCAAGGGCTCCACGCGCCGACGCAGCCCGCTCAGGAGCACAGGGCACAGTCCATCCCACGGGGCCACCAGCTGGATGCTGCAAATGGGGCCAAGAGCCAGCTCCCCGCACCACCACCTGGAGGAGGTTTGGGCCACTTGGGACATCCAGAAGAAGAGCAAACAAAAATCAACACCTTCAGCAACCGCCTCTGTGCGCGTAAGCCTGGGCATGAGGAAACATGTGTGCAAAGGGCAACCGCGGTCGGGAACCACTGCCCACTGCTGGGGTGCCAGTCCCTCGCTCTCATGCCGACAGCTACTTGGCCAGGAAGCGGCAGCCGCTGCCACCTCCCTGGTTCCAGGGAGGCTGGAACATCCTTCCCTGCTGGGGTGCGAGGCAGCACGAGCTGCGCCACACTGGGAGCTGGGTCATCCCAAGGCCCACAGGTAGCCGGAGACACAGCAGCCTGGACCACGCAGGAAAAAAAGCACGAGCAGCTTGCGCGTATCCCTGAGACCTGGGGAAAATCTGCCTCAAATACTCCCGCCGTCACACACTGCTCCGCTGCAAAATCGTCCTCTCCCTCATAGGCCCTTGTGTTACGGAGCACTTCTCCAAAAACTTTCATAAAGCTGCTGATAGGTCTGACCGCCATAAAATTGCATGAGAGATTTCAAACGCGTTTTAAAAGACCAATTTGAGTCTATTACAATTTCTCTGTAATGCAAAGAATCTCTGTGCAGAATTTTAGCCACTCAAAGCCCAAAATTCCACTAAGATACGGGTGCACTGCATAAATCACCAACGCTGGAATACACTGGAAGAAGAGGTCCCTATTACTGCATCTTGCTTCCCCTAAAGCAAAACAAAGCAGAACAAGCCAAGACACAGCCCACCCTTACCCTTAGCGAAGGTAATGCGGCAGAGCCCAGAGAGTGCACAGGGACAGCTGACACGAGTCCCACCAAAGTCCATACAAACGCACATCCCGTTGGCTCCGTGTCCAAGCATGGAGCGCTGCAGACCCGAGCAGGATGTGTGGCCAGTTCAGTCCAGCCTCGTGCAGCCGGGGTGCAAACTGCACGCACGCGCTGCCGGCACTTCAACGCAGAGTGAGGGGCATCAGCTGCTGCCATGGCACCGGCCAGCGCCTCCGCCTCCCCTGTGGGGTCACGCAATGCTCAACACATCACCCGAGTCTGAAACACAATACAGGAAAGTTTGGTCTCGCGTTTGCTCACAAGTCTGCATTCGCAAACAGGGAGCCCACAGCACACATCTACCTGCGGGATCCTCCTTTCCACCCTGAGCAGAGACTTCCGAGGCATCCGCTGCTACGAACACAGACCTGCTCTCTGTGGACCTGTGTAAATAGAGTTTAATTGCTACCCACGATATTGACAGGTTTGGTATTAACCCAGTCTTACATGACCCTGGAGCAAAAAGAATTTGGTGAGCTGGCACCATTCGTCTCAAAATAATGAGGAACAAATTGCCTTAACTTAGAAAGCCGTGACACATGGAATTCATTCCTCCCAATTGTGGGATCTGCTTGAACTATAACCCAAGGCGACACTGCCAACTCCGCTGGAGCAGTGATCCCTGTCTCATAGCACCCACCTCCACCCTGGCGCCCGGCTCCATCCAGCCTTCCACTAAGTCTGCTGGCATCATGCAGCATCCGCAGCTGCCCCACACGGCTTCACTCCAGCAACGCCAGCAGGTCCCATCCAACAAGGCTGGAGGGTCTCCATGATCCCCCAGCAAAGATAAGACGGCACTCGTGGACGGGGAGGACAGGTTGGCGCAGGTTTTACTCACAAACCAGTAACACCCCCAAATAAAGCCACCAAAAGAGTCACTTTTTAAAAGCACTGATTATAGAGAAGGAGCAACTTCCACTTGGGGAACCAAGCAAACATATGGGAGACAGATGACCAAAAAATCCCTCTCTGCAGAGAACACCAGATGCGGATCTCCCCAAACGGCCGTGAAGGGCTACTCTTCCCACTGGATTGCAGGAGTCAGCCCTACGAATCCCTGTGCATCACGGCACGTCCCCCTGTCAGGCCCAGGGCAGGCACTCGCACCCCCAGCAGCACCGCGATGCTCAATGAACAAACCCGGGGCCCAGCAAGGCCCCACGGGCACGCACCTCACAGTGTCCCGCGCACAGGAACCCACACACTGATAAACACCGGCCGTGCCAGGGAAGCAGCCCCGCACATTTTTTCTGCTGATTTTTTATCCCTCCACCCCCACAGGCAAGAAAACAACCCAAACTCCTTCCTGTAACATTTACCAGGCTAAAGATAAACCCTTTCGGTTAAAAGCTTCTCCCCCCACCGCCTGAGCGTATGAACTTCACTACTAGTGTTGCCAAGATACAAGGAGAAAAATCCTAACATTTTTAAGGGAACTCGCTATTTAAAGGCAAACTGTGCAGCAGAGCCGAGCTTGGGAGCTGACAAATTGCCACTGCATGTTCTGCTGTTACAGCAAAACAAATCCCTACCTGCATTAGCCATTTCTCATTACTTACAAAGTGGATTTTCATAACATCCATTTTACAACAAAGGAGTTAAGACGACTATGATGTTCTGAAGTGGGCTTCACTCTGGCTTGGCACCAAGTCAAAACGACAACAAACTGACTACACAAAAACGCTACAGCTGGTAATTTGTGGCGCACACCGAGCCAAACCCCGACGAGAACACAGATACTGAACTGATAAATCATAAGGATGATGTATAAGAGCACAGAGAAACATTGCAAGCAATTTCCCCTCGCAGTACCACTGCAATGTTGCCCAAAACAGAACGCTGAAGTAGAAATAAAGGAAGACTGAGAGTTAAACAATTCCACATTTCAGCCCACAACTTCCTAACTCCATTACCCTTTTATTAATTGCATTTGAGACTTCACTAAACTTGAGCTTGGGCTATTTTTAAAATATATCTAACTCAAATTATTGTTGCTCAGAACAAAGATTAAACTTCTAATTTAGCTGCGGATAATTACAAGGCTGCAGGTCACACCCCCAGTGTAATGTGCAAGGGTCTTCCAGTCAAACTGATAGACACTTCCCTTATAAAAATAAATAAATAAATAAATAACAGCCAGTAGGGAAGGGAGAAAGGGGCCGTCTCATAGTGCAGGATCTTTCTAATGTTCTCCCAGTTTAAGGAAAAACATAAAGGAGTTTAAGGGTTTAAGGACTTTATAAATGGGGACAGACGTTGCTGCATATCCCCCCTTGGTATCGACTGCACCAAGGAATATTTACATATAAAGTAATAGATCGTCCCTCAACATCCCACTTTCAGCATGAGCATCTCCCTCCAGGTCCCCGTGTTCCCATCCAGTCCCTGATATCCCTCTATTGATCTCACTGTTGTAACTCAATCTTTCAATTACTCAGCCCCTTGATGTCTTTCTGCTGATTTTTTTTTCCTTTCCCTAGTGATCATTTTCCTTCCAAGTTTCTGATCCTTTACCCTTATTTTATAAACCCGCTTCTTTACACTCCTGCGTCCCAGTGGGGGTCCCAGATATTTGATGAGAACAGGCTTGCTTTCTCACCCAAACAGTAGAAGAAAAGATGCAAGATAAGAAAGGATAAGGGTGTCTTTGGTCTTACCAATACGTGCTGTAACTCCCATTAATGTTAATCACAGAGCAGGGAGCAGCAGCCACTGCTGGAATCGCAGTGACCTCAAGAAAGTGGCCTTACAGTTTAAACTCTTCCTTCCCTCACTCAAGGCCACCATGTCTCCTGCTATCCCCAATGGGTAAGTTAAAAACCCCAGTCTTCGTTATGTCGTCATCTGGGGGAGTTTACAGAGAATGTCTATGTAATGATCACACTTCTGAGTCTTTCTGTGCCCAAAGAGGCAGCCTCAGCTCTTTGCCGACCCGCGAGGTCTGCGGCAGCCAGCGGGTGCCCGTCCTCCAGGGGAAGGACCCAATTTTGGTAACACAGGCTTGAAAAAAAAAAAAAAAAAAAAATCCCAAAGATCCCAATAGCTCCTCTGGGGATAATGGGCATCCTGCTGTTCTCAGCCCTTCTGGTGGCTCAGGGCATTCATCAAGAGATTCGGTTGCTCTGCCAAGGTTATCTGGAAGTTCAATCTCAGCTCCATTTCCTATTTTCTCCAAATACACAGTCAAAACTACAAGGACGCCGCCTTCGCCCAAGAGTCCGGTGTCACGAACCTGCTGCCACTCGCCAGCCGCAGATGTCTTCACCTGGCCCCTGCTGGCCTCAATCTGAAAACCTGCACATGCAAACAGAGGGTACGCCAACCCCGTAGGAATGTAAGCAGCCAGCGAACAGGAGGAGGACAATCAGGCATCGCAGGCAGCACTGAGCCCCAATGCCACTGTGCAGGGCGCCAGCTCCTCTCCAGAACAGGAAGGGAGGAAAAGGAGGCACAACAACCCTGGCTTGGGTGACATCTCTGAGAGTCTGAGCAAATGGGCTAATCGAGCAAGCTAAAGGGTTAGGAAGGAGAGAATGATTTAGAGAGAGAGAGAATTTAAAAAGTCGCACTGCAAGTCAAGCTTTCTGGTATCCAGCCCAAAGCTTCTTTTGTCACACAACAAATCTCTTTATGAGCATTTTCAGCGGGCCATGCTCAATGATGGGGATCACACACTGGTTATCAAAGCAAATTCCTGCTTTCAGATGCACATGCAAGGCTCTAATGGCTGTGTACATAGCACACAGACACACAGTCCAGTATCTTTAAAACCTTCCTGTTTTTGCCACATTTCATTTGTTTAGTAGTTTGTGGATGTGTTTTAAAGCCCGTATCACCTCTTAAGCCTTGCCCTATCTAGTTGTGTATTATTTTATCTGTACAACATAGAAAAGTATCCAACATCTGCCTAAACCACACAAACCCAGTGGAACATTGCTCAAAAATTATTTACACGAGCTGGATGGAATCATCTGACACAGAATATGAAACTCATTAAACAGCTCCTTGACAAATATTTGTCAGCATTTTTCATTTGTAATTAATTACACCGGGCTTTACCTGACAATAATTTACCATGGTCTCAAAACAGCCTAATGCCTGCACACAAATTAGCTCAGCAAACGCACGGCGAGAAGCTGTGCCAGTTGTATGAAACACCATTTAAATGCAAGTTCATCCCTTGCCGCCCCACACTGTTTATATCCGTGCTTTATAAATGTGTGTCCCAATTCAGGCTCGTCAGACGAGCTGCCCGCGTTGAAGCTAAACAAACACGCACTGAGAAAGCTCATTACCTTAACTCCGCACTCCGAAAACACGAAACCAACGGTTTGCTCTATAGCGATGGCCAGAGCTGACTCAGGAAACATAAAGTGCTTCGCAGCGTCCAAGCCATCTTAGCATTCAGGTCAGATTTCATTTCTCATCACAGTAAAGCCCTCCTCAGCGCCGCACGGCCATGGCATGCCGGCCTCCTGCCCGAGCCCCCTGTGCCGGGAGTGGATGGGGAAAAATGTTTGCAGGGAATCCCAGCCCATCACACCGCTCCGCACAGCCCTCCTGGCACAGTCAAGTGGAGAAGGGCACTGCACGGGCCTGTTTATCAGGTGTCTGGAAAACAGGCCCCCTTTTCTCTGTCAGTCTCAGATCTAAAATGTCCACCTGGATGTGGAGAACCTTCTGCTGTTATTGCTGACAGCAAAAACTCCCGAGGCAGCGTGGGGGAGCAAGCTGGAGAACGGGCCACTTCCCAGCACACCCAACACGCTGCGTGTCAGCACCGACCTGTCTCGCACACCGAGAGCTTTGGAGAGGCCAGGGGAGCTGCCCTGCGGGTCACTGCTCCAATGCATCCGGCAGATCCTGCTGCCCTCAGTCCCAACACGTGGAGCCACCAGAGGAGCCAGAGACACAGATCAGGTCCTAGGACTCCAAGTCTGCTGCTTGCTCCGCGCTTCCGAAGGTCAGAGCTCCAAGATGCTCCCCAGTGCAGGACGCAGAGTGACAGTGCACATCACCACAGTGGAGCCTGCTGAAACCAGGGCCAGCCTGGCCACATTTGCAAGAACACCGGGTCCGCTTGGCTGTCACTCCTAGTAAATCCCCCACCAAAGGGAACCCCCGTCTTTGTTCGCTTCCCTCTTCTCCTCTAGTCTCCATGTAAACATTAAAGGGATCAAGGTACAGGCTGTTGTAAAACCAGCAACAGATAACTAGAAGCAGGCGGACTGTATTCCTACACTCGGCACTTACACTCCCAAAGTGGAGTAGGCTACTGGAGAGAAAGCAACTCCAAGGGTGGAAGATGCTTAGAAAGGTAGTTGTGCTTCAGGGGATGCAGAGCAACGTGCTGTGCTCTCAGCTGCATCCGCACGAGTGGCACTAAGTGGCCCGGGTTACACCACCTGGGAGCGCGATGTCACGAGCCGCATCCTCACCCTGCACAGCGCCCGCGCGCCCTTCCTCCACAAGCCGCGCACAAGTCGGCGTTCAGCAAAATTTGCCCTTTTCCATTCCTCAACATAAAGAACTTAGTAGAGGATTAACAGAATGAAGCTGTATGAAAGCCTTTGTTCTCATTCACACCTTTGTACACAGTGTCCACAGATCCTGGCGTGACACCCTGCATCCACTCAAGTCAAACATCCCCCGCTGGGAAGACACCTCCAGGAGCGCAAAGCTCAGCCCGCTGTCCCTCCGCGGTCACTCTACCATTGATGGAAGCCAATGTACTCCTGCCTCCCCTCTTCTGGAGCCCGGGTTTGGATACTGCAGTGGCGGAGGCAGGTCCTGCACCTTGCACCTCATCATGTCTCGCACCCGTGCACAAACCGCCCACCGTCTCCACATACCTCAAGCGACAGCGAATCCCGAGGAAAGGCTGGGCTTCAAGCAAAACGTCAAGGTGGGACAATCTCGGCAGGTGCTGGGCCCCATCCTCTTGGGAACCACAGCATTGTCTCCCCACACTCCAAAGGGCCAGGGCAACATCAGACCCAAACCATGAGACCATTAAGCACCAGGGAATATCTCCACGGCACCCAGGGCTACTTGTGTCATCTCAAGTATGTCAGCACCCACACATGTCCCTCACCAGGAGCGAGGCTATCTCAACCCACCAGGGGTTTGCCATCTCCTCGCCAACATTAACACCCCAAAAAACTCGAGGCTGCTACGAGCAACGGCAATCGCAGCCGCACCGGGCTCCTGCCTGAGACACCCTCATCTCTCTGATCCTCAGCAGCAACTTTCTCAACACACCCGCCGAGCTGTAGGAAAAAGCACCTAACAATGATTTTGTGACATAATTTCTCAACGCAGCATGAAATCGTTAGGTCAAAATGTGCCACCTATCACATGAACATTAAAAGTATGTCAAGTCTCAGTGTGCTAGCTATTGTTTTATCTGAATGTGATATTAGCTGGCAGAACTGGGTAACGTTTCTGCGCTCCATTCTAGCGAGATAGGATTACAACAGGATGCAAGTAGTAGCCATTCCTGGCTTAGTGCAGAGAAGCAATTATTTTCAATTGAAATGGAAAATAAATAAGGAAGTCTAATGCAATAAAGACATTTTCTGGAATGCCCTATGAAGTTGCAACCATAAAAGTCACTCCTCTCCCCAAAAAAAGGACCACAGCCAAATTCACGAGCCCTCATGCCCACAAAACCCTCCGACAACACGAACTGGGGCTTTGTCTGAGGAAGAGCAGAATCCCGTCTCAGCGCAAACACGCAGACCCCATCCTCGCTCGCAGCCGCGTCCTCGCAGCGCCGCGCTCCCTGCTTCGAGCAGGGCACTCGCGGGCTCCCCGGCAAGAAACCGGGGCGAAACGGAGCCGGCTGGCGGCCTCGCCGGGTCTGCTCCTCACCCCGCGCGTCCCCCGCGGCACACGTGGCCGCTGCTCGGGCGGACAAACCTTCTCGGGCTGCGCCGGGGCCAGACACCAGTCTGGGCTGGCACAGGTGTAAGGAGGGGGGAATTTGGCTCCAAATACAAAAATTAAAACAAAAAGAGGAATAAACAATGCCACCAAGCACTACCGGCCGAGTATTCACACAGCTACACCGATTTTTTTTTTCCTTTTTGTTAAACAATCAGCTTCATCCCCGCGTTTATTTTGACAGTTCGCAGTTGCTGCCGCCGCGGCTCCCGGCCACGTAAACCCCAACGAGACCTGCCCGGCGCCGCCGCCAACTCCGCGGAGCCGCCGACAACAAAGCGCGGGGCCCGGGCCCGGCCGCGGCGCCCACGGCCACCCGGCGCCGGGGCG
>JAUBNY010000511.1:3915685-3947331 GCA_032275445.1 Crypturellus soui | reverse complement strand
CATCCTCTATTGCAAAACATTTTTCTTCTTGGGTAATATTTATATCAAGCATTAGAAATTACTTGTCACCTTCTTAGGTACAATACAGGAAAATTGTGCCGCCGCTGGGTCTGATCCAGCACCAATGGGCACTCTTTTGTCAACTTTAGTTTGGGAGGAAAGGCAGGCAGACCCTCCAGTTATACAAGCCCCCGTGCACATGGGTGAGGTTCTGTCTCGAGGGGTTTCTTACCACGAGCTGAGGATCTCGAGTGCTCCTAGTGAGACACATTACAGATCTCTGTGCACATTTGTTCTTAGGCCACCTGTTAGCATTTCCTCTCGCCTGGCGCTCAGCAGGAGGAAGTAGCTTTGTTGTTGCTTTGTAGGCAGGAGTTGGTGCTAGTGGCTTGCCAAGTCGCTGCTAGTGAGGTTACTGCCTAGTCTGCTCAAGTGGGTGCTCTTAGCTCGTTAAACCTAACTCCCACAGAACGAGCACTTGTTGAACCTGTGCTAACAGAGAGATAATCTGCCGGCTTGAGACAGACACAAAAAGCTCTGCGGTCTTCCCATCCCTAAGCAAGGGAGAAATAAAGGTTTACACAGACTAAAAGCAACAATTAGAATTTCCATATCATCCTTATGGATTAAAACATAATAAAACTTGCAATGGTAAAAGGGGTTGATTAGGACTAGCCTCTGGCATGCCTATCTGAGAAAGCTAGTGAAATAACAGGAGAATTGGGAAGTAATTCATTGCTTGAGGAAAGTGCGAGAACCTTACTTCTGACAAAAGTACTTTGCAATGTTTGGAGGTTAACTTTTTAAGATGGCATTTTTAAAACTTTAAGCTATGTAAGATACTCAGTGAAGGCAGAAGTATTTTCTAGGGATAGCCTCTTTTTAGGGGATGGGTACTTTAAAGTAGATATAAACTTGTATCTCATAGACAAGTTTGGTTTTAGAAGGAGTTTGAGTTGAGAATGCAAGAACAAGGCAAATGCAAAAAAAGACTTTTTTTGGTGATTGTTTTGACCCTGCCTGTACAGTACATTCTATAAAAATAGAAATAATAAGAACCAAAATTCCAATAAAAAAAGAAAAGCCAGGGTGTGGATGGGGGAAGAATTTTAAACAAGGTCCCCAAACAATTTTAATCTAAATTATATTGCATATGCATCTACAAGAGAAGTCTGGTGATAGGGGCTGGACTAGCTGTTTCAGAAAGTGTTATCCTAGAAGGATACAGAATCAGGTAAGGTGAAGGAGCAACCAAAACAAGTCACCCAGGAATAGTATAAACCCATGACCTTTATATGAAGGAAGAGTCCAAGAATGATGATAAGCAGGGAAAGTAGGGTTGGTGGAAGCCCAGCAAGACAGGTTTCCAGAGTGACACCAAGAGAAATACACGGGTAACAAAAAGTCGTTGCTCTCACAAATTAATGAACTCAACTGATCTGGCTGCCACCAGGCAGCTCTGAGGCCAAGAATAATGAGAACGTTCAGAGTTACCATAATATTGATTACAAAGTTGTTGAAAGAGGTGTACATTTTAATGCTTCAGAACTTAAAACAATTTATAATTAATGCTGATTTTAATCTTTCTATGAATATGCATGATTTCTTTGCCCTACTAAGGAGCAGCAGGCACTGGTCACAGTCAGAAATGAGACCAGGAGGCTGATCCCATCCACCAGCTTCTGCATCTTTCTGACAGCAACAGTTAAGACAGCCACACATCAGTGTCTTTTATAAATCTCGTCTACTTTGCTGTTAGGAAGGGACAACAATCCGATAACCATTCCCATCAATACTGTAAGATCATGGGGTACATGAAGACATTGAGAGGTAGATAGATTAGCTAGCTTGCACAGAGAAGACAAAGCTTTTATTTGCTTGTTTGTTTGTGGGGTTTTTTGTTTGTTTGTTTAAGGTAATGTAAATCATTGTGCAATTGTTAGCTGTTTTTTTTAAATATTTTTGAGTTCAGGAATTTTGAGAATGGTGAAAAAGCTGAAAGTCTTCAGTAGAAATATAAGTTTTCCCCAAAAGAATGTAAAGCCAAGTTAGTCTGCATGCATTACTCCCATAAATGATTAAAACAAACTTTGAAAGAAAAGCACCAGCAAATTTTAACAGAAAAGAATCAGCACAAGGAGGAGATAAGAATCTCAGAGTCTTGATCTATTGACTTGAATGGATCTGCGCTAATTTATAGCAGGTCAAAACTTTGTCCCTAGAGAATACAGGAGTCAGGAGCAATAAAGCTGTGAATGTTTGTCATGTATGGCCAGACAAACTCAAAGAGTTTTTGGTTGTTTGCTTTTGTCTGAATCTATTAGGAAATTGGATCCTGCTTGCCACGTAAACCCATGCTTCTAATTGCTTAATATTTCTTACCCTACAGCATAATGTTATTGAATTGCAGCATTAGTGAGCAGAGGGAATGAATCAAATGTCTTTGGATTTCAGAAAGTCTCATTTGAAAGTTCAGAGTTGCGAGGATAGGATGAATTCTGTGTTGACTGTGGAACTGCAAAGCATGGTGATAATCAGCAATATCAGAGGTTATGTCACTGTGGATAGAGGATCCTCCAAATTTTGATGTTGCAGTTCCATTTTCTTGAATTCCTAACCCAGAATGTCAAATAAATGGTGCATGAATGAACTTAAGAGATGATGCTGGGCTTAGAAGAAACACAGACATTCATGTTGGTGGAAAAACAAATGTAAGAGACACCAAGAACAAGATTTAAAAAGGATTGAAAGGTAATGAGCTATATTCTCAGTGGAAGCAGAGCACAAACTACAAATATTATAGTTCTTCAATTAACATTATAAAAAGTTAACTGATCTTCTAAGGTGAAATCCTGACCTCAATTACATGCAAATGAGAAAACCCCTATTGACTTCCATTCAGCATTTCAAACTCACTACGAGATTTCTGAGCATATCCTGGTGCTTTGGTCATTTAAAAAAAAAATTGCTAAATAGGTAGCCTACGTTTCTGCTCTAGAAATTGGTCACCTTTTATTACCAGAAAAGACCAACTGTTTCTATTTCAACGATGTTGAGTTCAGATTTCACTATGATATGCTATGCCAATTCTACAACATTCTAATCAATTTAGACACTTTTTTTTCTCCCACTTTACCACAAGAACATATTAAAAAAAGAAAAAAAAACACATAAACATATTTTCCAAGCATTTTAAAACAAGATCTAAGAGAAATTATGTTATGATATAGGGAGGAGTGAAATTTAATAGCCTGGGTGATCCGAGAGGTCAGATGACCTTATCGTAGTCCTTTCTGGCCTTTAACTCTGCGAATAAATTAGAAACCTGATCTCTCAAAGTTTTAATTTCAGAGCAGCCTTTGTAAATGGAGTGGAGTGGAATTCCTAATAAATTACATCCTTCTCCAACGTTTATTTTTTTCCCTGAGAAGGGTTTCTCTTGGAAAAAAATAATTTTCTTTCACATCTTTAAATTACAAAAAAAATTATATCTTTTTATGTGCTACACTGAACTGTGTGCCAGCATAGCAATTATTAAAACATTTTTATTGATATTACAGAGCTCTCCATGAAATGTGAATTAAATTTATCATGAAAAAATGATTTTTAATGACAGCTCAGGTTTACCTTTCCACAGTTCATACCTTTGCACTTTTTTATTGTTATTGGCACTGGGATAGTGCAGCTAAAATATCTTTATTTGTCAGGAATGGATTAGGAGATATACTACAGTTTACTTACACTATCAATGTTTTTTCTTGATGAAAACAAGAGACTGTTCTATTGAAGTCAATTTATAGAGTGCAGAACTGGGCTACCTGGCCAAAGTCTTTCTGTCCAAGTACCTGAAGTTCCTAAATCTGTGCTTAGGCACTTATGGGAGTTTCTTGATTTTTAAAGTTGCGGAATGAGCTCAGCTTTCACTGTAGTTTTATAAGAATTATGGCACATCACATTCCTAGAATCAATTTGTCAACCTCTGCCTCTTTCTCCCCCATATATTTTATTTTCTTATTGCTAACAAACTGCTGGAGGTGACTTTTGCTTTAGCACACTGAATGTGAAACTGGATACTAAAGCAGTTAAGAGTGCCAGGAAGGCTGTGTTTTTATCTACCTGTTTTCTCAGCTGCTGCAAATGAGAAGGGGGAAAGAATCCTCCAGATCTGCTATGTAACATATTGTATTAATACATCTTTATGAAAAGATGCACCTGAGGTGGGACATTCAGGGGCTGGGCTTTGAGCATGGCAAGGTCCCCTCTGCCTTTGCACAGTCCAAGGCACAAAGTACATCTGTGGTTCCGGAGAACAGATCCGGGGAGAAAATTAGGTCCATGGTAGTTTAAACTGCTGTGGATAAAACCTTCAGTTTGGTTAAAATGTTGCTTCAGCTTCTCCAAAATAGCTGCATTTCTGTAAGATGCATCCATGCAGGAGCTGGGGGGCAGGAATGGTTTCCTTGGCTGATGGGGGAAGGATTATTGGTTGCTGTTAAAAATAATCCCAAGCAAACTTTTACAGGGTCTTCCGTGACTAATAAAACCTGAGTCTTTGAAGCATACTACAACCCAGTTTTTGTTAAGAGATAATTCTCTTCGATCCAGATGCTTCCATCTGAAGTGCAGTGCAGAGGAGAGAAAAAAAGAGAAAAGGAAAATTGATGGGAAGACCCTGAAAGCGAAGGACAGGAAGTCTGTGGTTTCTGTCCCTTTAGTGGCCTGGGCACTCCTGCTCAAGGGAAGTCGTGTGGACTGCAGCCCCATGGGCACTGGTAGACCCTGCACAAGGCACTTACCAGGGAGAAGAAACCTGGGAAGATAATAGTCCTTTCTTGGCTGGGTCAGGTCCTGGACACCGGGACTTCATCTGAAAGGTGGTGGTAGATGAGATGGGGTTGTCTTGCGTGCAGTATAATCCACCAGTGAGCACCTGATCACAGCTGAGGAGTGGTGCCGCTGAAGGGCCTCTCCTCACACGGGTGCCCCGAGATGCAGGCGGAGGTTTTTAACCCTCCTCAGCAGATCTGAGGTATTCTGTAGATACAGAGGCTAGTGAGAGCGTTCGCTGTGTGATTCATGGTATGTATTCCCAGCCGTTTTTCACCTCTTCTTGCATTCAGACCCGCAGGCCTCCTCCTGGGCACACGGAGAGATGAAGCATGGAGACATTTATTCTCTCAGTCCTGCAGCAGCGTCTCCTTCATGTTCCCTCCAGAGTGGGATGGGCACGTCTGCCCAGCCACCATCTCTGGGGCATTTGTCTCAGTTTTGGGCTGTCCTCACATCCTCCACACATGCCCCAGTGCAGCTTGTTCCTGCTCCCGCGCTTTGTGCTTCGGTCTGCAGAGATGGAGACTTCAGGCATCTCTGATGCAAAGTTGGTTGTAAACCATGACTGGGAGTTCTATTTCATGGGGCACCAAATCCTTTGATTAGTGGAAGTTGGGTATCTAAGGTATCTTACAGCCTACCTGTCTGGTATATTCCAGAGATACTGCAGAAGCAGCCCTGTTATTTATGGAGCTTCACTGGTATGTGTCTAGCTCCCTGTTTACTTGCCCCAATCTGAAATATCCCATCAGCGCACACTGTATGTATTTGGTTTTGAGAAAGCAATCCCTTTTTATCTTCTGTGAATTGCAAAATACACCTAGCTCCTTGAACAAAAAACAAAAATAATAATGAGGCAGACACAAGCAGTATAAATCAATATAGCACTATTGATGTCAACAGAGCTATGCAAATATATGCTAGCTGAGGATGACACATAAAATCAAGCACTAACTTCATACAGAGAAAGACAGAAAGAAGAACAGCAATATTAAATACACTTTTCAGCTATGCTCCAAATGGATTGTGAAATAAGTCATTGCCCTAATATGCAATTTGAGAGGGCTATGAATTCTTCTGTGAGCATGTTGGTTCTGGAGAAGAAGAAAAATCAAAGCCCAACATTCCCCCCAATATTAACAATAAAGCTCTAACACTCCTTGGCTTTAAACAACAACCCTAAGCAGTTTGGGGAACTTATTTTAAATTCTCTTCTGCCTCCAAAACTCAGGGCTGCCACAGCATCAAAACCAGACGTGCTGCAGGTAAGTGACTTGGAGCTTCAGAATGCTTCAGAATAAAATGAGTAAAGCCCAAGTTGGGTAAAATATAAAATATATAAAAATACTTACATTTTTATATATATAAAATCATCCTAGCAATTAGTGCATGTGTCGACTCCATAAGTCCTTCATGTAGCAAACTTGTAAGAGTTAAATATTCACCTCATATTCATTTCACAGAATGGAATTATTCTCCATACACATTAACTGAGACAATTACTGAAACACCAAGATCAGATTAGCTACTGTATCTTGAAATGAACAAAAAACGAGAAGAAATTGTTACTGCAGCAAATTGCAGAAGCGTTAAAAGACTCAAAAGGTTGTTCAGTTCATAGATATTTTTAAGCAAAACTAATAAAACACAGCCACTTCATTATTCATCCAGGAGAAAAAGCTGCGTTCAGACACCACACTTCAGTACAGAAGCTGGTCTATAATATCCTGTCTTTTGTTCATCCCTTCCATGATCTCCATATACATCTTGGGTAGCAGTAATTTTAATGCACGGAAGAGCAACTCAGTCAAGTCAAAGCTCCACTTAAATGGCCTTAAGCCTGTCCCAGTTCTGGGACAGAGCCCCGCAGAGCGCAGGAACCTCATGCTGACAGTGCTCAGTGCTTTGGGGGAAATAATCTCTGTCTAGTTTCACTGGATCCTTAATAAAAGCCTAGAATTCCTACTGAATTCAATGGCACGCAAAGTGCCTCGTCATTGCTTACGACAAGGGCCGCGAGCCAAGGCTGCTGCAGGACGAGGACACGGCGCCTCAGGCACAAAATGCTACCATGCACTGAGGCTTTCAAAGTCAGCTGCATAATTTGGAAAGAAATTACAAGAATTTCAGTACAAATCCAGAGCACATAAGTAAGTCCAAAACAAGGTCTTTAAGCAACACAAGTCATAAACATTCGGCCATTTTTTTTCTTTTTTTTTCCTTCTCCACTTTCTCCTGTATATCCAGTAAGTCAATATTTTCCCTTCTTTTTCCAAGCTGAGATCTTGCAAAAACTCTTCCAGTGTTGTTGTTTGCTGACATAAGGCAAAACAGGAAATAATTCAACAAATAAGCAGCGTTAGGATTCATTGAAAGAACAGGAATAGTTTGGTTAGGAAGAGGCTACTCTAGGATTTCGGTGCTCTGATGCACCTGATCCTCATGCTCTCCTCCTGCCAGATTGTTCTTGCCATTTAGATCTAATCCACAATTTTGCTTTTCCTCCTGTTCTCCATAGGACTTTCTATAAGTAGAGCTCTTCTGCTTTCCAATGCATTTCTTAAGCCAATTTATTATTATTAGTCTTTTATTTTAAATCTCTTCTTTCCCCGTCAGAAGTATATTTATAATTTGCTCATATAAAATTGCCTATCTAAAATAGAACTGCCATGGATTAATGGAAGAGAGGAAAGCGGGATAGGGGTGTTGATCAGCCATAGAGGACCCACCTATGTGATTGAGCTAAGGAAGAAAAAAGCCAATAAAGAAGAAAAGTTCCATGATCTGGCCAAGCCTCTTCCACACAGGCAAGGTGGGTGCTGAACCCTTGGAGGGAGTCAGAGGCTCTTGCTTGTGGCTGTTCCTTCTGTTGGCAAATAACAGCAAAATAATAGCAGCAATAACTTCATAATAAATAGACGTAGAGCTCGGCACTGTGGCTGCACGCCAGACCAGAGCTGGGAAGTGCCAGGTGCACGTCGAGTATTAAATACCTTTTCTGAACATCTTAACTTAGCGGGCTTTATCATTTCAGCCAACTAAAAATCAGAACATGACTCTGCAGCTCAATGATGTTACCTCATCAAGATCCCCATCTGTTGACTGTTGGTCTTTTTTTTCTCTTGGTGTTTTTTATTTGTTTTCGGTTTATCCTCAATTCCCTTTTCATTTCCCTTCGTATTGATTTTGCAATTTTCCTTTCTGCTTTTCACACTTCACACACTCGCATTTCACTGATTTCTCTTCTTCCCATGGTTGTATTTAACATGTGCGCTTGTCTCCATGCTTAAACATACATAACCTAGATACCTTATCAGCGTATTAGAACGGCCGCCAAGTCCTTTCTTCTTTTCTTTTCACTTTGGTCGCACTAATGGCATCCTGGCAGCTGAGTGCCGGGACCTCCTTTCAACTGAATAAATCAAAACAGAAAAACAGGGTACAGGGCCGCCTTTGATAACTCCTCTGATCTTTAAGCAAGTTCACGTGCTCAGAGGCTGCAGCCTTATTTTCACATCACTGCGGGGCAGGAGAAGGGAGGGGCAGGGAAGGATTTTGGCAGAAAGCCTGATTTCTTCCCTTCCTCGTCACGGGTGTGTTAATGCAAAGGGAACTGCAGCTACCAGGAGCATGCACCTCGATCGCTGCCCAGCTCCCTGTTTCTAATGGTGCAGAGCGGCTGGGAAGCCGCCGGAGCCTTCGGGAGCACCCTCGGCTTTGGGAGAGCTGCAGCAAGTGGGTGATTCCTCGCCCCCGCCGGCGGGCTCCGTCCCACCCAGCCCTGAGTGGGGATCGAGACGCACAGGTAGGTAGCTGCAGGGGGAAGGTGTGCTTCCTCCTCCTCCCCTTGCATAACAGCAAGAAAACTGTTACATGCTGCATGGTGTGCGGTACCCATCTATATGAACTAGGGTATAGTAAAATGCAAATGTGTGTCTGGTTAACTTCATTCCCACTAAATATCCAGATAGTCACGGGCAGGATTGGGCCAGTCACACATGGAAGGCAGAATCCCCCCTGCCGCGGTCAGCCTGGGGCTGGCACAGCACCAGCTTGCAGCGGACGCAGGGTCGAGGGGGACCAACATCTTGGGGTCACTGCGACTTCAGAAGCGACATGAGTTTCTAATCCAGTCTTTACTAGCCTATTGTAATCGTGAAAACTCAATGCTGCTGTTAAATGGATTAATTTAGGTCATTCTGTCACTGAAAAGTTCCAATCCCATTGCAATAAGTTCTTGGGTTTTCGGAGAGTGAATAAGGTCTCCTCTTACCTCACTCTTTGGTGCCTGGCATTACCTGTAAAGTCTGTGCAGTGGAAGACAAGTGGCTGGTTAGTAATCTCAGCTTCTAAAAGATAACAAGAAAGAGTCAAGAAAATTTTAAAAGAGTATATAGGATACTAATAATCTCCTTCTACCGCAAGTTGTTTAAAATACACAAATTTTCACAAATTGGTCTTATAATGGTGCTGATTATTAGCTTGATTCGGGAAAGTTTGTACTCTGCAGTTTGAGTATGAAATCTCTCTGTAATTATTAAAAATCCATCTGTCTTGTTTAAAGACTTTTTTTTAAAAGGATATGAAGTTAATTTACTTATGTTGAGTCTCAGAAAATTAAATCTGTATTCATTGCAAGGTGCTAGTTTGGGGAGGATATGCTGCAATCATCATACAAATCAGAACTTAAGCAGGTGCTTAAGCACCACACGCATCTCAGTCCACAGCTTGGAGCTGCTAAAGATACTGAAGATCTATATTAAGCATGGATTATTCTGTATTTTTTTACCCATTTTCTTTATTCAAACCTTCACAGAGAGTCAAATGTATTTTACCTACAACGCTCTTGAAACAGTTCAGTGGAGGAGTCTTGTTCCTCTCAAGAGCTGCATGTCCCCGAGACACTGAGCTGACCTTCAAGGGTTTAAGCATTCTACAGCAATGGAGATAAATTAATGAGATTACAGTGAGGATAATCAGCCTTGGACAAGCCAGAACATAGGGAAAGCCAAGACTGGTCTTTTCTGTGATGAGCAATGATGATGTAAAAATCAGGAAACACGGAAAAAAAATACAACAAGCCCTATTTTTTCCCCTGAGAAGAGTATCATACATTTTAGACAATCAAAATTACATCTCCTGAGAGTGTGAGATTAATTAAACTGTGACAGAAGACCATATTTTCAAAATCCGAGGAGAAGATATTATTAGGAGAATCAAGAGCAGTAAAATGACATAAAATGCAGAAATAGGTGCTATCTCAGATTTACAGGACTGCAAACTGATGCTTTCCTGTTACTTTTCAAGTTTTCCAGTTCCAGAATACCTAAGTTGGACAGGGTGGTTTTTCAAGTCTTTTTCAAGTCTTAGTATCTTCCCTTGTCCTCTCCTCCTCATGCTCTGCTTCTCAGTAGTGGTTGTGGAAGGCCTGTCTTTATTATTATCACCATTTTATTAAAAGCTCAGTTTCTCCTGCATCTGAAACTTTCAGTGAGAGTTGGAGAGGAAGCCAAATGCAACACTACAAGAAATAGGAGAGTTGAATAATGGCGACATGAAAAGATTACCATTTGAGCATGTAAACTTTGTGGCTTTTTTTTTTTTTTTGTTAACATGTAACTCCACTTCTCTGGCCGAACTCACAGACACCTGTATTAAACTTGCACCCAACTTCTTCCTTCAAACATACTGAGTATCTGTGCACTTACCAAGGTATCCCGTCAAAAGACTAACATGCGAGTGGTCTAGCCGAATTCCTTAGGTCTGGAAAAAAAAAATCTGGGACAGGAGCCAAAGATCATAGGCAAGGTCAGATGTTGGCAACCTGGGTGGAGCATTGACCAGCTGGAAGACAACTATTGAGATGACACTAAGTGGGTTGAGGTCACGCTAGTTTCCAGTGGCAAGTTGTCCTCATGTCTCACTTGGGGGATTGCCCATGAAGGTTTGCTCACATGCAGCAAGATTGCCATAACATATCTAATAAAACCAGAACTGTTCTGTGCCCAGTGTTTCTAAGTTCATATACATATATATATATACATAAAACAACAACAACAACACCCCCCACACACCAAAGCAGCCTCTCTCTCTTTTCAAGAGCTTCCAAGCTAAGACAAAACATACAAGCAAAGAAACCTCTCTGAGCACCTAAATCCACCGATATCTTTCTTTACTCTCCAATTTCTCTGAGTTAGGGCTACTTAGAAAATTTCTGTTCTGACAAAGAGGAATACAAGGTTGATCTTCACGATCCTTATGAAAACAAAGCACCATTTGTCTCCCTCCACTGCTTCCAGAGTCTAGCAGAGACCTGGCTCGCAGCAAAAGCAGAGCTCTCTCCGTGGACTTGCCACATCCCTGCTCCATCACGTCTTGTTCTTCATGCTGCCTTGCCTGCGCTCACTCCTGCTCTTTCTTTCTCACCAGACACAAGCTTTCTGGGGCAGTGAACACTCTTGATGTTTTACATTCACACAGTAGCAGCTACAATGAAATTCCTGCCCTTAGGCATTAGCTCAAAACAAGTCTTAAAAAGGAGTCTTACATTTTTTTTGGCCTCGACATATGGCTCTGTGGAAAACGTGGCTCCTAACATGGCTTGGCCACAGCCTTCCTCTGCTCGGCTGCATGAACCAGGAGGAGGAGAGTCCCCCAGGAGCTTGGTGAGCTGCTCTTGCTGCCAGCAGGACCCAAGGAGAATCTTGGGCACCAAGGGGAGAGGGACACACAAGGTCAGTCCATGCTCAGCAGCTCAAGCACTGGGACCTGCTGAGATGGGGCCCAGAAGACCATAGAGAACACAGCTCCCAGAGAAGCCAAGTGGAGACCATTGGCAGTTGCTCCTGTCACGCTGTGCCTGGGGTGGGAGACAGAGCGTGAAGGCTGTTAGAGGCCACCACTCACTGGATTTTGACAGCTGACAAATACCCTGGAGGAGGATGACCTGCTCATCAAAGGAAAAATTAATTATAGATGAGATGTGAAGACACCGTTTGAAAGCACAGCATTTGGTGATTAGAAAGCGGTGGTTCAGGCTTCCAAGGTCACTGCCAAAGGGGACATTTGATGCCCATCTGACACTCCCCTTTGATTCCAAGCTCCTTTTAAGATTCATTCGCACCCGTCCTCGCCAGCCAAGACACAGCCTGGATTAGCAACACGCACCCTGCTCCCTGCATCTCAGCCTCCTTTGCTGCCTGGGCACATCCCCCCTTCTCCCGCTGCTCCTGCTTATCACGGATTTTTATATCTATCTGCAGTGTTTTCTCTCTGTGCTGCTCTCATTTCCCTCTGCTGTCCCTTCGTGTAATCCTTATCCTCCTCCACGCTTCGTTTAATCCTGGCTGCCCGATTATGCAAATTTCACATTTACATTTTGACAGGGCTCCTCCACCCTGCTCCCTGCGTTGTTTGCAGCACGAATCACCTTCTCGCTCTTCCCACCCCCAGGTCTTAGCCAGCTCTCAGCTCGCACCAAGGCACTATGCTGGCCGCAACACGTCCCCAGCTCGGTGCTGTCCCAAGGCCACGCTGCGAGGGGACTCAGGGAAGCCCTCAACCTCTCTCTTCTAGGAGGAGAAGCAGAAATGAGTCTTCTCACCTGAGCACCCACTCCCTGCCACCTGGCACAGAAAGGATAGAGTCCAGGGGAACCCAACCAGGAATATTATCAGGGATTAAGAGACCTCCTTCGTTCTCTTCCACTTTGCACCCATTGGCACATACTCCTGATCAAGTTTTATATCTATTCCACCAAGGAGGAGCTGCACTTGCGTCAATAATTACCCCTGATGCCTTTAAAAAATAAACTTCTTGTAAGAGATAAAGTTATGGAAGAAATATTTATTTTTAAATACCGTATTTTTTTTTCCCCTTACTAAAACTCAAGATTTTGCAGTTACATCTTTCACCTCAAGTTGCCTTTCTTGCTCCTGTACTCCACGCTGGGGATTACATGCCCTCATTGCTGTAGTATTTAAGGTTTTTCTACTAGACTATCACCAGTTTCTGTTTCTGCTCACCCTCTTCTGAGAAAGAGATTCGTTTCTGCAGACTAATGTTTTATTTTGGTAAGGCCTTATTTATCTTAATTCTAAGTACATCCTGCTCTGTGTTTACATTGAAGAAGACAAGGTCAGAGAAGTATGTGTCTTATTTAGACTGGGAAGTGATGAAGCCGGAGCACTCCTGGTGAGAAGCCTCCCCTTGGTAGGCATCATTCCTGCTGTTCGCCTATAACAACCTTCATTAGCTCCCACACAAGCCCATTACCTCATCTCCAAGAACTCTTCCCAAACAGTAGAACAACTTCTGGAACACCTAAAGCCGCCACAGCCTCACCGGGCTGGGTCTGGATGTACTTACAGCCACACTAGCATCATCCATGATCATAACCCATGTTCCTGACCCTGCCAGTACAGGCTGGGTGACATTAGAGCCCCAGGACATCACCTTTCTCAAGGGCGAGATAGTGATCCAGCCATGGGTCATGCCATTTCAGAGATGGGTAGCCCCAAGCCTAAGACAAAGCCTGTGGCAGAGCTGGAAACAGAGTCCAGACAGGCAAACCATGCTCCAGTGAGGCTTTCTGCATGATTACGTACATATGAATTTTTATGAGAGGAAGGCATTTTCCCTCCTCTTTAAGAGCCAAGCCTGAGCAAGCACACAGTCACCAGACGAAGTTGCCTTCCCTTCCCAGCGGTGCTGATCCCATGCCCGCTCTCCTTTGACATTTTTTCAGGCCTACTGCAACCTCCCCATCGTTACTCCTCTCCATTCCAGGCCAGACCCCCTCATCAAGACAGTGGGGGCCGTTTACATTGCCAGTGCTGAGGTTGGTACATCAAGTGGCCACCTCCTCTCCTTACTTTTCTGTAGCCGTGCTCATCTTGGAGCTTTTGTTTCCCCTTTTGTTTTTATCACCCCTAGATAAAGCCTGTTGGCTTTGTGGCTGGTTCAGCCCTCCATTTACATTCCCCACACATGCCTTTCTATACTTAGTGTCAACTTCCGTCCCCCTTTTATCACCAACCTTATCTTCTACCTTCAGCAGAGAGTTTTTGCTCCCTGCCTGCTCCTCCTCTCTCCTCTCCACATTTTTAAGTGAACTTTTCACACATGACTAAACCACTCCATCACGACCCCTTTCCAGGCTGGCCAGGATCAGAAGGAGTGAGCAGTACCAGAGAGGAGGCCAGTGCAGGGAATGCTTTGCGAGCCAGCAGTCGCACTAACGTGCTACCGCTAGCGCATCCCACTGCAGCCAGCACATTGTCCCCGAGGGAAGTCACAGGAAGATGATCTGCCGCTTCAGACCTCCCATTTCCATCCTGGCTCTTCTGCATCCTGCCGGAGCTGAGCACAGTCGTGCTGGCGTCTGGGGACCAGCGGCCTCTCGTCACAGCAGGGCTGCATCATGGCTCGCTTTGCTGACACTTGCTCCCACCCTGTGCCAACCTTTCCCTGCGAGGCTCAGATGCAGGAGGTGAAGCAGACAAAAGGCAGCAGGAGGAAAGTCCGTGGTTCACACTCACAGCCTGCACCGCAGGATGAGCCCTGTAATGGCTGCTTCTTTACTAGTGGAAAAGAGCAATAGCTGTGTGGGAAAGGTCAGGTGCATAGGGAAATAGAAGCTACCTAAAGCTAAACACCAGGCCAGTGGCTTGGTGATCCAAGGAAATCTTTCCCACTTCTTGCAGTGCTGCGGGTTCAGCCAGTCACTGCCACCAAGGACCCGCTACTGCCGGGAGGTTCCCCAAATGCTGCTTCGGCATCAGTCAGCACAAGCACTCGCTCAAGTTTCAATATGATGGACAACATCACGAGTCACTTGATTATTGCAAGTGAAGGGTGCCAAGCTGTCTGTAATGGAAGGGCCATTGCCATCATCTTTGGCCTGGCAGAAAGCATTCCAGCAAGGCACCAGTGGCATTAAAAGCCACGCTCTGCAGTACATGCGTCCCAGAAGGCTGGGACGCATGTACTGCAGATGCGCGTAGAGCCCAAGAAGTTCTGGACACTGATTTGAACTTCAGTTATTAATCCCTGTCTCAAGGCTTGCTTGAGAAGATGAGCTAAAAAACCCTGAGCTAAAAGTCCCAGCCTGTTTCACTCGGGAGGATGCTCCACCTCTATGTTTGTGTCAAAACAGGGGACTCTCACAAGCATCTTCATTGCCACGGGCTTGAATTATGTGCAGGGAGCTTGGCACTCTTCTGCTTCGCAGTAAACAGTATATTTCTGTGGATTTATTAATTCTTTTTGTATGCATTTTTTTCCTGTAGTGGTTTCAGCAATAAAGTAACCAGAGGATTTTTCCTGAGTTAATTAAAGAGGAGAGCAGTTCCAGGCAAGCATGACATTAAAGACTTGCCAAATACCTCTCTTCTGAAAATACTACCAGCCACTTTAAAGTACACTCCAATTCTCGAGCTCTAATGGAAAGTCCTTTCCAGACAAACTGGTTCAAGTTCCAAAAGATGTTGTCTGCCTGTAAGTTTGGGAAGAGGAATGGGCAGAAGAGAAAGGATTTTCATGGGAAAAGAGGGGAAAAGACTATCTGAGATAATAGTTAAAACGTTCTCTAAACCACTCCTTTCCTAAACACTTTAGGTGTCTGTGGCTCAAAACTCAGGGCTAGCAGGGCAAAGCAGAGTCTCTGCAACTTCATCACCAAGCCCAGCCTTAGTCCTGGGCATCTAAAGTCTGGGTTAATGTTCTCCTGCTCTTTTCCCACGCTTTAAAGCTCTGTCCTGCTGTGCTGGCTTGGACGGGAAACTCAAAGCAGGCATCAGTTTATATAATCAAGAAATTTGCTACAAACAGCTCCTTAGTCAAAAATCAATAGAAAAACTGATCTGCTAATTTTTGAAGTAGTCTCCTAAATGCAAAGAAGCCCTATGATGCTGGCTGCCTCTCAGACATGAGGAATGACACTTGGTATTGCTCACGGTAGTGCTAGAAAGTGTATAGATGGGGAATAGATTGGGAGATCTGCCAATACAAAGTTAATGGAAGTTCTCATAATTTCCCCAAGTGACACTACTGACCTGGGCTTGAAATGAAGCCAGGTCTGGTTTCACATCATCTAACATTTCACTAAATGTTAAACGATTGAGATAGAATTTTTATTAGATAGGCCAGTATTTCATAATTTACCACAGCCTCTAGATGTATATATTTTCTTTTTACAGGCCAAGGGATGTTTATTATGGTCTTTTGAGATGCATTAAAAGGGTGTTAGTACAAATAAAGTCCCCTCTCACTACTCTCCAGGCAAGCTGCAATATAACTTTAATACCAACCCACTGGATCCTGATGTGCTGCTCTAGTACAGAAGGATCTTGCAAGGACACCCCAAGGCTCTCGAGAGCAGATGTTTGATGAGAAGGAAGGATGAGGTAGGAGAAGGAAACATGGTGATGCCGAGAAGAGAGACCTACCCTTGCAAAGGCAGCCCACCAACAGAGTGTTATTTTTCACCATGTACCTACTCAACCCAATGGCACCCACAGCAGGGAAACATAAGGTAAATTAGTGACCTTTCAAGCCCAGATGTTAAGAGAGTGGAATAGCTGAGAAATCCAAGGGCTAAGGTCAAGATAAAGAGTGTTGCATAAATGCAACAGCTGTAAGACACTGAAAAGGCATCAGCGACTGCGAGCACCAGGAACATATAAATCACCCGGCACAATCTGCTGCAGAGAGGCGTGCTGAGCTAGACAGTCTCTTTAAACTAGTGCCAACAGTTTCCCAAAGTACGCAGTTAAAATTAGGCTCCCAAGTCCATATTTAGAAATTGAAAGGCACCAAAGGTACTAAGCACCCATCAAAACATATGGGCTGGAAATTGGGTCACACATTTAAGGCAGGGATTTTGGAGCCTAGATTTCCCCAAACTGGGAAGAGTCTCAGTCAGAGAGCCCTTTTCTCTGCTTCAGGCTGAGCTGAAGGAGTGGTAGAAGCATTTAAGAATCTCCTTCTAGATTACAGAGGGTTTTGACCTATATATAAGACCCAGCAGCCTAAGCAGCAGAACTAATGAGATATGATTTCCAGTATTTCTTTGCCATGAGGATTTTGTGATACCTGTAAGGAATGAGTTTATGGAATGGTCTTTCTCCTTTACACTCCCCTTGTTTTCCGAAATGGTCTTTCTCCTTTACACTCCTCTTGTTTTCCCTCAAACTTGCAAAAACTTTGCATCTTTGTACTATTTGGTTAGAATTGATCCATTGTTTTTTTTTTAAAAAAAAAAGAAAGGAAAAGAAAAGAAAGAAAAAGAAAAAAAGTCTCCTTCGGTATGTGGAAATTTGTATAAAGATTGTGGGATCCTGTCACCTATGAAGTACAACAGTAAAGGTCATATAAAGCTCTTATAAAACAAAGGCAATGTAAATCACATAATGGTACAAACTGAAGGGCTTTGTGTTGTTTACACATCCTCAGCATCATCAAAGGTAGATCAAAGGTACACAGCAGAACATTTTTGAAGGTTGGGAATGCTTACAAAGACCTATTTCAACCATATTCTGTCAATCACATATTTTTCTTAAGCAGTTCTTATACTCACAGGAAATAGGTTCACATTAATACATGTACTCGAATCTCCAATTTGTTTTACTGAGATTTTTCTTGAAACACTATAAAAGCTCTGGCAATTGGGGAGGAAAAAAAAAAGGTGGGACCAATCCACCTCTAATTGGTAGCATATGTTCAAAAAACTACCACAATATAAAGAGGTTTTTCTTTTTTGTGCATTTACTTTGCAAGTTTTCTTGTTGATTAAGATGTCTGGTTTGGTTCACATCAGATTGCAGTTCTCCATACTGAACAGGACATTCTGGAGTTCCCTCTGCTCAGTCAATAGAGATTTAAACTTCAGTGCAGAGGACCAACACCAGGCTCGGTACATAAGGCTGACCACTAAAAAAAGTCCCCTCAACTTCATGGTTTTTCTTCCTGCGCCAAATCTGAGTTTAGCCAGATAATTGGAATTCTAATTTCTTTATTGCTCATCAGTTTAAGGCACTGATCTTGTAAACACTCATGTGTTTGTGTTTATTGCTGTGGTTTCAGTTATTGCCCAAAACCATTTTGCAAAGTTCAATTACTATTTTTTTCTCCTTTCCTACAGAATCACATCCTATGAATGTGATCTATTTAAAATTAAAATGAGCCAGTGATTAACAATTCTTTCCCAAATCAAAAGGAAAGAACAACAACAAAACTATTTAGGCAGGACAAAGCTTCATGGCTTCTGAAAAATGTGTGTATTCCTCACTTCTTGTCCCTTTTGGGCTTTACTTGGGGAGAGAGAAAATAGACAGAAACAGCCTTGCTCTCTCAATTTGCAATAACTTCAAGGAAATCATCTTATCAGGTCTTTAGAATTTTTTTTTTAACCCCAAAATATAACAAAGCATACTCTACATATACATGTATTAAAATAGAGATAAATGTCACATTTTGGTTATTAGCAGGTATATTTTCTAAATGTTATTAACTTAAACACAAGCTTACCCTGAAGCACACACAAAAAGGAGCTTTGCAGCTTAGACAGATGCTTACAACAGCAAGACCCTTTAGGGAGATTGTGTTTTTCAGCTTTCCCCTGCTCACAGGTGGGGCTTTTTAACCTCAACCTGCAGCAGGATGCTAAGATGGCCTTAAAGAGCCTGGAGCAGAGAAAGGCTTGGGAAATAACAGCAGGAGTAGCCAATTGTTTTTCTGACTGTGTGATTTTTTTTCTTTTCCTCTTAGTGTTATTCCAGTTGCTTCTAAGTCCACTGTGAGCAGCTACAACTCAAGTTTCTTTTGGCTTCTTGGGAATTTTATCAAGTCACTAGAAAGCGTTTGCTCTCAGATTAAACCTCATGTTTCCTTCCACGCTGTGTGATTTGGGGTCCTGCTCTGCCTGGGCTGAGAGCCCACCGGGGGTTCGAGCTCTGGTCCTTGTGAGTGTACATCTCCCAGGGCCACACTAGGCTTGATATCTCTTCACTCTGACCCAAGGATGGTGCAGGGACCCTTCCGGTCACTTAGGTGACCCCACTGAAGGAAGCTCTCAGCATCTGGCTCTACCACACGTTCCCTAGCTGACCAACAGCAAGGAGTATTGAGGGGCGGGCAGAGAAGGTCAGGATTTTGTTCTCAAATAGCCAACCCCTTCATGGAGAGTTAATTGCCAGAAGTTCAGCTCACATTGTGCCAGATCCTTAGGGGAATTCAGCATCCAACAGCACCAACAGTGCCAGTGGGAGAGCTGGCTTTTCCAGAGGGTTCAACATTTATACCATCAACTTGCTTGAAACCATGGGAGTTTCAGCTGGCACTTGACTCTGAGCCAAACTCTCTCTGCCAGCTGCCCCTCGGTGCAGGAGAACACTGGCTTTTATCTCTCAGACCGAGATTCTCAGTGCACTAAATTATTTTTGCCTACATCTCTGATGTAGCATCAGGATTTCTCCCACTCCACCTCAATTCCCCACACATGAAGCTGGGGCTGTAGCGCTTCTCTCAGTGCTACACCTGGTTCCTGCTGCCTGCTGCGTTCAGGTCTTCTGGCCTCCAAAGCAAAGAAAAAGGATTTAAAAATGTAATGATAAATTTAGATCTCTTTTTCAGGGGACTCCTCAGCTAGCCTGTGTATGTACAACAGAATTAATTTGTCATCATAATAATCCTCAAAAATGCTAGTACCCTGGGGACTTATTGATACAATATAAAGTTGCAGATAACATCTTTGCCAATGTGCAGTGGTATCAATGCTGTTGTCTATCTTATTTTTCTTCCTTATAATCTTTTCTTGTCAGTCTTTTAGGTGGAACTAGCATTTTTGTCCTAATTAGACAATTACACATTATGATGCACTAATTTGTTAACCTATGTTCACAAATCTTTTAATTACAGCAAACGTCTTTGATGTGCTGTTATTATTCAGCTATGGCAGTAAACAATTCAGCAGCTAACTGGAAGGAACTCATTATTTTCTGCGAGATATTGTCATTATTTTTCAAAGTATTTTTTTCCCTGGAATATAGACTCAGAATAACCAGAGAGATGCATGGAGAGAATCATTTCAGAAAACAAATATTGGATTCCTTCATGCTGATAGTTGTTATTGAAAACACAAAGACTGAGCCTATTGGGGGTATTGGGGACTTCTCTTCAGACTCAATTTCCAACCCAAGTGACTGAGAAGCTTCATCTAGTGGCAGCACAAGCAACAGCAATAGGTACTTGATGTGTGGCCCTTCACTGGACTTGCAGGTTTTAACATAAGACACTGCTGGTTTCATGGGACTCGATACAGCAAATATTTGTGCTCTTTTTTAAAGGCAGAGTAAAGATTCCACATGCCTAGAGGTCTCAGGTATCCCTAAAGAGGAGACTTCACCCTCATTTCTTGCTCAAGCACAACATCCCCAGGCTGATACCTTTTTCTCTAGTTACCGCCATCGAACTGCGCTTAATCTTTACAGGGGTTATGTTGTCTGGTTAATATTGTTAAGCTTTTTCCACCTCTGTTTCATGCAGAGGAACACAGCTCTGGTGATCCCTGCTTGCAGCGCTCATCCCCTTGAGCGGATCAGCAGTCCGCTCCTTCCAACGATGCTACGTACCCCTTTGCAGCGACGTTCGCTTGTGCACATCGCTTTGGAAGTAATCCCCCTTCTATTTGCAATGCAAGGACACAAGCACTCGTCTTACTGAGTGTCTCTTAACTGCAATTAAAGGAACCAGGCTGCTTGTGGGAGCCCCACTTGAAGCCCGTCACTCTCCAGCTGACCTTCCTCTCCATTAATATTCTGCGCCGCGCTCGCATGCAAGATGCAGACTTTGCTTTCAGTGCTTGATTGGAGGCATTCACCCTGCCGCTGTTTTCATCGGCTTGCACTGAACGCCTCTGTGTGAACCAGGGGAGCTGCTCACCCTACACCAGCCAGGCCCCAGCTCCTCCAGAGCTCGTCACCCTCCACTTGCCTCCTTTGGAAGGCACTGCAGCTGGACGTGGGTTTCAAGCAGATAACTAGGTGAGACTATCAAAACTGCAAAGAATTGGATTTTATCACCCAGAGGGGTATTAGGAAGCCACTATCCAACCTGCGTCCCTATTAGGATCAGTAGTGTCCAGATGCCTAGCAGCAGCCTGCCTGTCTTGACGATCAGTTAATCTATGTATTTGCCAAATACAGAGATGAGGCCCAAACCTTTGGTTATTCCACTTTACCAGGCCATCTCTTCTGACTTTGCATCCCTCAAAAGAGTAGCCCCCAGTGCCTCCTAGGAGGGTAGAACTGGAGAAAAGAGCATTTAACACCTTAAGTCATTACTTTAATAAACTATATTTGGTCATCACAGTTCAGCCATACACAAGCACTTGTCTATGCTTTCTGCTGGAAGTAGAAAGCAAGACCTCTTGTCTATAGCCATAAAGCAAATGGCAGAAAACAGGGCTAGCTCCCCAAAGCAAAATCAGCTCCCCCTGGTCTTTCCCAGCCCACCTTTTCCTAATCTGTTCTTAAGGAGCTGTAATGAGGGAGGTGTTAGGCCCTCCCTGGCAATCTCTGCCAGCGCTGAGCTCACCCGGCCCTGCAAGTACTTTTCCTAATGTGTAATCTGTGTCACCTCTGCTGTAATTGAGGGCCATTATTTGTTGCCCTGCCTACTTTGCTGGAGGAGAAGAGCCAAGAAGATAAGAGCAGGAGGAAAGGGAGCAGCTGCTCTGCTTGCCCAGGAGCATGGCTGCATCAGCCTGCTGGTTCTCAACTCCTTTCATTTCTCACACACAGAGGCTGGTTTCCACTCCATAAACCCCAGCAGAGAATGTGCCTTGGTGAGCGGCTCAGCGAGAACTTGGAGGGTTTTGTCACTGCTTTAAAATGTCAGATTAAGCTGTGCGTTCACATTAGTCCTGTTAGCTTTAATATACGTGATGCCTAATCTGCTTGGGCTTCTTTATTGACAGGCTGCATCTCTATTTGAGCTTGAATAAACTTGTGCATAAAATGTTATCAGCAATGACAGCTGAAAAGAGGTCTATTGCTCTTTAAATTTTTGATGGGAAGCAAGCATCCTGTCATTTGTGATAGCATTATATGTAATCCAACATAACAACTTGATAGTCTGATATAACAACATTCCAGCTTCCCTACTACCATTGTAAAAAGCTGCTGTGTACAAGCTGCTACTACACAAAATAATATCAGCCCTGACAGCTGGAAGGAGAGTCAGGCTTCTCTCTTTAAATTTCTAGCAAAAACCTCATCTTTATTGATTTTTTGCAGGGGGTGGATGTCGCCTTTGCCCCAAATTCCTGGGGAAATTGGGCTGGTTTGGAAACTCATTACAAGATGAAGGTGCCTCGCGAGACGTGTTTATTTTCACAGCGCCGTCTGCAAACCCGATCGGCTGTGATTGTGCTCGGCGCAGCAGCACGGGGCCCGTCTCTGAAGCCTCCGCTCACTGCGGAGCTGCCATTTCAGCAATAGCTTCTGAGCCCACTCAGTGCCACCCGCTTCACCAGGGTCCCTGCCGCTCCAAGGTTGCCCCATCTCCTTCCCTTTACTCTCAAAATCCTGGAGAGAAGTAGAACCACAGTGCTGTTTTTCCACCCGCAGTTCTGGGGACGTGACCAGGGCCAGAGGTGGTTTTGGTCTCCCCGTGGAGGCATTGGGACATTGTGCCCTTTCCTCCAGCGAGTCCTTGGTCTTTCTGCACTGGGTGCTGCCCATGTTGCCACTCATATAAGGGAAGTCTGAGGGGCTAACATATAGATCACATAATTTAACCGCTATGGGTTTATTAATTGAATTATGACCTTTTCTACTGCAATAGCAAAACTGCCTGAGGTCAGACAATTCAGAAATTAACTCCAAGTTAATTTGCACCAGCAAAAGATCAATACATAGGATAAAAGATATCCATTGGATTATGAGCAATTCATGTCCTAAAGAATATCTAGCCTTTAAGTGGACTTGATTTGCACTCTTTTACACCTCTTTCATGCTGATATAATTGATTCAAGTCAATGAAAAGCCAGTGAAAACAAATTCGGTTTCATTTAGCTGAGCTGTACCAGCATAAACCTGCTATGACAGAGACACCAGCCCATCTCAACGAGGCAGACTGTCCCACAGCGCTGAGACGGTGTCACCAGCCTCACCATTAACACCAGGGAATGGTTTCTTCCTCCCCGCGCTCCCCTGCATACCAAAGCAGCACCAGCAAGCCAAACAAGTGACATGGAGGTGTGAAAACCTGCAAGCATGTTCAGATGGGAAAGCACATTTTAATGTTGAACCGTATATCGCTAAACAAGCTGCCAGCCAAAATCTATGGGCAGGTGGATACCAGACTCTTATGGAAATCATGTAGCAGTTTTAAGGCATGGATTTGCTAACAGGGCTCGCTCCACCTGATTCCTGGCCAGCATAATTATGATAATCTCACCTGTCCTTTGGCAGGGCACAAGTCCCAGGACATTGCTTGGAGCCCAATGCTGGGTGCTTTTGCCCTTGCATCCACCCTTCTATTTCCCTCTGCCCAACTGGCTGCGATGCTGCCTTTTTTTGACTATACTACTAAACCCTGCACATCATCATAGTTATGCAATAGATTTATCTTGTACAGTTTTGTATTCCAGGTGTTTATGTAGTGCTGCATGCATGGCATTTTAGAGAAACATAAGACTCAGGTCAATGCTCTGTGTGCAGAGGTGCAGCTGTGGGGAGCACCCCAGGCTGGGGCATTGCAGGGTGCATTTGCAAAACCAATTTTATGCAAGAGGTCTCATATCCAAGGCAGGCAGGGACTGTTTCCCTTTCTAAGCAGAGGAACTGAAGCATTTCTCTAGCATCAGCTCTAAGCCTCTCTGTCCCAATGGCTCTAGCAGACCCAAGGAGAGCACTGGAGCCAGCCTCTTGTCCTGGGGCACTCGGAGCTGCTCCCTCAGCACATCATGGAGGAGGCTTAATCAGCTTGGACATAGTGCTGAAAAGTTATTTCCCTGACAGCTCCTTAAAAAAAGCCTTAGGGAAGTGGTCCTATGCACACACATATATACACACACACACACATATATATATATATACACACACACAGACACATGTAGATAGACATAGGTGGACTAGAGGCCTTTATGGTGAAGAAATGTCACATGAGTGGGTGTATTCACAGACCTGCAGACAGCTGGTCCTGCTGTCTTTAAAGAACAAAGACTGTTTCCCCCAATCCATCCTCCAATGGGAAATGGTGGAAAGATCAGGACTTCTTGAATTCCATGGTGTTTTTGTAATAAACTGGAGTCCAGTTGCTGTGCAGAAAGATCATTTTCCTTCTCTCTGCAATCTTCTCTCTGAGAATGTTGCTTAGCTCAGTAACAATTAACATCTTTCATATTGCTTTACTTCATAGTCTCTTGACAATCTTCTTAGGCATAGATTTGAGAAAAACAAGCATGAGAGTGATGTAATGTAAACACACAAGTAATTATCAGCTGTTAATAGAGCTAAATTAATGGTTGATCAGACCACACATGTGTAATTAGTTCCAGGTTCTAGGTTAAGAGTAATAAGAGACTTCTGTTCAAAAGAAAAAGGAAAAAAAAAAAAAGCTGTTATTAAAGCAATCCAAACACGTTGCAACAAAGCTCTTGACTTCTTTTGTGAAGCTGGAGGCCAGGAACTGTGTCCAGAGGAGCTTTTCTCTAAGGATGGATTTCACCTTCTCACCAGTCCCAGCACTGAGCAAAGGCCACGATCGGGGGGAGAAGCGAGCTGTGCCCCGTGGCTGGTGCCTATGGCTGTGCTGTTCCTCACAGGTGTTGCTGCTCTGACATGTTCACCAGGCAGGTGGTACTGCGAGGAGCCTTGGTGAATCTCTGAGTGCTAAATTACTTGATTCCAGCACAGTGAGGGCTCCCACATTAAAACAATTGTTCTGTTTTAAATGTCAAGAGCAAGGCCATCGCTGGCCGATCAATGTGCACACAGGAAGAGGTATTTTCAGTTCTGCGTCTCCCATTCATCATTTTCTCCATTGCTTGTCTTGTCCATGATGCCACCCCAAGCCAAGCGAGAGGGACACACGGTGCCCTCCATGTCCTTGTTCTTCTGCGCTGCAGCCCAGCCTGGACAGGGCAGTGGGAAGGGGATGGGTTTGTCCCGGGGAGGAATTGTCACCAGGCACAGGCACAAATCTGGGTTTGCAGGGGACACCATGTCCTGCAAGATGCTCCCTAAGGGCAGACATCTTGCAGGGGCTGTCTTTTATTGTTATAAAACATAAAACAGGGAAAGGGGGGCTGAGGAAGGAAGTCAGGAGAGCCGGAGTGATGTGGTGACTCCAGCCTAGGAGCTCCCTGCCTGCTAATGAGGCATGAAACACCACGCAGTTTCTGTAAGGCAGAACTCACTAATGGATTGTCGGACAGCTTGTCTTCCCCGAGAAAAGGGAGCAGGAATTGCAAACAAAGGCAGGTGCAGGAGTCAGCTTAAAAAAAGGAATCAGAAATCATTGGATAAGGACAAAAAAAAATAGGTTAGCAAAATGCTTAATGACGTGAAGCCTTATTCAGGCTTAAATGGCTGCTGCTCTTCTCATGCTGTCACACTGAATCTACTTACTTATCACATGGTCTAATTATGGGGAAGCTACATTTTACAAAAGGGATGGTCCCTGTCTAGCCTAACTTCCTTCCTTCTTGATCCAGCCATAATGCCACAGTTAGGACATCTGGTTGTTGCCAGATCTGCTGTCTCTTCTACTAGTGACAAAGCTGGGATCCTGTGTGAATCCTACACTTATTCACAGTGTAACTGCCATTAGCGACAGCCAAGGAATCTAAGAAAGAGGCCAGAGACACTAGTTTGACTATCACCGGTTCCTAATAGTTCTCAAAATGCCTTCTCAGTGAGAACTTAAATGGGGAGATCAAATAAATTGAGTGAACATTGGCATTTCATTTCTCCTGATGTGCACCACAGCCATTTGTTGGTGTTGTCTTTGCATTCCCAAGTTAAATTTCACATGTCCGTCTTATAGGTCTCATTTACGCTGTATTTTTTTTTCAGTAAACACAGATCGACTCCAACGATCTTAATTAGAGTCCTTGGAAAAACCCAATATGCTATAATTCTTCCACTGAGGTCTATATAGAAAACAAGCAACATATTTTGAATGTAATGGTAACAAACAAACACATAGGCATACACCCAGTGTATACATACATACTTCCCTAATATGCTTGCTTAGACTTTACAATCTGTTTATTAATTCATGAATAGACTTGATATGCCCTCCGGAAAAAAATACTAAAATAATATCTCTCAATTGGCTTCACTGTTAGCATGCCTCTAATTAACTAATGTACACCTCCACTTGCTCTTAGACAATCTCATGATTCTTAACACCAGTGTTGTTAGAGGCCAGCTATAAAAATTTTTAACAGCTCTCATTTTACCACTTTTCTCCAAAGTACATGAAAGCGGCTTTACTTATTTGACCTCTGCCTTCCCCTCTACCTGATTTTTAACTCTTCTTTCCCATTGTAGCAAGGCACTGCCGCTTCTTCCAAGATGTCCAGTGGCATCTTTCCCAAATCAGCTGGCATCAGGAGGCAGGAACTGTCAGTCTGTCATAAAAATATATGCACCCCTTGATCTCCAAGTGCAATGGGAACCCTGTAGCCTAACTTGCACTCCTCAATAGGAAGGAGGAATCCTGAAGACAAGTGCAAATCTGCAGTATTATTATTATTAATAGAAGGCAAGCAGGATTATGTACTCAGCAGGAGCTTGGCTAGAAGCCTGACAAAGCTGGGGTATGGGCCACACCTGGCAATTAAGGAGAGCATCAAGAGTCAGATGTGGTCAGGTTAAACAGCACTAACAGAAAGTGACCCTTGGGCTCAGTGTTGAGTCATTAGTTAGAAAAATGATGCATAGGGAGAGATGCTGTCTCTTGACTAGCTGTTCCTGGACAGCATGCTTTTAATTGGAGGTCACTCGACCAAGCTACAACAAGGTTACAAGGGCTCGGTAGGGCTGATGAAGCTGGCTGAGGAGACCGTCTGGAGGGGCGTGACCTTAGGCCACCATTTATATATATATTTTCTCTTATAATTCACAGATAATGAAAATTCTGATGTTAGCCACGAGTTGAAGAAGGAGAATAATCTATGCCCTGCCCAAAAAGAATGCGTGGGCCAAGGAGCCATTTCTGTGGCTCTATGCTCAAGCTCTATGTACGCATTGAATGCCACTGGCAGGTTTTGTCTGGATGGGTCGTGTAGGACATACGAGAGCCTGAGCTCTACGTCCACCACTCTGCTATGCAGGTGAATGGCACGCAGGGTTATAGTGGCTCCCACCATGCGTAGGGTGCTCCTCGGCCAGATGTTGCCCTGTGTTTTGTAGCAGCTAAAGGACCACTGAGTTATCTCACCTGTTTTGGAAACCCTCTGTAACATCTTGTGGTGGAAACAGTCTCAGCTAAACACCATACATACGAAAAAATGCCTCCCTCCACTTCCAGCACTGACGAGCTGCAGTAAGAGCTGAGGACACTGGGTATTAGGTCCTCAAAGCCTTTTGCCAGCAAGGATAGCAAGCAGCTGTGTGTCACATCTAGCCTGTCTAGCTGGTCAGAATGTGCAGAACGGCTGCTTCCTGCCCTGAGCAAGTCTGGTCATGCCATGCTGTGGGGCACTTGCATTGGACCTTCTTGCACCATGTGGTGCCTCCTTGGTCCTAAACCAATGTTCCTGCATAATCTGCACCACTAATCAAGACCAGTCCCTGAAGCACCTGACTGTCAGAGCTGCACACAGGTTTGTCTCAGCGTGAGGAGGAGGGCCAAGACATGCACGCCTCATCCAAGGACCGCCTCTGATAAGCAGACCAGGGAGCTCAAATACTCCACAGCACAGACCCACTTAGACGTGTCCATCATGATTCCTCAGAGGTCACTGGAACAACAAGGAGCTGTCACACCTGCCAGGGAAGGTGCTCATAAATAACATCAGCCTGTGACAGTCGGGAGGTGTAGCTGTTTGTAGGCAATTGCATGTGAAACGGGCAGACAGGTGTCATCAATCCTGCAGAACCCCCGAGCCAAATCACGCCGCTCAACAGTTCAAATTCAGAGCACAAGTCAGGTATCAGCTGCAGCCGGGAAGTTAACCCTTGTGCTTAAAAGCCCATTCCTAGCAACAGCTTTGGTTCAAGCTATTTTGACATGTCCCTGCACTGCTCCTATCTCTGGATGAAAGGTGTGCCCTTTGGGGGAGATGGGTGGTGAGCCTGTTTGATATGAAATGATATTGGTGACAACTTATTCCTTGGACTGCTCAGAGGGCTAGACAGGTTCAGTGGCATTTCTGTGGTGCTTTTTAAAGAAAAAGTAAATAACTAAAGATGCAAATGACGCAAGTGTAAGGGAAAAGAGGTGCAGCAGTATAAGCCTATGGAGATGAAGGTAGCAGCCACCAACAGCTTGACACATAAATGAAAAAGCCCAAGAGAGAAAAGGGAATGTGAAACTATCACCAGGAGTTGAAAAGCAAAGAGTGAAAAGAGAGAAAAGGGATGAGTAGGCAATAGCAGAGCTTTTTCAGTTGTCCCCATGTGAAGGGAGATTTCTTGTAGGGTATTTGCTGCTCTTGGTGACCACATCTCTGAGCAGAGCAGGAGGGTTGGATCCCCTGTGCCACCCACTGCCTCCAACAGACCTGAGTGACCAGACTGGCCTTGCCCTGGAGCAGGGCAAGTTCTCTCTCTATCTTCTTCAATAATCTCCTTGCTCAGGTTCCTCTTGTTGCTAAACTACATGCAGTCCAGCAAGGGCTGTTGCATGAGATTCCAGACACCTCCAAAACTCAGAGAGATATTTTGGCAAACACTGTAATTGTTTTTCCCTGCACTCTCAGCAAGCTCAAAAGTCAAAGGCTGCTTGGTGGATTCTACCCGAGTGTCTGGGATGTGGGGTCAGCCACACTCTTTGGTTCACAACTGTAAAGCATGCTGACCGTGTTTTAGGCAAGTGACAAGCATCAAAGAAATTCTTTAAAAACTAGTTATTATTGGCATGCAATTTTAGGGGAAAAAAAGGGCAGACTTCCCTCTCTTTATCACAGATTTCAGAAAGGAGCTATTAGGACTATTCCCTGGGCCATTTCCTTGAGGGTATTGTGCAGGGCAATGCATCACATGAAAGCAGCACCATTTGTTCTCTAAATCATTTGCACTTATGTTGAAATATTACTGAATTAATTCCTTTTCCCCCCTCTATATTGTGCTGGGAACAGTGCCCACACAATCCAGCTGTGACAGGAGCGTATGTGGAGGGATGCTGAGCATGTGACCCTTCCTGCAGCATCCCGTTTCCTCCCTGTGTCCAAGGCTCGGGCTGGCACAGTTTTCAAGGGGATGAAGTGAAACATCAATTTGCTTTTGCTCTGGTCCTGGCACCCACCATGCCCAGCATGTGTCAGTGCTATTGGGGTGACGGAGGGAAGCTCCTGCAGACCAGATCTGTTCAGCTTCCCATGCCACAGTGACGGATTTCCTTGCAGAAGGCACAGAGCTGTGTCCAGGCAGAGAATGGAGTCACGATGGTTTGGGAAAGTCGGGTTCAGCTGGAGGCATCCAGCAGCATGGAGCGTCTTGTGCAGCGCAGCTCACTCCCACCCCCTTTCTCCACAGCACAGGCCAAACCGCAATGGGGGAAGTCTCTTCTTTGTTGCACATCTTTACAGTGCTTCTTCCAGTAGCACATAAAACAAATTAGCCACTTAGGCCATTATTGGGCACTTATGGCCTTTTGATGTTTATGATTTATCGCAGCAATTTGCACTTAGGCAGTGCTGAGGCCAGGACGTCAGGGACTGCGCTTTGCATTTTGGTCGCCTCCTCCTGCCACGGCTCTCAGAGAGCTTTGGAAGTGCCGGGCCACAGCAGCAGGGGGATGAGGATACCCAGACGGATTGCCAGCACTGGAGTCCTGTCCTGCAGGGATGTGTCTGCCCATGTGCCCCTGCAAACTGATGCTCTGATCCTGATGCATTCAAGTGCACAGGGACACAGGCAGCAGAGCAGCAGTGCCAACCCGGCCAGGAAACCCAGCTGCATAGCCAGCTGCATTAGCCAGCGCAGAGCCAGCAGCTCAAGGAGAATATTTATTCCCCTTACTTTGGTTCATGTGGCTCTGTCCAGCTCTGTCCATTGCTTAGTGTCCCATTCTGGGTCGCTAGTACCTGTACATCCCAGTGTACAAGAGCCCGTGGGCACTCTCAAGCCCCTTGCAAAGCCAGCAGGCTCTCCTTGATTCTACAGTGAGAGAAAAGCAGAGAGGCTGGTGAAATTCGGTAGGACATGGTGAGTCCAGCCACTCTTTATGTGCCAGGTTAAGCTGAGCAAGGTGCTATGGAGAGACCCCAAAACTGCCGTCGCCAAGAGCATTCCCATTCAGTGGCTCTGCATGTGCCTTGCAAGGAGTTTTCGTCCCTTCATGGGACCTGATGCCTGGGACAAGCTGCAAAGAAACAACTCAACACTTTCTCTGATCGCCTGCTCCCCACTCTTGAGGTAAACTCAAAAGTTTACCTGCACGCAAATCAAAATGTCAGCATCTGGCAGGAGGGCTCAGGTCTCTCTTGTAGGCTGGTGGTGGCATGGGCTGCTCTGTATTTTATTTTGTTCTCCCAGACACTCATCGTCCTATGCATGCGAATCACATCCCAAAGTAATTTTCTTAGCAAAGGCAAGTGTAGAAAGCTAAGTGTTAAATGCTCTTTCAAAGCCACCAGGAATATCAGTGTTTACTTGTTTCGCAGTCTGTAACAGATGCTGGCATTCAGCATTCAGACTGCCTCTGGAAAAAAAGTGAAAATCAAGATTGCCACGACAAGGTTAGCAAATGGCAATTCTTTTCTTCAGTAAAGTTCGTCTTTATGAAAGAGCGACTAGCATGTCCCTGCACAGTGAGGTTTGCCTTTGCCTGCTCCACCTCCCGGGCCTCTGTGCAGCTCTTTCGAGCTGCCACAGCTCTTTCGAGCACCTTGGGGATCAGGTCATGATCCAGGTTCCTGGGGGAGGAATTGAGCGACAGTGGGAGGAAACGGGCTGCTCACAGCACACCAAGGCTCACGGCAAAATGGGAATTTATTGCCTAATTAGGAGAGACCTTCCCTTCCCTTCCTGTTGCCAGAGCCAGCATCGAAAAAATGCAGATCAAGTCACCTTCCTCATTTCCCCCAACCTTTTTCCTTGCCACCTCTGGTTTGCGTAGGATTTGATGATTTTCTTAGGGTATAGGCCAATGTTAAAAGTTCTCTGAAATCACAAGAGCTAGAAGGTGATTTTCTTACACAATATTTGGTTAATCAAGAAATAACGTAACTGCAGGCATCGACACTGTAGGAAAATAGACTAGAGTCCATCACAGTGCAAACAACCTGCCAGGGAAGAGGAGGAGGGATCAGTGATAAGTGACATTCCTGGAATTCTCTTCTCCAAGCAGTGAGCCTGTCAGCGTATACTGGATGGGTCCCTCCATGTGTGACTGATGCCACTGGTCACAGGGCAGGCCTCACAGAGACCCCTTGGGCTTGCAGCTTTTGCAGCTTTGGAGCCATCTCCGCTAACAGCTTTGGCAACGAGGGACCCAGGGGAAGCCAAGAAATTATGGCATCTCTTTCCAAAGCAAGGGGCCAGCTGCCAGGTGCACCTTGGGCTGGCCTCAGACAGGAGCTGGAGAGCTGGCCATGTCACCAGAGCTGCTCACAATAACAAAGTCTCCTGCAGAAAAAA
>JAUBNY010000511.1:3904929-3915585 GCA_032275445.1 Crypturellus soui | reverse complement strand
GTATCATAACATTTCCTGGCACTGCTGTAAGAGCACAAATCTTGGGAGCTGTTTGATCTCAAATGAGTTGTGATCCATTTGCTATTTAGTTTTGAGCAAGCAGACATTCTGTGCTGTGGAGCTTAGTGCACCTGGGTTCCCTCCCGGATTTATAACCCTTCCTCTGCTTTAAGCTTGGGATGGACAATGATGCTATATGTAGCCTCACAGCAACCCCCATGTCCAAGGCTCCTGATTCAGCAAAGCACTTAAGCATGTGCTTAGCATCAGGCCGACCACATCAAGCACCCGCTCCTGTTCCCTTGTCTTAATGGAGATTAGCGTGTGCACTGAGAGCTGGTAAGATCTGAAAGGAATTTAGGCAGTTGGTTGTATGCTTGTGTCAACAGGCTCTTGCCAGGCAGGAAATGGAATTAACCACGTGCTTCAAATTAAGCATGTGCTCAAGTTACTCACTGAAACTCAAGTTATTCAAGGCCTTATTTTGTTATTCCAGGGCATTGGATCTCAGAGAATGTCCCCTATGGCATAGCAGGGAAGTAACCCCAGCTGGGAGGAGTCTCGACACGTGTGGGTTGAGTCCTGGCTCTTGAAGGCTCTGTGGAAAGCTCGGTCATCAAAGATGCTTAATCCCTCTTGGAAGAGCTCCTTCTGTCCAGAATGGTGCTCAAAGCCGCTTTAGGCTGGAGCTCAGGCCTGGCTTGCCTGGCACTTTCCAGACTATCAGCTGTCTAACATCTCAGGTAATTAATACAGGATGAGTTCTCATAGCCTTGTCTGTGTAATAACTTTTACCACAGACATAAAATGCACCTTTGAACATATTTAGACACCCCTGTAAAGATATCGACCCATATTTTGCAAGTGTGTCTCATGTGAGACCAGGCTGCTTGTTTGAGGCTTACGGTTAGGGTTAGGGTTGCAAAGACCAACAGGGACCTGCGGCAGACTTGAAGTTATGGCCTGGATCCCTGTCTATCCGCCCCAGCACTGAGTGCTGTGAAGAAAAAATCCAACGGTATTGACTGGAGCCGGGCGGGAAGGAGCGTGTCTCACCAACCAGCCACCTGATCGATCGGCTAATTACTTTGCACGAGGTCTACGCTCCCCAGCCACGTGGCCGCCCGTGCTGGTCTTTCAGCAGCTGCTCCGCTTCCAGGCACAGGAGTCGAATGTTCCATGTAAAATCTCCCAGTCGGCCCTTTGGGGGCCCTGGAAACCCGTGATGTTCCTCCTCTCCCTTTGCAGCCAAGGGGAATTTGCCACTCATCTTCCTATGTCCTGAATACTTCAAACAACCTCCCTGAATTTGCTCTTATTGATTTAGGACAAGGCTTTGATTCTGCAAACCATGAGCTGTCACTCATGAAACTATGACAACTTGGTATTAGCGACAAATCAATGAACTTTTAAAATGCAGCCTTAGCAAGGAAACCCACTTACTGCTAAACCCTGATACGCCTGGTGCTGAGGCAAGTCAAACCCGTATCTTAACCACCATGGGATCTTCTCCCGTTTGATAGTTCCTCTTGCTGTATCAATAAGGATTATAAGCCCTCATCACTGTGATTTTACCCTCCCTGGAAGTACTTATGAAGCAGGTGATAGTAAAAAGGAAGGGTTTTGCTTTCTCTCCATTCTGAGTATTCCCCCATAAATGCCTGATAAATAATAAATCTACTCATAAATTGTGTATTCACCATTTTCTTCCTCCGGCCTCAACCACCTGCCTTCCTCATCTCCGCTCTTCTCCGAGACCAACGGGAAAAAGGGAACTGCACCAGGGGAGATTCCTTATGCCAATGTTCAGTGCTGCAAGAAGCTCATCCTTAGCCATGGGAATGTATTCACAGAGTTAAGGCTGTTTAACGGAGAGCCTCTGCAGTTTTTCAACGCCTCCCCTGAAACAGTGATGAACGTGATGTTAACCCCTCGCGTACGCGGGATGTAACAACGTCAAACAGCCACATGCTTTAGAAGAACATATTATTTACCATCTGCGTTGTCACTGCTATTGTAGACCCTGCTGAGAAGCAAGTCCTGCCCCCAAAGCCTCCCATCCACCCATGCAAACATGTTTTAAAAGCAATCATTTTCCTGTTCCTACAAAGTATAGATTATTGGTTTCCCGTTAAAAAATCCCTACTTTTTCCTGTTCATTTTGGTCCAGATTTCAGCATTTCATACAAATTCTTACATTGCAACCAACAGAAACTAGATGTTACTTCAACTTTTTTGCAGATTTTTGTTGTTTTTAAGCTTTGAGTTTGCATCAGAACCAAGTGGTTTCACATGAAAACAAATACAAATTTCTTACCAAAGAGCATCTGAGATGATCAAAATGGAGTCAGCCTGACATAGGAGAGCCCCCTGCTTCCCAGCCTCCCTTTGGAAAAGATATTTATCATCACCCCTTTGCTCTAGGGACAACATTGGGGATATTGGAAAAAGGGGGTTGCCCAACTGGACCTCAGACAAACATATAAACAAACAATAAAATGTGGCCTGTTTTCCAAGCTGCAATCAAATGCAAAGGGAAGAAAAAAAAAGCAGTTTAGAAATATTTCACACACTTCTTTCACCATAATGCAAAGGCCAGATATAACTTTTGATTAATAGGGGCTATGGAGGGCAATAAATGCAGCTTTAAAAGAAATTCATTTCACTGCAAACACAATCAGTCTTTCAACTCCTCCCTACCTTATAGACATTATAAATATTTTTGCCTGGACGTTTAAAAGAGCCTAAGAGAATTAGGCACCCAACTTCCATTAAAAACACTGTCAGAGAGGATGTTAGACTTGCAATCCTGCAATGAAAGCTGCCGACCTGCAAGGCTCCTGCAACCAGCATCGAGGGCTTGAGCATCTGGGATGATGCATATGGCCTAAAACCTCCGTTACTTACATTATGCAAGGAAACCAGAGCCCTCTGCCTGAATTAAGGGTCTGCACCCAGAGTTTTGATCTGTTTCCATCCCTATGGCCCTTCAAACCACTGCCCCGTGAGTGGTTTTGCGCACACAGCATTGGTGCTTATTGCTGTGTTGGAGGCAGAGCAGTGGTTAAATGAGATGAATTCACCCAGTGCTTCTTCCCGACACACTCGGGTGCGTGAGTGATTCCTGGGAAGCGTCAGGAGCGCAGGCAGCGGGTGCCGTGCAGCATCCTAATATGCGTCGGGAGCCGGTGCTGGTCCTTCCTCCTCCGGGGATGGGACGGGAGGCGCAGGGCTGGAGAACAGCAATTCCCGATCTGTTTTTCTACAGTGAACTGGCACTTACTAAAACATGGTTCCACGCTGTATAATTTCTATGGCTTTTATTAATGCAGACAGTATAGTCTCCATAAAGAAGAAAAATTACCGGTGGAAGATAAAACTAAAATACTAGTTGCATTACAATCACATTCTAGTGCCGCAATAAATTGCATGAAGCCAATAAAGCAAAACTAACTGAAGATATTTGACACAAACCAAAAATGAAATGAGAGTCATTATACAGTCTGCTACAGGGACCTGCCTTGATGTAGTTAAAGCAATAAACTACCTGGGAGTAATCTTTACTTATTTTAAATTGCATATTCCAATTGCAAAGCTGTTTCTGGCATTTCTGCCACACTTACTTTGCTCTGCTCAGAGAAAGAATTACATGTCTGGATAAGTCATGTCCTATTAAATGTGCATCATATCTGCAGCACTCATAAGTCACTTGAGTCATAATATTGTTTATTCTAACATTAGTCACTATTTTCTGTCATAAATTAGCTATTCTCCAGAAGAGTGGAAACTAGATCGAGCCAAGGTTGCAATTATTTCACACATCCACGTTGGCACACAGACTAGATTAAGTGGCTCTCTCTACAGAGGAATTATCATTGCTGGTCCATGGGTCAATTATAACAAATGTATTCATGCTGCTCGCCCCCAGGTACCTTCAATAATAAGAGTTTGCCTTCCATTCCCTCCCTAATTATTCTCCTGCATGGTCGAGCTGACCCACACTTGTGCAGGACGATGCAAGCAATGCCTTTCGCGATATTCAAGGTTAAACCCTCCCAGTCATAATTTACTTCCAGGCCCCTCAAATCCTCCCCTCCCCACAGCATATTTGCATGCAAATAGGTCCAACGGAGGCGCTTCTTCCGTACAACCGGTCCCGTGCTAATTAATTGCCAACTACGCTTCCCTGGGGTGCCAAGCAGCAGCCCTGACCCCCCTGCTGCAGAGGGAGGGATGCCATCGTGTTGCGGTTCTCCCCTCTCTAATTTAGCAACTTGCACTTGCTGGTGCTTCCCTGCTGCATCCGGCTCCTCTCCGCATGCTGGGAATGGGCTTCCTTCACCACCAGGGCCTGGGAAACAAGTGCTGATGTGGCAGAGAGAAGGGGCCCTGGGGCAGGCAAATTTGGTTGGGACACATTAAGCCTTGTTTGTATACAAAGCCTTTTAGTTAAAATGGACTGTTTTCCCCCAAAGGGAGGAGGCTATTATATCAGTGAATGGTGCTTTCTACTAAGACAGCTTATTGCCTTAGGGAAGTGAGAATTGGATGCCCAAGCTGAAGGTGCATTCAGACTTGAATTAAAAATCTTCGATAGCAACTTTTAAAAATTGCCACTTGTTTGGAGCTAGCTGTACTGCATAAAATAAACCCACCACCCCGCACATCAGTTTGTTTCCTTACTGATGGATCTATGCACTCTGTGAATCCATGCTCACCATTTCCCTCTTCAAAATGTGAGTTTGCAGGGATTTACAGAAGAATGGAGTACTGTTTCCTAGAGATCTAAGGGATGTGGCACAAATGGGACCAAAAGGAAAAGGTTGGGTTGGCCCTAACTCATCATCTCTGTGCTGGCACCCAAGCAGAAACATTCTTGCCCACAAGTCACATGCTGGAAAATGTCCTAGGTGCAAGGTTGTCCTTTTTGCCCTCTCATTGCTGCCCTCTTGCCCAAATCATGCCCTAGAGCCCAGCATGGCACAGCCAGCACTGGGAGCGGGTCAAGAGAGGGAGCAGAACAAGGAAATCAACACTCCTCAGTATGAGCTGCCTCCTCCCTGAGCTTCCAGAGCAGCTGTGAAAGAGGAGACACAGCCCAGCCTTAAGTGAAACACCTTCTCTGGAGGAGATAGAGGGCTCAGTTTCTTTTGCTATTAAAAATTCCCCTGCTGAAGTGGGGGCATTTATTAACCTCAGTGTTCAACTCCTGGCCACATTCCCGCGGAGAGGGAGCCCTCCGGCTTACCTAAACTCCCGGCTATCCCTTCCTGGTCTGGACTGTTTACCTGCTGCCGGGCTTGGTGCGGTCTGATCCTGGCTCCGTGGGGTTTGCTCCATCCTTCCCCGGCTGCTTTTGTGGCTGCTCTGTGCATCCCATAGAGCCAACAGGGATGTGCAAGGCCACCAAAATGGCAGATTGGGGCAGCCTTGCATGGATGGGCAGGACTGGCAGGCCCAAAAGCCCATGTAATATCCAGCTTCTGCCACCAGCTGATGGCAAGCATCTAAGAGCAGGTATAAATATAGGGCAGGCCCATATGGACAGATTTCCCACCTTGCCTCTCTGCATCTAGTGATCCACAGCACCCATCCCACTGGAACACGGCTAATATTGTCACATTCACCAGCCTCAGCAGGTTTTCCTCCTATGGGCTCAAAAAACAATTGGGTGAAGTTGCACCAATATTTTGCACTAACAGTACTAATGGTAATATTATGCACATCTTAACATTGTTCCTGGCAAAGTAATCTCTCCTTTGGCTGCCTTGGTGAGTGATTCCCAGTCCCTGTGTTATGAGATGTGCCTAGGCAGAAGGACTGTCCCCTATGCACCATGATAAACACATATGTTTTTACACATATATGTGGCACATCTCAGGTCCCAAAACAATATCCCATGCACAGATCCCAGAACGTCACCTTGTACCTTCCTCCTTTCTCCAAGCAAAGCATTTTCCACAGTGTTAATGCCAACGCTTATGGGATTCAGATTGGTACCAGCTTCCCTGCCCATTCTTCCTCAACAACCTCCAAAATAAATGCTCCCTCCATCTAATAAATGCTTTCTCAAGTGTTTTATAGGAAGGAATTTAACGTTACCATTCAACTTTCCTCTTCCCAGGCTTTTCCTCCTTTTTATACTGTGTCTTGGACATCGAAAGGGAATTTAGAGCCACTCTCACTTTCACTGAAGCCAGTGGCAACAGCCTGTGTGCAACTGGCTATCCTGCCAGTACTTTTCAGTCCTCTTTCCACCACCAAGCATCATGGCAATGGCCAACGTTCTCCCTGTGGGTGAGCAGGGTTGGGGTCTTATTTTCTGTTTGTGGAGTAGTAAAGAGGCCAAGTGTGCAATCCCACTCCAGTGTGGAATCAAGTTCTCCTCTCAAGGCAGCAGCAGTCACAGTGCTTAGCACCGATGCCCTTCTCTTCACCTTTCAAGTCCGCTTCCTTTCTGTGCTTCTTCCCACGTGTACTTCATCTTCACCTCCGGGATGTCTGTCTCGCCTTTGAAACATCAGCACTCTCCTACTGCTAAAGGATGTGGAAGGATGAATCTTTTATCTCCCTTTTCTATTAGGGAGGTTGATTCTGGGTTCATTGGTTAGGTTTAAGATGTTATAAAAGCATATGCCTGGTGGGATTTAAGGATGACGACCCTCCAGTGTCACTTGAGTGCAGACAGTAGCAGATTGCCTCTGTCTGCTTGTCACCTCCTTAGAAGGAAAAGCCTGCCTGGAGTGAGGATGTACAGATAATGGGGACTAATTCATGTTCAAGGCTGCTTATTCCCATCCGTGCCCGAAAAGCCTGGGGAGCAGCTCTGCTCCCCACAGGTAGCCCCGAGCAGGTTCTCTAGACCGACTCCCAGTTCCACATCCTGGTGTTTGCGGAAGCTCCTCTCTGAGGATGGATCCATACAAACCCTTGGAGAAAACAGTGAGAAGCCTGGAGCAGACTCCGTAATAATGTGAGATGGACGGTTTCTGCTCCTCACATATACAAAAGGTCCACAAGAGGCTGGCACAGTTTGGGCTGCAGACCTGCTGTAAGCCATCGAGGAGACCTTTCTGAAGTAGTTCCCACTAGAAAATACACTTTCCACTTAAACTGAAACTGCTCAAGGGAAAATGAAGAAATTTCAATGCAGTTTTAGGTATATAAAAAAGTACTTATGAGAAAATCAATTACTTTTGAAAAACATTGATGATGTTCCCAACGCACACAACTACTTTACAGTTTACTTTTAGTTGTAAATTTTCCGCTCCAAGCATATTCCTTGGCCTAACCCAAGACCTTAGCTCATGGTCTAAGGCATGATTAATGCTCTACAGCTTACTCCTGAACATGTGCCCATGCACAAGAGCTGAGAGCATCCACTATTTGCCTGTGCTTTGTTTCTAAAATGCCATGGAAGCCCCAGCTTCATACGAAGCTGAAGTAATCTACTTTCTGGATCAAAGCGTCTCCCATTTTTGCTATGATGAAGCAATTTGACACTTTCAGCAATATAAACACTCTCAGCCCAACCTAGAAGAGCAGCTGTTCTCAATATTTCCAAGAAGCTTTTCCAGATTTGTACAAGAATATGGTCAGAAGTGCAGGACACCCAACGGTGGGAATATTCCCTCCCAGCGAGACTCTTGTACATTCTTGTACATTCTAGTAATGGCAATGAGGTTCCCATTTCCCCTGCTCCTTACTCGCAGAAGATCTAAAATCCTCACTCGGGCTGTCACAGTGGAGGCCGATTACCAGCACTGACCCGGTGGCTGCCCTCAGCCTCCCCAGACGGTGCATAGGGACATCTGGTCCATATCTGTATTGCTGCTTATAGCTGGGGAGTTCCTTGTGCAGGAATTGAGGGGGAAAAGGAAAGGGAAAAAGCAGATCTAGCAAAGGGAAAATGAGATTGGCAGCCCTTGTGCTATGAAGCACTGAAACAGTCCCAGGCTACAGGGAGTCCTAGCAAGGGGTGGATTAGGCCATCTCAGCTGGGAAGGGGATAACTCCCCTTTTCAACTTATTTTCCTCCAGCAGATGGGCATGTCTGACAGCTGTGAGTGGAAGCTTCTTGAATCAAAGTGCCTCGAGCCTTGGGACCAGCATAAGCGGCAACTCGGCTACCAGAGCCCAAGACCTTGCTGACACAGCGCAAGCATTGAGGCAGAAGTGACATTTGAGGAGGACTTCACAGGATGACAGCGGAGGTGATCTGACAGCCTGGAACAGATTTCCTTCCAGGTGTGCAGGAGAGGCAAACAGAAAGCAGAAGAGTCCTTGGAAAATGTGACCGGAGCAAACTGACAGCCAGCATCAGCAGCAGGAGAAGGGATGAACCTCCAGGGAAAAGGAGAGCTGACACTGTAGGAGATGCTAGTGAAAGTGGGGTGGACCCCGAACACATCTAGAGGTATTCAGTGGACCACAGTGTCCCTCAGAAGAATTTCCGAGGGGGACATAAATGAGTATTTCCATGCAACAGACATCCCATGCCCCCCACATTGCAGCATATCAGAAACAGATCAAACTGCAAGTATCTGAAACATGCAGATCAATGTAAAGTTTTAGGCAGGAGCTACATCACAGAGACCCACATGCAGCAAAATCCTCAGGGGCGACTGCACTTTCAGCACACAGATATCAGTTCAGCTGAAAAGACCTAAAAGTGGCTTTGAGCTCAGCAGTCCCCACTTGCCCTTCACTGCCTGTCCCTCCTCTGAGGGAAGCATGGGAAAAAAAGCCACATCTTTAATTCTTACCAATTTGTGGCTTTCTGCTAGGCTGCCCTCACTGCAATTTTGGAGCACATGCAGTGGATCATCCCACCTGGCACCGACGACCCTTCAAGAAGGGTGCCAAAATGGGCTGGAATGCAGGTTATTTAGAAAAAAAAAACCCTGCAGCTCATCCTTTAGCTGCCCCAAATGCAGCCAGCAACCCTTGCCCCATCAGGGTCCCCAGCACAAGCAAGGACACTGGAGCAGATGGATGGCCAGAAAGGGACTGTGGTGCTCCAGGCACTAGTGGGTTCCTCCTCACGCTGTCTTTAAACAGGCTAGAGTACCAAAATCTGATTTATTCATTTTCGCTTCTGAACAAGTATTAAGATGAATATCAAAACATAATTGTCTCAGCAATCTTCAGGCTTTTGCTTATCAGCAAATGATAAGGCTACATAGCAATGTGCTCATTTGTCTGTAGATCTCTATAATCCTATTAAGTATAGAGTGATAACTGCTCCGCTGCGTGTATACACCCCCATGCACGCATTTATCAAGGAATGCATTTAACACACACCCCATAGAGACACGGCAAAATTTTCCCTTTCCTCAAGAGGCTAAATGCCTCAGCAGGCAGCAGATGCCAGGAGAGGTTTTGGTACTTTGTCACCATGGAAAGCAAGCACAAACATCCCTTGTATTGTGCCCAAACAGTAGCTCCAAGCTGTGCTTTTAACTGTGACAACTCATCAAACACCCAAACTTGGCCTCAATTAGCAACAGAAGCACTTGGGGTCAACTACCTGTCCTAAGGCAGGATCAGGAAAAACGTAGGAGCCTAGCTGTGAAGAAAAGATTGTCCACAGATTGTATTACGGATTTCCTTAAAAAAGAAGGGAATTTTCCTGACTTGATATTTCATATCTGGAAGCTACAGGACAAGGCTCAGGACAGGACCTGCCCACACTTTTACTGGCCATGTGCACCCGTGTCAGCACTGTTCCCCATGCTGCACGCACCTGCAGCATCTCTGGGCAAACTCATATGAGATGTTAGACTTTTGTCCTGTTTTCACAACAATGGCCTCCCACTTTGGTCAAATGCTTCTGCTCTCAAGTTTCTAGACAGCTGCCAAGTGAAGAAATCATATGCAGGAGTGCTCGACAGCGCTTCAGTAGAGCGCACAGCCCAGGAGCGCGAGCCTGCACCCCAGGCAGAGACAGCCACCGGCCGTGCTGCGAGGAAGGGCTAATCCCATCCTTCTGCTCACCTGCTCCGCTGGCCTGGAAGTGCTGACCGTGCCAGGCAGCGCCCGGCTATCTGACACGCTCGTGAGCCCACACGCCACCAGCTTAATCTCGTTCATGACCTCCCCTTACACTTGACGCAAGCCCCAGCTGCAGGAGCTGTTCACACGTTCTGCTTCTCCCCCATACCCCCAGTACCCGAGGAAGCGTGTTTTCTTTTCTGGAGTACTTCCATGCTGTGCTAGCATGCAACACTCTTGCGATTCCTGCTCAGATCCTCCTCCGGACATGGTCTCCCTAGGTTAGCATGAGTTCAGTCTCGTGGTTGTTTCAATTACGCTGACCTCCCCAGTTTTAAACATGCACAACATTTTTGAAATAAAGAAATTTCAGACAAGTGAGTAATAAGACTCACATCTGTCATTTCTTCCTCCCGAGCCTTGATGGTTTCATGCTGAGGGAGCAAGGCAACCATCCCAAGAACAGCAAGCAAGCACACGTCTTGCTCGTGTCCTCAGCATCTCCCTTCATTGCTAGACTCTAACCTTGAGCTCAGCAAGGGAGTACTGTTCACCTCTTTCCACTTTTCAACTTTCCATTGCCCCATAAATACCTGTTAAATCGCAGCCTGAGGGCAGATGGAGCTGGCGAGCGTCTTGGGGCTGGGGCCGTCATTAGGCGGA
>JAUBNY010000511.1:3888129-3904829 GCA_032275445.1 Crypturellus soui | reverse complement strand
TAAATACCTGTTAAATCGCAGCCTGAGGGCAGATGGAGCTGGCGAGCGTCTTGGGGCTGGGGCCGTCATTAGGCGGACGGCGTGCTGCGTGCTCGATGCTGTGCAGAGCCAGCAAGCTCAGACGAGCTCCTGGAGTTCATTACTGCTCAGCATCACTAGTAAACCAGGTTGCTGTGATGCTTTTACTGCCTCTCATAAAAGAGCCTTCTTCCTGCCTTAGCGTGGAGATGGTACTTGGACCATATTTCCTCCCTAATTGCAGGCTGAGAGGTACAAAGACACTGAATGGAAACGTAATGCTCTCGCATTGAAGTGAATTGGGTTGTCAAGATGCATTCAGGAGAACGTACTTCAGCCTTTAGGGTGCACAGAGGTAGGCAGAAGAGCAGAGCTTTCTTCCAGGCTGCTGCTAGACTCAAAGATGAAAAGCCAAGAAGCAGTGAGAGATACAAAGAAAATAACACAGAAAGAGTATTGATAACCCAGGCAAATCACTCCTATGGACCTTCTTTGATTACATTATCTGTTCATTCTTCTTTACAAAGTACTGCTATCACACAAGCATAATAAAACAAGAATATATAAATGGAAGGAATTAAGAGTCATCCTATTGGGACCAATTTAATCTTTGCTTCATTTAAAAGAAGAACATGGCTCCCTTATCTAATGTACATAAAATTGCTCTTTATTCCCCAGGTTTACATATATATGACAGACCTATATAAATATGGATCTACTCCTTTTTCCTATTCTGCTCCTGCGTTAGCCTCTTTCTACATATTAACCATTTTGGACTTGGATGATTTTACCCTACCTAGCTGCAATTATTGAAGATCTACCCTCAAACTTACATTGGAAATATCACCTGAAAATTAGTTCATTTGTTCATTGTGGAGGACCGCAAACAGGCACATTTTTGCTAAAGATATATAGAGATGATGACATGACAGTGTCTTCTCAAGACTACGAGCGTGGGCAACTAATGCTTGAGCCAAGAAAGCAGTGAGAACGATCACAGGTAGCTCTTACTCAAAGACAGACACAGGTATTCAAGGGAATAGGTTAGTTATTCTGCATCCCAGGAGGAAAACCAGCTGAAGTTTTCAATCTCAGGAATGTGCCACCTCTGTCCATCCTTGCTAGGCCGCCTTCTCTGGAGTTGTAGCACTAGCACACACAGCCCTCCCCTCTGTACGAGACAGGTAGGAAACCATCAAGTCCTCTGGGAAGTGTCGTGTCAGGACCATGTACACGTGGAAACACTGAGAGCTACTGGGAGGTTATCCAAAGAGAGGGCTCACCCATCCCAAGGGTGGCCGAAGTGCCATGGTGCATGTCAGGAATCCACAACAGCGTTCGGGGGAGTCACAGCCCACAGAAACACGGGGAACATGCAGCAAACCGCAACTCCCGACAGAAGGCTTTGAGCAACCACCAAAAGGCATTTCAGTTTTTATAGGTTCAAGATTTGAAACCACAAGGCAAAATTGCTCCCAAAAGCAGATTTTCCCACACTCAAATATAAATCCTCCTCTCCTCCCCAAAATCAGATCTCAGTCTGTTTCCCTGCCCAGCTTTCCCCTGATTCTGCTACTGATATCGAAAAGAACTGAGTCGTGGTGAGTTTACATCCTTGCTGATATGAAAACATGTCCGTTTCCCCAAAAACATTTTCAAAAATGTGAACATATCTCCTCACCTCCAGAGTTGAGGGGGGAAAAAATAACGGTATTTGTGGATCATTTACTGCTTTCTACCACACTGAAAGCACCAGAGGAAGCCCTGCTCTTTAAAACCCACTATCATACATGCAATTTCAAAGTGCTTTTTTCTGTTACTATCTAGTGGCTTTTTAAAAAGCAACTAACAGCAGTGCTGGAATGGCTAATGCCTAATTAGCTAAAGGGTAATGATGCTTCTATGAATGAGCCTGACATTGTGTGCTATAATTATTATCTAGCTTGATATCACGTCCTGCAGTGGGCAGTTGTAGGTGCCTTGGGACAAAGCCGAGACGCAGGCAAGTTGGCAGTGGCTGATGGCTACCTGCACCGGGGGCACAAAGTCCAGAGCCGGCTACTGCTTCCCTAACTGCCTGGAGCAGTATGGAAAGACGACGGTGACTGCTGCATGTCTGGTTTTCTCCAGACATGTCCTCATTTTCCACTTAAAGTTTATATGCTTAAGCTCAGCAAGAGGAATGCGGTCGTTTCTCTGGGATTCCCGGATGCCAGCAGCCTGCAGAGCAGACAAGTTTTGCAGGGATAGAGCCCGAGCACAGGCAGTGAGCTGGGTCTACACGCAGCGGGTTGCCTGTCCCGTGCCCGCACATACCATCCACAGTCCATAATTCCAGCTAGATGGAGGTCAAAGAGCTGCCGAAGCCTCCTCTGCTTCTCTGTGCAGTCAGGATAGGTCAAGGAGCAACTGGTTGGTGCAACCACCTGAAGAGGCTGAAGGCTCCTACTGGAGCTGCTGGTCCTGCAAAGGACAAACTCACTTCTTTGAGTTGGTTTTGCGGTCCGGCACACTACTAAATCTGTTCCTACTTGATTTTATTCCTTAGACCACTGTTTCACTTTTTTTTCTAATAATGTAAATAACAGGAGTAGCTCAGTTTTGCATTTCAGGCTGTTACAGAACAAATGTCAATCTACAGGCTTTGAGAGGATTTGATTCCAGCAGGTACAAATGCAAAATCAAGCTCTCCAGAGTCACTTCCCTACCCACTATGCCAGGACTATGCCAGGACGCTGGGTCTCCAAAGACCATCTCTCTGCTTAAGGCTCAACTTCAAAGTCTGCATTACCAATTACAATGGTTGGGGAAAAAAGGGTCACTAGAGGTTATCTAAGAAAAACAAAACCCACACACATCAATTGAAGCTTTCACATCATTTTCTGGAGTTTCAGGTTTTGGGGTATTCCCATAGAAAAAGGAGCCCTTGGGGAGGACCTGTGCAGAGGACACAGGACCTGTGTCCCCTTTGCCACCCCCTCTCCACCAGCCAGACGTCCCTGCTCAGGGTGGCTCTCATAGGGGTGCCCCAAGGACCTCAGCTCCAGCCCCGCATGTGGCACTGACAAGTCCCCAGAGAGTCGGGTAGATTTCTCTGCTATAAATCTCAAAGTTTCCAGTTACCCGTGCTGCAGGTTTGAGCCTTCCAACATGTCAGGGGCTCCCAGCTAAAGAAACTGCCTGGTGCTCAGTGTCCCCAGGAGCAGAGACACTTTCCTCTACAAGCTGTGACACCGAAACAGAGAAGCCTGCGCGCGGAGACAGCCTGCTCCAGCCCGCCTCTCCTCTGGGAAAGCTCTGGCAAGCGGACGCACACCACATGCGAATGCTGTTTTTTGCACTTTCCTCTTGTGGCAGAAGTCAGGAGAGGTGCGCGCACGTGGGCCGGAGGGGAAGGCTGGCTCATCCGGGGGGCCAGTGAGATTGCATGCTAAAAGGAAACTCATGCAATACTCTACCTGATCTGCAGAATAAAAACAAAAATACTCCCCTCCCCAAATCACACTATTAATAAGCAGAAGCAGCGCATGGAGCCATAGGAGACACATTAGCTGTTAGAACTGCAGATACTTCTGTCCCTCCCTCCCTATGTAATCAACATTTTTTTTTTGGCTCAACTCTTGCCCTTTCATGAGAAGATGAAAGTGTCAGGATGACCCTCTTGCTTATCATGCCCTGCATGATTGGAAGCTTTGAAGCTATAATATGTAGAAACACTGGGCTCTCTGGTGACTTCTCCAGATTTAATTAGCCCGACTTTCCGTGATAATCTTCCCTCCCCCTCCAGACAGCCCTTCTCCCCCTACTCCCGATCTGCAGACAAGCTTCTGGATTCATCGACAAAATAGCAGCTGCTCAAGCCCTCCTTTAATTCAGAGCTTGGCTTTCCAAGGCGATCTGAAAAAAATGCCACCCCAAAGATGGAGCTGCTTTTAGCATTATACACGAGCTGCAACTGCCAAGAAAAGTTTATCTTGGAGCCAGTGTGAATTCTCTTGCTCCAAGTTAAATATTTCCATTTAAAAAGGAGAACGAACTACACTGTGGGACTTCCAATTGCTTCCTGAAATATTAAGAAGGAATATCTTTAAACATTAATATTTTGTTATAGTGCTGAAGTCTTTCTAAGGGAGGTACTTTTTAGCGCCATGTATTTTTTGCTGCCTAATTGGAGTCTCTGATGTATGCATATATCCCCTCTTTTCAAAAGTCACTAAAAGCCTTGAATCTGCCTTCCAAAGTAATCAATTTAAAAAAAAAAAAAAAGAAAGAAGAAAAATGCTCATTTTGTGTTAGCTGTTGCTCTCCCTGGGAGGATGCAGGGGCAGAGGACACCTTCATTTAGCCCATTGCTACAGGTGCACGTGTATGAAATGGGTCACAATATCTGCTGAGCTTCACTGTCCCATTGCTCACTCAGTTTGGGGCTCCTGTAGCCAAGGCGATGCCGAGAGAGCCATGCCCTGGGCACACTTGTGCCTCCCGTTGCAGGCAGGTCAGCCAGGGAGCTGCGGACGAGCAAGCTCCTCACCTTCCCTTGCCCTGCAGACCAGCTCATGCTGGCCAAGGCGCCCACCGTACCAGTCTGCCTGGACCTTGCCAGAGTTACACTCATCACCACGACCTGGGTCGATGCATTACCTGAAGCCTTCGAGAGGCATAACTGCATTAGGACGAATGCATGGATGTGTAGGACAGCCCCAGCTCCCAAGTCTGCTGCCCCTAGGTGGCTTCACCATCTACCATCCATCCTCCCCAAAGCTCCTATGGAAATGGTAGATCAGGAGAGCAGATTTACTGCTGCTATCCTGGTAGGGAGTTTAAAAAAAAAAAAAAAAAAAAAAGGAGCAAGAGAAAAATGATGTTGCTTCCAGGCCATTTACATGTTCATTTCTCAAGAGAATGTGACACTTTATCCCTTTTTTCAAATTAACTTTGGTGTCACACTCGGAATAAAGAGAGACGATAGAAAGGAACTGAAACATGGTGAAATAAAAGACTGCAAGTCTGCATGCATGGAGCATATGTTTATGATCTATAGGAGCACAGGGGGAGGGCCGGGGGAGTGGAGTCCTGCTATGTCAACCATTGTTCAGCAGCTTGGTATGTTGGCTTCATCTTGCAAGGTCTCCCAGAGGTCCTTTTTTCCAGATTTTTTCTTTTTCTCACCCCCCCTTCAGGGCAAACCGAGTGCTTTCCTGAGCAGGCAGTCTGAACCACTTAACCATTTGTGTGCTAGCCGGGACAGCTGTCCAGACCCAAGGGCAGGTCCTCAGGTCCTCAGCCTGAGAACATCAAAGTGAGTGCGGCAGCTCCAGCATCAGCTGAGCGACAGCCTGGTCCTCACCCACCACTGCTCCCCCTACAAGCAGGCAAGACCAGGGTGGCAGATACTCATGGAAATTGCCACCCAAGATACAACTGAAGGAAACACAAAAAAAAGACTATAGAAAAGTCCTGGTCCAAAGGGTGGGTTTTTTTTAAGAAGCAGGCTGCCTTCCTGCATTATGTGGCCATCATGAAGATTGAGCTTAAGCATCGGATTTCACACCATTTATGATCTCCTTCCAGGAACCCTTTTTTTCTGCTTTTTCTGACCAACTAGGAGGCCTAGCCATAGTCTTCCAAAGCGCTCCATGACCATTCCCCTTCATCTGGAGAAGAGACACCAGGAAACAGGAACTGTGTGGCCCCAGGAGGCTACTGCAAAATAAACCAAATTCTCCACTTTCTGAACCCGAGTTTAGCTGTTTCAGCTGAAGTCAAGTTTGGCTGCTGCTGTCAGCCAGGCAGCGCTTAATCCCCAGAGTACTTGGCACAGAACAAGGATTTATTTGGTGTTAATTATTTGTGTAGCTTTTGCCTTCCTGACTTCTGTCTCTTTGCCTTGTTTTACAGTTTTATTTGGTTTAACAGCCTTTTGGAGATTTGGTCTGTGTTATTTGCACTGGCATAAAACCATGTTCACGTGATCTGGCACCATTTGTACCCTCCACGGGATGGATGAAAGAGCAAGGAAAGTGAGGGTGCTTTGTGCTTGGGCCTTTTCAAAGGATGAAGCCAAAGAAATTTCCAATACTCTACCCTGTCAGTGTCTCAGCAGCCAGGAAGATTCCCAAACAACATGAACAGACACATACAAAAAAAAAAAAAAAGAAAAACTTACTCAAATCACACCTTTGAATAGCATCAGCAAATCCCAAACGAAGACCCTGATTGCATGGAGTAAGAGAAAATCATACAAATGAGCCATTTAAACACTATTTCTGGCTAGAGAGGCTATGAGAAAGTCTGACACCTGGATTGACCCTCTCAGGTTCATTGAGGTGAATAGACAAAGACAGTGTTAGGGAGGTAAAAAGACCTAGGCAATAACAGATCCACAGCATCGGTAACTCTGACCTCATTCCAATTCAGAGTGAGCAACCAATGATGCTACACAGGCTTTTCCTTGAGAATTCACATATTCTGGGGCTGTTTCTCTTTCCTTTCACCACATAATAATAATAATAATATTAATTTTTAAAAATGCTAATTTTATGGGGATGAGAGAGAATCAGGAAGGGAGAGAGCATGATGAGAGCTTGTCCTGCTTCCAGGAAGCTCCAGCAAGCAGCTCCGCAGAGATGCCACGGGGAAGTGGAGCAGCTTTCTCCAGGGCACATATGATTCAGCATTTTTTTTTATTATTACTTTGTGTGCTAGCGACCTTGGAAATGTAAATTCACAATCCTGCCCTCACATTTCCCTTCTGCAGCAGCACAGAAAGGGTGTTACAATTCACACCTTCAGCTCCGCTTAAAGCGCCATAAAGTATAATACCCACTTAGATGACATTATTATTCTCATTTCTGTTCAAGATGGCTCTGCAAAAGTGCAAGGAGATTGCAAGAGCTGTGGGAACAGAAGTGCATCTGTCTGCCAGGTGCACGCAGGCCCTGCTCAACACGCCACCACGGTGCTGTAGGATACACCACGTTTTAGAGCACTTGTGCACAGGCAGGTCTGGGTACCACAAGCTGGACGCTGGTCACCAGGCAGCTAAGGAGACTCTTTGGTACTTAGAATTGCATTAAAGCCCAACATATGGGACGCATCACATGCTACATTTCCATAACTGTTCCTCCCTAGGGACTACAGAGGGTGCCAGGACAGCTCTTGACAAAGAATCCAACTCCAAAAAGTCTCTTTTGATGATTTTAGCCCTTGACCTTTGGTCCACAGGGAATAAACAACAGCGAAATAGGGGCACTGGCACCATTCAAGCTAAAGATGTTTGGGAAGATTTTCTATTTTTGAGGAAGAAAATATACCTGCTGTATCAATAGCATGGTTATAGTGTGACATTTCAAATCTTTTTTTTTTTTTTTTGACAGTTCAAGAAAAATAAAAAAGAGGCCATAGAAAATCAAAAGTTCTTCATCTCCTTCCTTGCCAGGAAAACTCAGATAAAAGAAGCTTGACTTGCCAACTTGGCACCAGCTCTAGTAAAGAGGTCAAGCCCTGTCCTCTTTGCACCATGTTTATGGTGTGGAAAACTGGATGGAGATGATGCACCAGTCTCCTGCCCCAGTCCAAGGCATCCTTCCACCAGGACCGGGCAGCTGGAAGCGCTGCCTCTTTGCAGCACAGACCGTCTGATCCGCCTGCGCTAGGATGTTGGCACCACTTAAATCAGAGCAGTCTGGAAAAGTGGCCCTAATCCTGCCATACAAAAATCACAGTTCTAGTGAAATGGAGCTAAGAAATATGTCCTTCAAATCAAGTTCAACTCCTAATCAAAGACAACTACAAGGGTAGATTTTGAGTTCAAAGCAGACATGAAGCCCACGAAGCACTTTTCAGCCAAAAGGTGGGATAGGAGTGGAAAGTGTTGGAAGAACTGGAAGCCAGAGGGCTGTGCTGGTTGCAGCTTGTGCATCTTTCTTCCCCATGCAGACGTGTTCCCACCCTATCCATGTGGGGCAGAAGGTTCATCTTCTGCTAAAAATATCTGAGGCTGGAAGTTAAAAGAAATTAAATATTTAGCAGTTGCATAAAGGCACCTTGGGATGAAAGCATTATGGATACAAAGCTGTCATCCCATCCCTTCATCATCATATTTTTTATGTAGCAGACATGTGTCTTGTTGGCAAGGCAACTTCTCTGTTTTAAACCAGCCTCATAAATCTCATTAGGATGCTTTTTATTTTTTTTAAAACCATCAGTGCAGAAAGAGAGAAACACCCCCCACACTGGACCCGACTCCAAGTCCCTCTAGGACTCATCTCACCCCAGCTGTTAACAGGAGGACTTTGCTGACTGCCTACGGAGACATCCCCTGCAGGAATCACTCACAGGAAACTCTGCTGTACCAGAAAGGCTCCTGATGATTTTAAGCATGCATTGGGTCACATCCAGTGTTTTCTTGCTTGCTCTAAACACAGCAAAACAAACCCATTATCTAACTTCCAGTCAGTGAGAGCTCTACTTAACTAAACTCGTCTAGGCTTAACTCCAGTTTGTGTAGCCCGGATAGGTAAGCAGGAGATGTTTTTCTACATCATCAAAGTTTAGACCAGCTCTTACCTGTACAATGGTAATTTATTTTTTATTTTTTTGAATATGCTGTGCTGGCACTAGATCCTCCCTTCCAAAGGGAAACTGACTGGCCCCAGAACATTACTGGGCAGATTTTTAATGGACTTGCTCTGGTTGCCTCTACACAGATGTAAGTCTCCTGCAAGGAGAGCTGGGCTGTGATAGACCCTCTTCGAGTTAGGACATTTTACTAATTTATTAAACACACAGTGTAGTATTTTGGGGGAATCCTTAATTCAAACTCATTAAATAATGAGTGCCTGTTGTGATTTACCCTTTAAAACATCCAGTAAAGGAAGTAACAGCCCCTTGGCAACACAACAGTGTCATTGCACATCTTATGTCAGCTCGGGGGCCTTGGACACTATCGATCTAGCGGAAAGGTTTCGCTCTTTAATACAACTAGTTCAAGTGAGTGGCGGCTTTGCCTCCCGTAAACATTTCCTTTTCAAGTGTGCTGCCTCCACAGCATTTCCTGGGGGCTGGACCTCAGCTGCTTGCCATAGGGTCCAGAGAATCATGAGACCAGCAGCAACGACCCACATTGCTTGCGTGGCCCTTGGGGGCAGAAGTGACCTCCCTGTCCAGCCCCTGCCCTGTCCTGTGCGGATGCTCCAGCCCTGCAGAGCTGCACAAACCAGGGACATTTCCGCACAGGTGGCTGTGGGGCTGGGGCAGGGACCCCCATGCGGGTCTCCTTCTCCTATGCTTTCCCCACACTCCAGCCTGAGAGCATCATTTGCTGCTTTATTTAGACTGTGCATAGCCCCCCGGCAGTGCCCGGCAGCACCTCTGCCCCCCGCAACATCGAGGGCTCCCGAGTGGCCACCCCACGAGTGGCGGCACCGCATGGCCCGTGGCTATAGAATGCACCGTGCTGCTCTCGCTTCTTGACTGTCTTAGCTTATCTGAACCCAATGAATATTTCAATAGCCTCTGCCTGCCCAGGATACTATTAATTTTGGAGTCCCTATAATCCAATTCCTTTTCCTCCGAGTGGGTGGTGATTATTAATTTCACAAGCTATGCTTCCATCAGCTCCTTCCCAGTCCCTTGTGGCTAAGGAATATTAATCCACATTCATACTGTCATTCAGCTGCCCAGGAGACTCTGGCGTGAATAGGAGTATTAATAAAACCACTGCTTCGCACACAGGGGGAGCGACCTAATGGGGCACAGGCGGGTTGCAAAGGTCGTTCAGAGCCTAGCACCTAAATCCTCCTGATCCAGGGAAACGTGGGCCCGTGCTGTGCTAAAGACCCTGCTCTTTGGGAGGCTCATCCATGCCTGGGATGTGCTGAAGTCAGACTTGGCTTGATGGGGACACAGTCCCTGGGGAGCACGGGGGACAGCAGAGCTAATGCCTGGATGGGAACCTAGCTTTTGTTCTTCCTTTGGGAGGAGAGGGGAAAATAAAATAAAAACCTCACAGAAACCAAGAAAGCGGGCCAAGAAAAGTCTCTCTACTACCTGTCGAGGAAGCAGAGGAAAAAAAAGAAAAATATGCCACAACACACAGAGATGTAATAGCTTTTGACACCTCCACCTTATTATCAAATCTACTTGAAATTAAGCAATTCATCTGAGTTCTGCTGAAAGAGAGAGGGAGTGAAAAAGGCATCTGTTGCACTTCCTTGCAGACCCAGCTAGAAAATCTTTCTTTGTCAGCCAGCTTTACGCAGAAGGACGATACACAGCGCGCTCCAATCATTTAAAGCCAAATATGTCATGGAGGTATTTGACAACCGTCAAGGACATCTTCAGCACATGACACAGAGTGGTAGAAGGGCAAGCTGAAAAAAGAAAGCCAAGATCTGCAGTATTAAATAATAAATAGCCCTAGAGGGGCTATAATAGCAGGGGTCAGAACATCCATCAGCTAAAACCAAGGGAATGGGTGAGGTGAGCAGAAAAAAAGAGGAGATCATCAATGGATCACAGGCCAAAAAACATGAAATATCCACATCCCTGCTGGAAACTAAGCTCAAAACCTCAGGCGATCCCAGTGGCTTATCCCAACCAGAACATCTCCACATCAGTAGAAACCAACAGAAACCAGACTCAGCCCACATCTTACATGGTCTTTCTCGCATAGGAAAAATAAATAAAAGCACCCTTGAGAGTTTACCTCAACCAAAGGCATTTCTCATGTTCTTTCACAGTCACTGCTGCACGAATCATGGTGGGAAGCAGCCTGTTTCTAAGAAGGTGGAGGACACAATATCTGAAAGCTGAGCGCATTGCAGCTTGGTTTCTTAACAGCAGCTTCTTTGGCAGCCGAGACAGGCAGACCCTTCCCAGCTGTAACTGCTTTCCCAGTTTTACTCCTAGAAGAGCGCTGCTTTCCCAAGCTGTCAGCATTGTGCACTGCCCTGACAAATGCACCCACACGGCTACAAAAGCAGGGGAGGACAAGCTCGCTCCCTCCCAGACCTTGTCCTACATTCAAATCCCAGACCTGCTGGGTCCCACCTTGGGCAGCAAACTCTCGGTTTTCCAGCTGTCCCACAGCTTAGTCTGCCGGATGTCCCAATAGCCCAAACTCAGACGCTACATGTGCAGAACAATTTCATGTTGCACAGGGACCCATCTGGGATGCATCAAACCTAAGACGCATTCGTGGGCAGCCCCAGGAGTTGGCAGCCCCCCACGTGGCAAGTCACTGAGCCTCAAGGACAAGTCCTCTACCTGCAGCTTGGTGAGCTTGAATGCAGGAGCGAGAGTGAGCACAACTCGAAGAGGCCTCCAAGCTGCTCTGTGAGTATCAGCCTGCAGCGCCCCAGATATGTGACTTGCAGTGACTTAGAGGAAGGAAGGCCCCCTCAGCTCAGCGCTGATCTGGCAGGCCTGGTCAGCTGCCCTCAGGTGAACAAGTTGTGCCAAGCTCAGTACACACAGCAGTGCTGCATCTCACTAGGTTGCCTCTTCTTTGCTACCTGCCCTGCAAGCACTACCCGAGTGCCGGGCTTTGGCTCTGTGTCCTGTAGTGCCCCAGGTGAACTGGTCGCTGCTCGCATCCCTGTGTGTTTCCAGAAGATCCTCATCCAGCACAAATATTACAGCAGGCAGCGATCTTGTTAACCCATCTGAGAATTCATAGGTACTCCAGTGTAACCACTAAAAGGAAGACCGAGGGCTGAAAAAGTGCTATTTAGTGGCCTTGCATTTGAAAAGAACATTCAAGCTCTGCGCTACTCAGTCAGGCTTAGAGCTATGTGAGACAGGCTTTTTTTTTTTTTCTTTTTCCCTACCATTATTTTGACAAATGGAGCTAATACGGCTGACTATATTCCTCATATTAGTGTTTTGCATACAATGCCCAACTCTAAAGAGCTTAATTACAATTCTTGCATGTTGCAGATTAATGGTAAGTGGAAAAAGGAAAAATCTATTAATTTTTGCACACATGACGCCGCACGGCAATGGGCAGCTCCTCCATCTCAGGTCCACGGCAGCTCTTGCCCCAATGTGCCACCGCATCTGCTATCCCGAGTGCAGGAACATGCTTGGCAGAGACCTGCAGAAAGCTCTGTTGTATTTCTAAACAATTACACCTATGTAAGTACATTGCAAATTCTTTACAGCTACAGCAAATCAATTTTTCATACAGCAGGCGGAAGAAGTCAATGCAGTGACAATAATACCTCAAGCTTTTTGGCACTTGGCAGCTCCATCTCAGCAGCTCATTTAGGACTTTCCCTTTCCACTTGCACCCCTCCCCATCCAAGCACTTTGAAAGAGGTGCAAGTCATTGCAGGGCAACCAATCCAAATCCCTAGTTGGGAAGTGACACAGGCATTCAAGAATTAAAATCAGATGGAGCCTCACTTGCTTTAAGTGCTTCCATAGATAAATAACACCTGAAAATGTTACACCTGCACTGAGCACTCAACTGCGGGACCAGGGACTTCACCTGCCTCAGAGGTCTTGAAGGACTGGAGACAAGAACACAGCTGGTCCTAAATAGCACCTGTCCTATTGGTCCATGGATGTGCTAGAATTGCCCCAGATATCACACTCATTTCTTAGAGAAAGATATCAGCATGTCCCTTAGCGCTGGCTTTGGAGATGTTTAAACAGCTGAGCATTACTTGTATATATAAAAGACAATTAAAAAAAAAAAGGAAAAAAGGCTAGGAGTGATGGCCTCATTTGCTTTTATTGAGGGAGCCATTACTTCTGGAGAGACTGGAGTTGATAAAGACCTCCTCCCATAGTAATTCTATTACCAAGTAATACTACTGCCCTAAACAGTCCCAGTGAAATGCAGGTTTGGCTCCAGTTTGCAGAACATATAAGGGACAGATCTTGCTGTGCTTGGTGCTACACAAAGCACGGGCTTGGCTCCCCCTCTGACAGGCTTTACACTCCAAACAGAGGAGCTGAGCAAAGGCTGGCAAAACCATTTTTTCCCTGCAGTCTGGGAACCTGCCCCAGGGAAGACTCAGGATCCCTGGGGTTAGTCTGGCACAAGCCTGAACCCAGCTGAACCCCTTGCTCCTCTTGCTCCACAGAGTGGCAGGGAGTTTCTTAGCAAGCCGGGGATAACTGCAGAGTTTTACTACTGCCTTGCACTGTGGTTGTATCCTGTCTTAAGCCCCAGCTCAGTTCAGGCTCAGAGGTGTCCACGTCCTGCAACTTCTGCTATTTTTATCATCAGAGCAGCATGATACATAGAAACAGCTGGATGTTTTCTCAATGCCTTCCTGGTGCCTACGGTGCCAGAAGAAAACCAGAATGTTTTATTAAGGGAATTACAGCAATAATGCTGTCTCATTGGGCTATTTCCCAGCAGTTAAGGTCTTGCTGGACTGCATAGCTTCGGCCTTGCATGGGGCTCTCGGATCCTGCAGCCGTTCAACTGCCAGGAAAGTGCCCTCCCTGTTGCGATTGTGATTTAATTAATGGAGGTTTTCTGTGGTGTAGTATCAGGAGATTTCCAGCTTAAGAAACACCTTTCCCCCTGCCAAGTCCCCCCCAGGTGCTACACCAAACATTGAAGGACGACAAAGCAGCACAGCATCTGCGCGTGCCGATGTGGCGAGCATCAGATGCTGCTCTTGCTCTCTCAGCAGGGGAGGACGGGACTGCCGAGGAGGATTGCTGTCCTCAAAATTAATGTTGTGCTCTCTATAAAACACACCTTGGTGCTTTGGTTTCCTCTCAGGCCCAAATGATGGTCCAGTGAGAGAGGTTTTTCTGAATTAGTCTTGTTCTTAGTACCCTATTGTGAAGTCCTACTTTATCCAGGAGGGTAGCTGAGCCACAGAAAAGCCAAGTGACTGTCCCAAAGTCCGAACAGGCATCCACCCCGAGCCCTGGGGTTGTTCTGGGCTCCCAAAACTTCACTGTATTTAATGGCAACAAAAGGAAGAAATACGATTCTCCATCGTGCTTTTTCTGCTGCTAGGATTCAAGTTTCTAGGGGAGAAGGAGAGCAGTGAAGAGTTGCTGCAGGCAAGATCCTTGTTAGAGGATCTTTAACACAATCTTTGCACCTACTGGGACTTTGAGCACCAAGAAGCCGGGGCCATGCCAAGCCAGGTAGATTAACTCAGCACCTGCAGCAAGAGCCACCCAGCGTGGAAACTGCTGAGGAGCACGCGCCCTCCCAGCGCAGGCAGTGGGAAGTACAGAACGGTTGGGATCAAAGATTATCATTTAATAGCGCTGAGCCAATCCATTCATTATTTAATGATTTAATTGATGACCACCACAGAAAGCTGATAAAAGTGCAGCCTCAGCCTATAAAGCACCTTTCGTTCTGTTTATTAAGTGCAGCAGCACGATATATGGAACTGAATACATTTGAATGCAAATTGGGCATCCTTTAGAGTACAGGTAATTACTGCACTTAATGACTATTTCTGCTACAGATATCTTAGACTAATACAACACCACTTGCACAAAGGGATCCAGAGGGTGTTCTAAACATACACACGCGTGAGTGGCTTTTCATCTTAATGCACATGAATCTCTTTACCTTAGTGAGAGAAGAAGGGATGACAGCAGCTGCTAAATGCTTCCCCATCATTATGTCAATCTTCTCCTAACACTCCTTCTGGGTGCCAGTCGCGCTCTTGTCACTAAAACATCTCAGTGTCACCACTCAGCCTTTATGGTGACCTGTGAACAGGGCTCCCTCACCGCAGAGGGCTTTGCACATTGAGCTGCAAGAGCCATCAAACAAGTGAGAATGAGCTGGGAACCACTGAACACTTCACTGCTGGCAAATATGAAGCCTTGCATTTCTTTAGGGAAAGTGATGGGGGAGGATGTATCACCATTTACCAGCACTCCAGGCTGCCGCTTCAATTCATTGCTCTCTCCATATCCCCGTGGGAATGAGCCCTACTTTTCTACTCTCTGAGCAAACAGCAGTTATTTATCTTCACAACACCTCCATGGGGCTGCAGAGCAGGACATTCGCTCTCGAAGCAAGGAGGACTGGAGGCACTCAAAGTCCAAGCAAGGCTGATGTGGTGCAAGATGTCCATAGCAAGGCAAGAACTGAAGCTGGGTGGTGCCCACGATAGCCTTCCTATGGGAACTGTAAAGACACAATGGACTTTAAAAGCTTGTAAATGGTCCTGTTGTCAACCAAGTGATGCTGCACCAGCAAAAAGATGCTGGGATGATCAACTGCTTGCAGCTGTACCCAAAAGAGAGTCATTCTGCTCAGGTTACAGCTTTTAGTGTCTCTTACAATCTTTTCTGACTTGATATAGTGTTGATGCAGCTGATACATTGCTCCTTCTCTCTTCCTTCTCCACCTCATTCTTCTTCCCCTTCCAAAGGCACATCTTGAGCCTCCGCTAGTGAATAAATGGTGATGGTACTGCAGGACCAAGGCTTTCATACTGCAGAAAGTGGTAGGGAAATATATTCATTAGGAAGTGCCGCGACTGTGTTGAACACACATTACAGATACAATACTTCCTGGCAAGATGCTATTATGCACTTCTTTGCATGTGTTTTAATAAAGATGACAATCAACACATTGTGTCAGAAGCAGGGGTGTTCAGAATGGATTTCAATTTAGCAGTAAAGCCAGCACCTTGTTAACTTCTGACATCTGAAAATAGCTCCCATATGCTTGTAAGTTACCTTGGCTAGCCTGACACGCCATCTTCATCTATGTCATCATAGTACTATGGTCAGAAAGACTTACTAGCTATTTAATGCTTCAGAGGAGAGAGCTGTAAAGGTTCCTTTGTATTTTGTAGAGGAGAAAGTAACTGGATTTCAGCTTCACTCTGCTCCTCTCTGCCTCAAGAGGTCCATGTCTCCAATAGCAGAGGTGACCCTGAGGCAATACGATTGTGCAGCTGGAGAAAACTGCATATCATGAGAGCAAATATTTCCACCAGAATTTCAAGGATATATGAAAAGTCCTTTTAAGTTTGTGTCAAAAGGTGACAATGACTCTTCCATTATACAGACAAACACAAATTCTCATTACCCAAAGTAACAATGCCTGTGGTACCTTTGTGGCCCTTTTTCACTTGAAACTCTTTGGCAAATACACCCTTAGGGATGATGACTATTGCTTTCTCACACATACGCTACACATCTCACCCCAGACACAATCCATCTATCCAGTGACATTCTTATCACTGTGGCATGTGAACTCCCATTTTTATCTCTATTGTACTTAGCTGACATCAGTTTCTGGAGAGCAGTTCATTACAGGAGAATGACTGTAGGTTGACATTTGTGGATTAAACCTTCGAATGTCTGTATGATATTATTAACTCTGTGGTTTCCATTTGGGGAAACAGAGGCACATAATAGTATGGCTGCCAGTTTTAAATGGTATTAATATGAACTTTTGGCCTTTAGGTAAAGATCCAAGGCAGATGGGTGGAAACCACAGTCGTTTGACTCTCAGTGTTACCCTTTTCTAACGGTGCTCCAAGCACTATGTAATAAATCTCCAAGGGAATGATCTCAAAGCCCATCTCTCAGGGATTTTATCCATGGACCTCACTACTATTTATAAAAAATCTAACTTCATTATTCCTGTAGTAATGAAGGGGAAGTGAAGAAACAGGTGATGAGAAAGTCAGTGTCATCTGCTGCTAAGGACAGGGACACAGTGG
>JAUBNY010000511.1:3864104-3878327 GCA_032275445.1 Crypturellus soui | reverse complement strand
TTGCACTGCACAAGGCACAGGGGCACTTCACAAATCCAACACATCTCCCTTAGCTGCACAGTGATTGTTTGGGCAAAGGCTATCTGAATAAACTGGAATTTGCACTGCAGGAGATACACACCTCTGAAATGAAATCACAAGATCTGTGAGCATTGGGTATTATTCAAGCACTTTAAAATAGACCTCAAAGCAAAAATAAGATTGCAGGTGCCACTCATTCAGCAGGCTGCTGGTATTTTTCCTTTCCTCCACTCCCTGGCAGCATGGAGCCAGAGCAAATAACAGCAATAATACAATGCTGTAAACCTTGGAAGCAAAAAAAGGTATCTGCTGCCCATCAGATATTACACCTTGGTGACCATTCAGCTCAATAAGTATGAAAGCGATTACTTATACCTTGACAGCACAGCCACAGCACAAAAATGGGAGGTTTTATACAGCAGACTATCAAGGAAGACCTATGAACAGCAGGAGAAGTCACAATTTCAGCTGTGAGAATATGTTGGTGTTGCTTCTCTTGTTGCTGTGAGACAGTCACTGCAAAATAGCTGCAAGTTGATGAAGAGCATATGGAGCATCTCAGGTAGCCTTGATTTCACCCAGGTGCCATTAATCAGTGCACATCTGCTGCGGTCACAGGGGCCATCCCCCTCCCTGCTGCCCTCAACATGAGTTACACACAAAGTCATTGGAGGCTGTTGTCGTTCCAGTATCAAACCACTGGTGCCAAGACAAACATCTACTATATAACTATCCACTAGTCTTTATCCATGTTCAACAGCAGTGATAACCCTGCCTTTCCCTCTTTCCTCACCTCTCATTTGCCTTCTTTGGACACTAGCATAAGTACCATAGGAGCGCAGCAAATTTGGTTGAGAAATTCCTATGGAGGATTAAACACCAGCCACCAATTTGGGGCGCCACGGAATATCTGGTTTGTTAAATGCAGGAGACACTGAGTGTTATATAAATAGGTCTGTAAGACTTGTTGCATTTACAACAGACACAGCATATCCTCAAGGGGAAATACTGTGGGCAAGGCTGTTCCAAGAAAGACACTGTAGAAGGGGCTAGCAGAAGAGTATCCAAAAATGGGGCACGAAGGAATGTCAAAGGATGGGAAATATTTTAGGACAGACAGTCCACAAAGATGGATCATCGGCACCAATGAAAATCATGGCAGACAGAATTTATTCTTCTCATTTAATACAGGAACAATAAACCTTTCACTGAAGCTGTGGAAGAAAGATAAAAAGTAATTCATGGAACCAGTTTATTGTGTCTTCTTCTGAAGTAGCTGGAGTTGGCAAGTCTTCAAGGAAAGTCCTGGACTAGAAACCAGATTCAGCAGCCTCTACATTCTTATGTATAAAGTCTACCTATTGCAAAAAGACTCAACACAGGCTCTGTTAGATCCTGCAGATCAAATGCAGAGGACACAAGGTGTCCAGTTCAGAGAGATAAGGAAGCAGAAATCTGGCTTCTGAGTCAAACAAATTTCAATTATGATTTGCTGATATGACCCCTGTATCATGCAACACTGATGCTTAAGAATCTTCAAAGAAATGCCAAAATGGAAGGTCTCCTCTACCCGCTACAGCAAAGTTTCCTCAATTCCAAGCCTATAGCTTTTCTCTTCCCCCCATCATTCTGCACCCAGTTCTAAAAATATGTACCTGCTTTTCTCCAAGTCATTCTTCTAACTGCCCATAAAGACTCAAATCATGACCCGCAACTCAAAGTTTTTCACAGGCATTAGGGGAGTATTAAATGAGAAATTCTAAAACTAAATTATAGTTTCCCACTGCAAATGTTTTTAAAAAATGTATATCTGCTTTTAATTAGAAAGAAAAATAAAGAGTCCCACAGTTGACTACAGCCTCCTTCCTACCTACCACACACATGAGCTCCAGCCAAATTCTTACTGGGAGCAGAGCACAAAACTCCCCAGAAATTGCTGCAGCTGCATCAACTCACCCTGGCTAGGGATCTGGCCCTGCTGGCATATGGACAAGCTCAAAAATCTCTGCAGAAGATCCCTCGTCTCTCTCATTCCAAGCAACTTGGGTTCCTGTTGAGCACTCGCTCCTCTCTGTCGGGAAGGTGAGATTTATTTGGCAGCTGGGCTTTCCCTCCCAGGGAGCTTCCTAATAGATCTGTGAAAGCAAAGGTTACATGAAGGCAGATCCAAGGATGAAGTCATGGACTGTTTTTTTTCTCTGAGACTGGAAATTGTAGCCAGGCTCAATGGTTTCAATAAAGTAAAGCTTGTGAGCTCGTCATTTGCCCAGCCAGGAAGATTTTTTTTTTTTTTTTGCCTGCTGCAACAGCCGGCTGGGATTTGGCCAGAGGAGGAGCAGCACTGCCTGACAGGGTGACAATGAACTGCCTTGTAGTGACAAGCGAGGCACTTTCTCTAAGCTGTCTGCAATTGTATGTCAGGCCTTGATTACACAGGGGATTTAAGCTGCCGGTGCCAGCGTAAGCCCTTCCTTTTAGGCAGGCTGCTCAGTCATCCCCTGCCCAAAGCCGCGGTCCGTGGCACCGCGTTGGTGGCATTGCTCTGCCCTCGCTTACAGACGTGTGCGGTAGCAGCTAGCAGCAAGGCAGAGTCTTAGGCACAGTTAACTGAGGTAGCTCTGCTTTTCCTATATATCTTCCTTTAGTATTTGGCTACAGACTGGATGCTCACATTTTAAGTGTCTTGGGAGAGGAAAAAAAAATTCAATATCAGTCAAGCTAAAGGATTTTGGAGATTTCAGTAAAATTCGCTGTCAGTGCTGACTGATTGCCGGTAGTTACAATGGCTCATTTACAGAGACTGATAACTGCTGTGTACACCACACGAGATAAGAACTTTCCTAAAGCAGAAATGCATATATATTATGTACGGCAGTATAATAGATAGGCATATAGATGCACAGCTGAGATAACTGCAGTGCACATTAACAGTACAATACGTTGTCTCTTTGACCTTCTCTCCAACCCACCGCCTGCTAATCCATCTCCCCTGGGACTTACTCCAACATCCTGGAGCTTTGAACAACTCCCAGCTTATGCTACAGGGGATGGTGGGAGGAGGTGGGGGGAACAAACCAAACCAACATGCTGAAAGCATTTCTCTGTCCCAGAAAAACTCCCACCACAACCAGAATTATATTGGCTTGGGGATCTTGCAAGCAAAATTCAGTTCAGGACCTTTCTCACATTAATTGAGCATTTGCTTTTAATTTTGGAAGGTACCGAATTAATGCACTTTACTTTTTTTTATATTTGTGTGTAATTACACGCTGTTATAGTAACTTAGGCCAGATGCATGTCCCAGTGACATTAATGTGACTGTTTCCATCAGCTTCAGTCAGAAAATAAAACTCCAGCTCTAGCAGAATTAACTAATTAAAAAAAAAAAAGTCCAATCTTGTAAATATTTTTGTGAATGAAAGTGTTCAGGTGAATCACTAGTGCCTGGAAAACCACAGGGCTTTGGGGAAATGCCTGCAGCTCCCCAAAACTTCATGTGAGTCGGCATGAATTAGCATCCCCCCAAAACCTCAGAGTCTGTTATCATTGCTCCCTAATTTAAAGCAAGCTGGAAATAAGAAGTGATACGGCATGACTGAGGTGACCAATCACATACCACACACGAATGACTGGTCAGCACCAAGGGCTCACAGAGGACAGGTCAGGAACCACCCACTGATTGCAGCTTTCCAGCCAAAGAGTCCAAACCATCATTTTAACTAAGATCACAGAGTCAAACTGAGCAATTCACAAGCGCAAAGGCAAAAACAATAAATCAAGAATAAGTTCACTCTACCAGCTGCAGCAACATCCAAGCCATTGAGGTCCACAAATTGCTGCTCTGCCTATAAAGCTAGTGGGCTGCCCATGGTGGGGTCACAAGGGTGCTCTTTGCGAGGCTCCCACAGGGTTTTGGGAAGGTAACAAAAGCCCTCAAATCTTTCCCACCTTGGAGGATGGGGAGCAGTTTGACATGACGTGTGTGTCCATGCTGGGGGGAAGGGTAAGCGCAGCTCCGGGATACAGTACTGGCTTCCAGCCATTCGGAATCCTTATTTACACGAGCTGTGATTTAATTTCACTCTGAGACTTGCAGAACAAAGGAGTCTTTCAAAGGAAAGACATCAAGATGGTGAAAAATGCCAGATCAAATTTTTTCCACCGGAGAAATCTAATTTTTGATTGTATTAGGTATGACTGGTCCTTTAGATGACCTCGTAACAGGGATTATAGGTTGGGACTGCTTTATCCTCCTAGACGCTTGCTTTGCCATCTTGACTGTGCTTAAGTACCTATGGCTACAAGGCTTGAAGTCTGCTCTACCTTCAAAAGCAATCCCTAGAAGACACATGAATATTCCTTTACTAACTCTTTCATTCCCGAGCAGACTTACTGAGCTCCAAGAGGCCTTACAAAGTGCAGTTAACTAATAACAAGCCAGGAAAACAGAGCAAAGTTACTTTTGCATTGCTTTCTATGCCTCACGTTCCTGGTCTACAGGAAACAAGAGTTACGTTAAAATATAAACAAAGAATATTCATAATAATTTCTCTGCCTTTTCCAGAGACACTCCAAAACTACCTGCAACAGACAACCACAGCTTTTGATGGCATTGAGCCCCTCATATACCCAAGCCAAGGCCCACCAACCTTTATTTAATAGGACTGTCCTCACATACAGCTGTGCTGCATGACAGTGTGATTGCAGGGCAGCTGTGGCCAGATAAGGGTTCCCATGCATTACTCTTGCTGTTTGAGCTAGCAAACTTCATTTGATGTTAATCACTTAAGCAGAGGGGCAACCCAACAGAGGGGACAAGCAACTGGAAACTAAAGCCATGTGGAAAAACATCAGCCCCTTTTTGCAGGAGGTGGATTAGCGCCTGGAACCGACGGCCCTTACCATGCCTGGAGCATCCTGTTGGGAAGCTCTGTGAAGCCCCCTGGCTGCTGTTACAGGGGAGGTTGGAACCAGCCTTTAAAAAAAAAATGTATTAATAAGGATTTAGTCTTAATTAAATCAAAACAAGCTATTTGGAATGGGGCTAAGGGCATGGTTTCCTACATAAATTGAACTAATTGGTTTAAACATCACACCATTAGTTAAACAGGTGCAGCTTCATTTATAAAATGCCACAATTTCCATCAGAAAGGCAAGCTCTGTTTTTAGAGCAGCTAGTAGAGCTGGAAAAAAAATAGACACGCTTTTAAGCACAAAAAGCTCTTCTTTGGTGCTGAAATCTGAAATAGCAGCAGTTCCCATATCCAGTCACTCCTAGGCCTGTGCTGACAACACCAACGAGGGCTGTGCAAAAATTATGGGAGTAATAAATAATATTTTGCATGTGACATTCCTCTAGCAAGTGGGTATGGTTTCATTTGGACAGAGATAGTTTTTGAACAAATGAAATTACTGACATAATATGTATGATTTCCTTGATTTTTTTAAAATACCTCCCTCTGCAGCCAGCCTTTTCCCCAGACTTCAGGAAGAAACAGAACTACTCCTGGCATGTTTAGCAATTTTGGTTCTTGCAGAACAGCTGAATCTTTGCTCTCAGAAAGCCTAAGCTCTGAGATTTCCACTTTTAATGGAAATCTGCTATGAAGACATTCAGCTTTGGGATGGAGACACTGAATTTGGAGATGTGGTTGGCCACCTGCTTCATCACATTTTTGGGTTAGCTCTAAATAAAAACTGAGAAAGAAAACTCTTTTTTTTGACAGTACCAAACTCTGCTCTTGATCCATTTCTAGCTCAGGACTTGGGGACTGCTCAGGGCTTTTAAGCCGCTAAGAGGTAGGACTGTGCAGTCCTGCTAGGTGGTATTTCAGTACTGTTAGAACATCGCTTTGAGAGAGCTGGAGCAAGGGACTATTTCAGCAGCAGCATCCCTGCTCCTGCACGCTCCCACTGAGCTCTTTGAAATGTTGCTTTTGCCACAAAACGCTTCCTTTCCTCAGGCCCCCAGGAACAGAGTCAAGATTTGTTATTTGTCTACGAGGGAAACTGGAGTTTCATAGATCTCACTTTACTGGGAAGTCAGAAAAATAAAACAATCTTCTGGCTTTTCCTTGCCTATAAAGAGCCCAATGTAAACAGCATCTCGCGTGCGGCAGCAGAGAGGTGCTCAGCCTGGCCAAGCTCTCCCTGCCTGTGTTTTAGAGCTAACTTTCCATGTCTGGTGATTTCTGTTATAAAAATTCCCCTCTCTGCCACTTGACACACAGAATAGCATGTCATCCCACAAACAATTGCTGGGCTTTGGTTTGTTTTTTAATAATGTGGAATTAATAGCAGAACAGTTCCCCTGTCCGTCAGGTCCTGATGAAGGATGGTCAAACCCTTCCAGCTCCTATGGGACCAATGGCCCAGGGATCTGCCTGCAAACTTGACCCCACCAGCATCCCAAGAACAGGCCAGGAGTTTTTCTTCCCATTCACATCACACAATCCAGGAAAAAAGTTTGCAGCTGTATCACGCAATACTGCATTGAAACCTGAGTGTTTAGAAACTCTGAAAGCAGAAATCCACAGAGCAAATTCCAGCTGCTTCCACAATTTTCACCATTGCATCATGTCGGGGCGCTGAGCGTATGTAAAAAGGAGCCGTCAGCTTCCGCAGCCTCGATGCCGGCAGGAATCCCACTTGCCCAGCCCCACCTGTATGTGCTGGGCTGTGTGTCCAGCTGGAAGATGTTGTCACCGCTCCACTGGCATTAGTGGAGCGACACTGAGTGGCATCACCTCAGGATCTGACCTTAGGGAGTCAACTGCTGTGTGCATTTACTCGGAGAGCGCATGCCATTTTGGCAGGCAATGACCGAGTGCCATTTAACAGGCCTTTCTATGCATGCCCTGACACTGGCTGCAATCAGCAGAGGAGATAATGTCATACATTAGGGTCTGAATCTCACTGTAACACCTTTATGCAGTCAAAAAAAACTCTTTTATATATACAATCCAGATAAAAATGTGTACTGCAAAGTAATGAGGGCAGCTAATCTCATTACAGGGATGCATTTTACAATCTCTTCAAAAATGCAGTGCAAAAGTGATAAAGCAGGAGACAATAATTTTGTGGGTTCTTATTTCCATGAAACGAAAGGATAATATGAGAGGCGGATGATATGAAGTGGAAACCAGCAGAACCATTCTGAAATCCTCCTTGTTGAGCCATGCAAAGTGAGTCCATTTTCTCCACTGCCTTCGTGACACAGACCTCCCAGCATGACCCTGGGGGGCTGCAGCAAGTCAAACAGATGGGCTGGAATTTGTAAAGGCAGAATGAGGGCTCAGTGTGTCAAATGAAGGCTAGAAGAGCTATGGAGTTCCCCCGATTCTTCAAGAAATCATGATGTGGTCTGATATTACATGCTGATAAATGATCTAAGTGCTCTGCTGTCTACAGCCATTTGTTAGAAATCCCATTTAGATTACAGGTTCTGGCTATAGAAAACTGAAATGTGGTTTGAACAACACCAGCTTATTAGCAATCTCCACATTAAGGTGGTTTAAACAGCTACCAAAGCAAATAGGAAAAAATAAAAAAAGGCATATAAGAAAGTGCAGAACTGGGCTAAGAGGACCAGTTTGCAGCAGTCTTCATTTAAAATAGCGCAATGTGTCTTATTTTACAGGTTTAACCCACTTAACAGCTCTGAGGCTATATTAAATGTCTCGGTTTACTTCCAGCCACGCACAGGGATAAAAACACCGGTTTCTGCTGTTAAGAAGGTGACTGTGGAGCCTCTCCTGTGCATTATAAGCTCAGGGTTTCCCCTCAGCATTTGTGAAGGAGCTGTGTGACAGATTAAGAGTCTTTACACATCAAACATTTCTTATCACGTCTTCTACCGCCCTCTTTCTGATTTTGATCTTTGCCTAATATGTCAACACAAGCGTAATCTGTAGTATCTGGGCCGGGGTTCAACTCGCTTCAACACAGCCTCCGTGCAGGGCGGTCTGTGGTGCCGCCCGACGGGCACCGGCTGCAGGACTGGCCCCGACGCAGACAGCGATCGCACTCAGGCTGCGCGGCACGGCCTGCGTGGCACCTGCTGCTCCCACCCCGCTGATGGACTCACCCACGGGCAACACGGACTGACAGGTCAAGGAGCAGGTTGTCTATGAGGGCTGAATCCATGTCTCAGCTGAAAGGTGGTTTTGAGGCACCCTGCAAAACTGTAGGGTGGGAAGAGTTAGTGCTATCACAAGCAGAAAAATCACCACTAAACAGGAAGGTACCAAGGTCAAATAAGTAACCAAGTACTGCTGAAAATGATCTGCATACCCATCCCTCAGACTAAGGTTAAGAGTTTAAGAGAGAGAGGCCAGATCCATGGTGTTACCCAGTATAGGGGAATCAAACTGTCTACTGTTAAGTCGCTATATGTGCTAACATATTTCCCTGTCATCATGAAGTGCAGCAGAGCAAATAAAACCATCAAATATTAAAAATAAGTTATTGATAGGATGTGATCATTTGGGGATTTATAATTCTGTTCTAAACTGGATCAGTATTTTCCCCGTTTGTTTTACTGTAGACTTTTTACTTCACTATTGCACTTAAGAGGCAGGCTACAAGCAGAGTGCAAGTCAGTGGGCAAACAAAATATTTCTGCAGGGATGCAACCAGTTCTGTTCGAGGAGGCTTGAGAGGTTCTGGAGATTCACTAGTCACCATCTATTTAGTGAAGAAGAGAGCTTAGCTGTCACACAGGACATATGGGATGATCTCTCAGGGGCTCACGTTGACAGAACATTAACTAACATACGAAAGCTCTGGGATCCCATGACATGATCCATCACTGAATAGAGACAAGTTGCCAGCATCACATAGGATGAATTCATAGAGGAGCCAAATCATTAGCATAGAAAGGTCATCTACTCGTCTGTCATTATAGTATAAGGCAGATAGTCTATAATGTGGGCAGGAGTTCCCCACGGAGCCGCAATCAGGCCCTCCTCACTACAGTATTTCATTGTTCTTTTAAAAGCTGATGAAGAGCTTTCTCACTGAAATCTGTTGTTATAAACACCTAAAAAGAAATGCATAAGTCTTGACTACTTTCATGTTCTTCATGCCAGCATGAATGTCCTAAACTAAAAGTTCCTTGCATGTATTTTACTGATCTCCACTAGACATAGTCAGACCTAAAGATCTGTGTTGACAGACTCTGTACTGCTAGTAGATAAAGAGGATTTCAGTTTTGCTTCAGTAGCAAAAAATTTCTGCATCTGAAACAAAACCTCTACTTTTTTTCTCCACACTTACACCAAAAGCTGTGCCATGCAGCTTAAGCATGTGGCTTTAGAAGGCTACCAGTGAATGACAATACCACTAATTCCTCTGGCTGTATACCCCAGAATATGAGGTGAATCCTGGCAAGCAAGCACTAGCTGGCCAATTCTTTTAATCTCATCAACCAGTCTGCTGGATCTGCAAATAACCTCAAGAAAATGCCCCAAGCAAATGCAACATGTTTTGCAACAGGACAAAAGTTAATTAGCTCGCTCAGCCAATGGTGAGTGTATGGTTTATGTCATTCCATACCAAACTTGGATGAAATCCCACTTGGCAGTCGGAAAATGCAGAGACAGCCCAGCTATGACTATTACATTTCTGTCACTGTAGTGAATCTCCTGTAGCTGAAGATGGCTGCATAGCAAGGGGAGTATGTACTGCATCAGGCTTAGTAACTTTGCAGCTTCTCCAGGCTTTCCTGGGGTGCCTTATTTCACGCAAATTCCAGAACTGTTTAAAAAAACATGTTCTCTACTATATCCTTCCTCATGCACACTTTTCTCCATCAATGGTATGTGCCAAAACGCCTATGCCCTCACTTACATTTAGTCCACAGCTGCTTCTCTGTAGCTTAGAGGAGAAAAATCAGTGGCAAACTATAGTCAGTCAAGTATGTCTTTGGAATGTCCTTGAAAGACGGCCATGGGCAGCCCTGTGCCTTCCTGAATGCTCCTTTGCTGCACATGAGCTGCGTGGGCTTTCATACATCGTTCACCTGAACACCACGGTGACCGCACGATAAGACCTGCACATCATTCAGCTGGCCCGAGGGGCAGGTCGAAAACTTGACCCTAAACGTCAGTGACGCATGTCTATAGCAGTAGTATTTCACAGACTTTATGAGAAGACCTTGGACTCTTTACAGTGCATCCTCTCCCAGGCAGTGTCCTCTCTGCCTCTGTGATAACCTTGCCACAAGCAGATCTATAGTACCTCATATTATTTCATTTCATAGGTGCCCATTCAGAAAAGAGGCACTGAAAAGCCATAACAATTGAAATATAGCAGAGTTTGAACCAGGGTCATACTAGCTTGAGAGATGACCTGCTGTGTTCAAGAGTACCTCTACCCAGTGCATGTGCTGCTAGGTTTGTAAGTATTGCTCTGAACTGCAGAGATTCAGCATAACTTTAAATAAAAAAGTAATGTTTGCAAGGAGGGGAGGCTATAATTTCCACAAACAGAGGAGCCTAGACGGGAATGAGCTGATAACTATAAACTGCTCATGGACTGCTGGAATGGAAGATAAATGGTTTTGGAGTGGTTGATATAAAGGGCAGAAGGAAGCAACACGAAAATTTCACATATTCGCTTGCATAAAACAGGACTGTGAACTCCTGAAACTCCCCCAGACCAGGTGTACTTCTCTAAGCCAAGCTTAACTTGGAGGAGTCAGGACAAAATCCCTGACCCATTGAAAGAATTGTAAAAATTCCAGTAGACCTAAACAGGGCCAAAATGTCAAGGTGCCTTGAGCAGAATGAAAAATCTATGTTCTTCAGTGTTATATAAGCAAGCTGAAATAAGCACTCTTACAGTGGTGGAGGCCATGCCTGTGTGTGTCAGGCTATGTGTGACTAAATTGGTTCCAGTTTGATTTTGGTCAAGCTCCCAGTTAAAAGATAAGAGGTTTTGTAAAATGCACAAAGCTAGCAGGGAGAGATAGAGGAAGGATTGTTAATAATCATAGAGATACAGCCACTCTTAAAGGAAATTAGAGAAATTGGATGTTTTTTGGTGTGTGTTAGTTATCTTCAAAGGACAGAGCTAATGCTGTTTGAAAATTTTCTAAAAATGCAAGTTCATCAAAAAGGAAATTTGCTACAGGAATGCGTCCACTTCAACAACCTCTGGTTCTGAAAACACCCTGAAACAAAGTGCTCAGTGGCAGCGAGCCATTCTGGCCTGAGACGGAGCAGTTTGAACTACTTTTCAAATTATTTTTTTTGGCTTCACAATTAAAATAATCTGATTTTTTTTTTTTTTAATCATTGATGGCTCTATACAATCTTTTTTAGGAGGGTATCTTCAACCCTTCCTCTGCCTCTCTCCCAGTCTCAGTCCACCAAGCGGCATCACCCAAACACTGTGCCAAACACCCAGACAGAGGAGCTGAGCATTTCTGCCCATTCCCAGGGCTCCCATGAGCCCATCACACTGCCAGGAGGCTGCTCCTTGCCAATGACAAGACAGCTGCTGAGAAGAGCATGAATATTTTAATTAAAAAAAAAATAAGAAAGTGTATGAATCAGTGTAAGTGCTGCACACTTCAAGCAGGGCAGTCATATCCGACAAAGCACTGCCTTACATTTGTTCCTGTTTCTTCTGTATTAACAAAAGAGAGGAAAGGGGGAAAAAAAAGAAACCTAAGTAATGGATTTTTTTTCTGCTTCATTTTACTCCCACCTCCTCTGCCCCCTGTAATCTGATTTTTTACACCTCATTTATGTGTTTTTATTCAGCTCATCTTTGTGTTTTCTTTTTTTCACACCTTTGGATCAGCTCTCTCCCCATGTCTGGCACCTGTGATTATATCCTTCAGCTTCACAATGCAGACTTGCAGAACAGCATTTAATAACAGGGAGGATTTGACTGACTGCAGCTTTGATAATGGTGGTGGGAAAGGCACAATCACTGCCTTTTCAACAGTATACTTTGCGCAGAAAGCATTCTACAGTGTCACAATCTGATAAAAAAAATCCCAGATTCCACCCATAATTATACCTTCTCTCCCTTACCTATCCACCTTCTTTTCAAAACTAAGCTATTGTGGGTGACACCAGCCTCCTGTGAGGTGGGGGTGGTGGGACGCAGACGTATGGAAAGAGAGAGAGAAAGACAGAGAGAAGAAAAAAAATTCAATTTCCCATGATTTTTTTGCTCGGCCTTCCTGTCTACCCACGCTTGTGCACACCACATCTTTTCTTCAGCTGTCACCTTGCGTTTTGCTATGGGTAGGCTGACTTTGTGAGATCTTGGGATACATAAATGAAATTAGACTGGCTGGCACTGCCGGTCAGTTATTAGAAAAGGAAACATCAAAGGAAAGCTGAGGGATTTCCGGGGGATTAGAAATCAAGACTAAATAAGGAGCTGCCACACATTTGGGCAGCAGCTTCAGCAAAGGGTCCTAGCGGTGGCGAGCAGGGACGGTCAAGGTTTAGCGCCTCTAGAGTGAGGCCCATGGGCACCCTGCTGCCTCGGGGTTTCTCCACACGAAGGGTTTCACAAAAGCTTAGGAAATGCCCACTGACCCCTTGTGAAACGCAAGCTGCTGCACTGAGAAAAGGCCGATGACCCCAAGATGTTGCAGGGCACATTCCCCAGCTTTGGTCAGACTGCCCATTAGGTCCTGGGAAGGTCTCAACAATCTTTCCTCAGACATGTTATGAGCCAAGTTCAACCAAGGTGCTGCAGACACTGAGACATGACGCAGTGCTAAGACCTGCCTGTCCCACCATGACTCCTGAAGACAGCTCAGATTTAACCACCTACATCTTTGGGGACACAGCACCCAGGAGGTGTCTGTGGAAATGTGGTGGGCATGGCCTGTCTCTGCACGCAGGGTGGCCACCGGCATCAGCACCACTTGCTCTATGCTTCCCCTCACTGAATTTCCAGGAAGCTGGGACACGGCATCCATCAACATCGGGAAGCAGCCAACGCTGTGAAATGGTCTTTAAGACCTGTCCTTGGGAAGAACTTCAAGGAACAGCGGTAGGAGCCTACATAGACAGAGCATACCCGATTTTAAATGGCACCAGAAGGAAAGAATGGAGGAAAAAGTCAGAAGGGGATAAATGACAGGGTTACTGGCATCAACTTCTGGCCTCACAAGCTCACACAGGAGCATCGGCTTGGCATGGCAGCACCAGCATCTTTCAGGCATTAAAGTGTGCACAAGACGGTCTGCACCAGGCAGATAATAGCCTAAGAATTAAAATATCAGAGAACACGCATTATGCGATCTTATTTTTTCATTCTCGATGGGCACTGGACTATTTCATTTACAGCTTTAAATTAGCCAGCACCCATTGCAGCCCTAAAGAAAGAACAGGGCTGTTGAGAAGCCAGAGGCTCATTGAAAAGACACGAGTATGAAACAACTCCATGATAATCACCATCTTTGTTATACTACTGTGCTATTCATTTTGGGGGAATCATCTTTTTACACTTTATTACACAGTGCTCTGTCTTTCTCCATTAAAATCAATGGCAGATGTAGTAGGCAGGCTGTTTTGTTATGGTCTTCCAGGCAGCTCAGACACTTCTGGGAATCAGGAACAGAAGAATAATGCGTTTCAATAAGCAGCTTATCGACCAAGCAGGAGTTAAGTGAACCTGTGGTGCACTTCTGTAGTTTCTCTCCTCTCACATGATTATTGCACTTTACTCGTGCTTTGCCTTTGTTCCTTCTGCGATCGATACAGCCCAACAATTCGCCTACACCACAGCCCCGTGGATATCGGGGAAGAGCACACGGCGGGTTGGCTGCCAGCTGTCCCACCACATCCCTCGTCTCTGAAGCCTGTTGAGCTCTTGCTATTGCTGGAGTAAGCTGCTCCTCGATCTCTGGATCACCAGGTTTCTGGCCAAATCCCTGTCTCTGTCCCTGCTCTTCAGAGAGGGATGAAGTAGTAGCAGTAGCTGCAAGAGATTTGGGTAGAAAGAGCCCCACGATGCCTCTAAAACATTCAACCATCTTGGAGGAGATCTTCCCAGGGGGCTAGAAGAGGACAATGCAGCAAGTCACTAAAGGCAGCCACATCACTACTTCAGGCTCTTTTAAGCAACAGAGCTTCAGACACACCTGGAGCTTCTCCGCTGGAAGCACAACTTCCATTTCATCCTCTACTTTTCACATCCCAAAAGTCCTGACCAGAGCAGAGGCACCTC
>JAUBNY010000511.1:3835358-3864004 GCA_032275445.1 Crypturellus soui | reverse complement strand
TATACCTCTAACCACAAGTGTGTTCAGTATCTGATCTAGTAAGTCAGAACCTCCAGAGTGTGCTGCAATGCATATGCGTAAGAGTTTCATCTATAGGTGATGCTTCTCCACCTTTTCTGGACAGTGCTTGCGAGGGGAATCTAGGATTAACTGGTTAATTTTGACTGTGTTTCTGAGAATAAGAAAGTACTATTTTCTTGGCAGGACCGAGATAGATGGGTGCTGCCCAGACACTCATTTGACAACAGTGCTGGCTCCCTGGACACAGTGCAGCTACAGCGCAACTGTGAGCTGAGGCCATTAAGGCTGGAATTACCCAAGTGAATCATCCCACACAACGCAAGGCAACTACGCACGATATGTTGGAACCAGAGCAGTTCACAGAGGAGCTACCCCACACATCAGTAACAAACTTCTCCAACACCCTATAAAACATTTTAAGGCATTCAGGATGAAAGGCAACACTGCTCTGCAGACGAGAAAAAAAGCACACTTCCATGAGAAGGGCTGTGTTTTGCCTCCTCCGTTTACTGCCTTGCCCCAGCAGATTATCTGTTGATGATCTACAGCACACTGCTCACCCAAGACAAATGTGTTTGTGCTAAGTGGCTGCTATCTCACTGTCCCCAGTGGCACCTTTTTCTTGGCACATGTTCAAAGCTGGAATTAGTTCCATGACCAACTCCACCTCATTGGCCCTTGAAATTTTAGTTCAAGATGGTGATAAAGAAAAGGTGACTCAGGTATTCTCCAAAGAACGTCAGAGAGAAGATATACCATCAAGGCAGCAATGAGCCCTGGGCAGACGGGCACTGCTCTTGCACTCCCAGAGCACTAACAAGGGACAGTGCTTGCTGCTCCACCTACATCCATCTTTTCCTTATAGGGACAGTAGTTAATTTGGCTTTCCAATGGGTTGAGGTATTGCCATTTTACTGTCACAAGTAAATTGGTCTATTATGTCACAAGAGCAGTTGGCCTATTTTGGCTATACTTCAATCTGTAGGCAGTAGGCAATGACTTGCTTAAGAGCCAAAATAATCTCAGTGCCCGGCACGGACATGTACAGAGTCCACAGTCTTAACCAGAACATGTAGAGGGGCTCCCTGGGCAGTCACATTCATAGACGAGATTAAAGTCTGAAGCGGATGGATGGAGAAAAAGCAATCATCCTCAAACCGCCACGAGAGGCTCATTTTCCCACTTCATACCACTAGGGCTGAACAGATCTTTGCTCCAACACCGAGAGCTTTGACCTCAGTCCTCCAGATCAGACCATTTCACAGAGATATCCAGAAGGAGAGGAAGGAAAAGTTGATGCATTTGTACATCACTGTTAAAATAAAGACCCACAGGCTTTCATACCAAGACTAAAAGGCCGGGGGAACAGGGAACTGTCATCTATTAAATACTCCTCCTGCAGGTACTCGTTACTGCACCTGCGTGACGAGCAGCTGGCAGATCTCTGCCTGATGCCAGGGAACACACACACCATTCTGCTGCTCCTCTGAGGTCTTTTTCTTTAATACAATTATACGATGCAATTTTACAACTGTTGTAAACAACATATAGTGTTCTCAAAGACTGTAAATGTCCACAGAGCCCTGTAGCTCCTTCACATTTTGCAAAAGTGCATTAAAATTATTTTTTTACCTTAAGTTGGGGACCATTTTAATTGACCAACAGGGCTAGAAATGAAGCTATGTAGCTGGTTTCTTCCATGTACAAAAGCTGCTCCTGTGCACGTGGTGTGTAAAACATCTGCTATATAGGGCACCTGCCGTGGTACAGGAATGGGAAGTGTGGGAAGATTTTAATTACTCACCATGGCAACCTGCATTACCAGCAGTAATGTCCCATAATAAACTGGATCTTTCTTTCTCTCATTTCTACAAAATACTTCCAGAAAGGACATTGGCACTACTGATCTGTTATTGGTGTTTGACACTTTGCTATAAAGACTCATTGAATCATTATGGTTGGAAAAGATCTTCAAGATCATCAAGTCCAACCATAAACCCAACACCACCATGTCCGTCTCCATGCTAGACCCTGTACAGAAACAACCCAGCCCTCGTCAGTGAAAGCTTTTTGCTCTAACCATGACAGGGCCAAGGTTCAGCCCTCTTTTAAATTCATATATAGAAGCCTTGTTCAGCCTCAATAGACTATGGCTCCAGTCTCAAGGAATAATGTAAGAATGTGTCCTAGGGTCATAAAAGACAGGAGTATACATAAAAAATACTTAATATGAACTCTAATAGGGCCTGATGACCACAGCTTGTACTTCCTAACTGGAGCCCATGAGGGCATGAAGTGAATGTCATGACCAGATCCCAGGGGAGCTCACTAGATCCATCACTCCTAATGGGACAGAGGGGCCAGAAGCCACAGTGCTTCCCATGGGGTCACCCCTCTGGCAGATCAGAGAACCTAGTTATATTTTAAGGTGAATGAACTTGTAGTATTTTTCAGGAGAGTTTGTCCTGAACTCATTGATCTTGCTCACCAAGCTGAAGTCTGCATTAATTTGAAGCTCTCCTATCAGCACCAGGGAGATAGCCCTCCAGGAATCAGTAGAGATGAAATACTGAGTCCCTCCTGTGAGCAGAAACCTTTGAGATCCTCATCTTCCCTTGGGGACATGTGGTTCCCATGCCACACTGACAAAGGCACCCCCTGCCACCCATTCCTATGCAGAAATGCAGGCTTGGGGGAAGCAAAACCCCCAAGACAAAACACAAATCCCAAAGCAGAAGTGAAAAGTGTTGTCAAACTGTCAGTCTAAACCCGCAGAGATGAATGAGAAAAATTCTGCCAAGTTTAGTGCAGAGCTGCCAGAGAACAGCACAGCAGCGAGGAGAGACCTGCATCAGGCCTGGAGTTGCAATCAGGGACATGGCATTTTTACTTACCTGCATCCCGATCCATAAGAGTGACTTGAACTTTGTAGGCACCTTTGGATCTGAGCCTTTATGATATCAATTTCCACTTGCATGTCAAAAATACAGCATTTTTTTTCCCCACATCTTATGTCACCTCACAGGGAACAGGCAGGAGAGTTGTAAACCTTGCAGCACCTCCTGCCAGCTCACAACTACATAATACGTTATCATTTGGCTAAGGTCTGCTTCAGATAATGTGATTTTTGGCAGGGAACTGCACAAACACTCATGTATCTCTACTACCAACATTTCATATTTGTATACTCGATCTCCTCCTGGTTTCTTTTATATGAAGTTGAGGGCTGTGGAGCTCCAGGAAAGCTGGAAGCAATTGGAGTTAGAGCAGCAAGATGCAAGATGAATCCAGCCCTCTGCACCAAGTGCAATGCCATTTTTTCAGCTTTTCCCTTGAAGCAGCACCAGCTTCATTTTCTGTTCTGAAGTTTCATTCGTCTTTAGGAGACTCCCCCGTGAAAACAATGAGGGCAACGTGCATGATGCAGCCACGCTGCCCACGCGGCCCATCACCTCCTGCAGGCCTAGGGACCAGCAACCCACTTAATGTTCTTTTTTTTTCACTCCCATGTGCTGATATTTTCTCATTCTTTCCCAAGTCCCTGCCACCAGGACACGACCAAGACATTTCCCCTGCAGAACCTCTGGCAGAGGGTGACATTAATTATACTGTTGGCAGCAGTTGTCTGCTAAATAAACAACCCCAGAAAACCAATGTGGCACTTGAAATGCAACATCCTCTGCTTCACCTTGCAGCGCCTGGAATCCAGAGCTTGGCTAAACGCCTCTCTCTCAAGCCCAATCACAGGAATTTTTAAGGATCTAGAGAGAAAGTTCTCATGAGCTGTTTGAATGGTGGAATGATGACGACCTTGCTGCGTTGCCACAGCCACTGATAGCACCAGCTGAAGCAGCACAGGCTTCTCCAGGGAAGCAGCGTGGTCTTTTCCCAAGTGACATTTCCTCCTCTTTGGCTCAGCAGCAACTACCAAGCAAGGTGGTAGACACGTCCTGAGACCCCTTCCAGGGCTGCTCCCAAAGGCAGCTTCACACTCTCTTCCCTGTTTCAGCAAACTTTGGATCACTTTCAGGGAGCTGTGGTGACTTTGGTGGCTTGGGGAGGAGCAGAGGGAAAGCAGGACCACCTGATCAGCTTTCTTCCTCTCTCACCAAGTGCTTTCTCGTGCTAACCCCAGGCGCAGCTTTTCTTTCACTGACTTCAACAAAGCAAGAGAGACTTGGACCAGGTGACGAACTACCTCTTAATTGCCTTTGCAATAGCACTTTGTACAGCACAACCCTTTTCACATGGAGATATTAATCAATCATACACAGTATAACCCTGCAAGATGGCCCTGTACATGTGCAATGGAGAAAACAAAAGTACAGAAATTTCAGTGATTTAACAAGCATTTGGAGATGTGCTGCATGTTTCAGCCAAAGCCTGAGGAACAGTGATATTGGGAAGAAGCAAAAGTTTGCCTAGCCCTGATTCTCAAAAAAGCTTTTTTAAAAGCCAGACCATGAACTAGTTTCAGGGGCTGCTGATCCTAAGAAACACAGAAGCTGGAACAACCCCCAGTCCCCCAGGCAGCAGTGTCAGAGCAGTGATGTCGGCCCTCGACTCCTACCAAACAAAAAAAGCTCCAGCAGCAGCCCAGACAGGAGCCGAATGCTTTAGAAAAGATGGCCTGAATTTTTGGCATTGTGCATAGGAGCACTCAGAAAGAGCCACGCAGGGGCAAAGCTAGAGAGCCATTGCTGTCATGAGAGAAAAAAGCTTTGTCTAAGACAACCTTTAAAGCTTTGCTTTTCCCTCCGCAACATTCCTTTCTTGCATTTCTTTCATAAAGTAACAGAAGACTCATGTCTCAAAGGCATCAATCTGCCTTCCAGATTCATCAATTTGACATACGTATTTCCAGCTAGCCCTCCCTCCCCAGCACTGCATAGCCAGGGAGACTTGGGGCCAATGAAGCTGGCAATGGCCAAGCTTCATACACAATAAAGAAAAAGTGCACTGCTTCACTGCCCTGTAGAAGAGAGGGATCTGGCTGAACTGGCTGTTTCAGTGGGGTAGGGGCAAAGGATGACAAAGTTAAATTAAAATAAATAAATAAAGCATGTTAGAAATCAATAAACAATACAGGAAAACTCTGAAACTCCACGAGGGACATTTTAACAGAGGGCATTCATGTGGAACTAGGCTTTCAAACACATGAAAGATAAGAAAGGGCAATGAAACATCACTAAAAAACAACAACAACAACAACAAAAAAACCCACAACTTAACAGTATCTGTTAGGGGTTGCTGTCACCTTGCTTTTGATCTTGTTTTATACTGGTGTTCTTCATCTGAAATTACTAGTATAATGGCAAGTAAAACATGGAACTTTGTAGGAAGCAGAATAGAAATATCTACCTGGTTCTGCTAGGGCTACTTGCTTTGCTTGAAGCTGAAAAGCCTGTTGGCCTTGGATAGAGCTGGCAGGACAAAATCTGGGAATGCTGTGAAATTCCTGGGGTGGAGCCCTTCCTATCCAGAACGACCAGGATTGCTTAAATCCATTTCTTGCTCTATGGATATTCCCACAACATGCTGGAGATGAACTAGGAAAGTCTCCAAGTATCGGCCACCTGGCAATGCCCAAGCACATGGAAGGGGATGACGTTTGGATGGGGCCAAAGTGAAGGGATTTTGTCAGGGGCCGGGGACTTGGTCCTTCTGCAGGAGCTTGCCCAAGGAGACAAACTGAGGCAGGTAATGCTCTAATGATTGCCTAGTTAAGGACTGAATACCAGGTCTATTTAAAGAGAACACCCTCCAGCAACTGCTTTCCACTGGTTTTAGATTGGACCACATAAGTTATATGTAGAGCTTTAGCTGACTGCAAATTAGAGGACCCAGGTTATAAAATCTCAGAAAAAAAATAGACTTTATGAGGCAAATGGCAACTGCTCATTAACTCTAGTTGTGTTATTGGGGGGTACTACAATTCTCAAGGCAACAATTTCGTAGATTGCTTCAGAGTGAGGGGCGGGGTAGGTGCGTTTGTGCTTTAACCCAAGCGAGATGCAATCTTAATTATTTTGGCTTGACTCACTGTTATTGATACTATGATTTTATGCACATTGGCTGTTGAAATAACGCCCAGCTGTAGGTATTTGCGAACCACAGAAAGAGCTGGCTCCCCTTTCCGACTGCTGCTCCCTGGCTGAGCTGCTGCCAGTCCCGCGGCCAGCACGGCTCGGCCCAGAGAGACCCCATGGTGACAATGAGCCGAGATACTGCTGCTCATCAGGGGACAGCCCTGTAGTTCAGATTCCCAGCACAAATTCTATTTGACATGTCATTTAAAGCCAAAGAATCCCTGTTAGAAAATCCTAGTACTGCGGCTCAGGTGGGACAGGCAGCAACATGGCACTTTCCTTATTTTGGCAGATTTTTTTCTTTATTTCCCCCTTTCCCTCTTTAATTATTATTATTATTATTATTATTATTTGCAGGAGGGGCAATAGCAGACTAAGTGCAGCAAAAAGGAAAACAGTCTCTCTTTAAGGCAACTGCCTGATTTCATGTAGGTTGATTTAATGATAAGACACTGTTTGAAGTTAATTGTAACTGCAGGGAACAACAAGAAAGCTGGAAATTCACTGTCAAGCAAGATGAAGAACTGGAAAAGACACAGGGTCAAACTGTGATAAGACCCCAGGGGACAGGTATCGTGACACTACTCAGGGAAAGCTGCAGTTGGAGTTAAACTTGATCTACACACTCTTAAATAGTGTGGAGAGCAGGGCTGGAAGGATCTGGCCATTTTAAGCCAATTTTGGCGAGTGACCATGTCCTGCCAAAGGCAGGAAGATGCCGAGTAGAGCTCTGCACAGGTTGATCCTGAATCTCTCCATTCTGCTGCCATCTGTGAACTCATGGCTAAACAGGAAAGAGGGTTTTTATTTTTTTCCCCTCTCTTCCCCTCCCCCCCTTTTTTCCTCCAAGATGAGGAGATTGTTCATTTTAAGTGCCATTAAAAAGTCTTTAAGATATTCTCTTTTTCCAGGGTGAGAGCACAGAAAGGGTGTTTCTTCGCTAGTGGAGGCAGCACCCCATTGCTCCATGTCCCTCCTGGATTTGCCTCAGGCTCCTGCCTGAATAACTGATGTTGACCTCCAGACAGGGTTGAACTCCAAGACAGGCTAATTCCTTGGAAAAAAATAAAAATATCCATAGAGGGAAAAGGGATCTTGGAAGGCTGACCTTGCTTTCCCTTCCTCACACAAGCATTTAGGGCATGAAGCAGGTAAGTGCTTGAGAAATGTTAGCCCAAGATAATTTCAACAAGAGCATGTAGCCAACGCAGTCAGTCCTACCTGCAAAGGGCTTTTGCTTTTGCTCCTCCTCTTTGCCCCAACCAAACGGCCCCAATGCTCCAGTGTCCAGCCCTGCAAGAGGACCCTGGTGCTCCCCGGGGCAGGGGAGCCCCTCGGGCTCTGCCAGGGCACCCTGACATTAACGGCCTCCAGATCTGGCCCTCTAACCCATTAACAAACCAACACTCTATAAATCAAGTATTCAGGTTTGTTTTAAAGTGCTTCTAATAGCACTAAATTTTAACATTTTTTTTTCCCTCATGCCACTTTGCATCACCTAAATAAGACTATCTGAAACCAAGGAAAGTCACAGCCCTAGCCTGTACGTCCACAGCTCACCGCAGGAAGCTCTAAATTATAACATTATTCCAAGCAATAAATCACTTTTATTTTTCTACTTCTTCTACTGGAAAGGAGAAGGTGTGGGGGAAGAGAAGTTAAAAAAAAAAAAGAGAGAGAAGCTTATCTAAATCTATTTACACGGAATGATTATTCAATTAATTTTTTCATTACACTTGCCAGAAAGAATTGCCCAAGTCTTTAATGCTGTGTGTGAGATTTCATTAATAATTAATAGCAGCCGCTTGTGCTCCTCTATTTAGTGCGTGGAGCTTCTGGCTTTGGAGGTCACTTCCCACCCATGCCACAGGCATCTGGCTCTCACTTGCCAAAGGCTGGTCCGGCCCCACACGGGTCTGGGACCCTGGGGACAGATTCTCATGCCCTGAGCTCCCGTCAAGCTGGTTTCAATGTTGGCACCTCTTGTAGAGCAGCGTTTTCCACCAGGCTGCAGGAGTGCAGGGTTGTCCCCATCCCTGCTTGTCCGGTCTCCTCCTCATCTTTCTTCCTCAGCTCTTCATGCCCAGCTTGCCCAGAGAACCTCTTCTGGCTTCTCCACCATCTCTCTGACCAACCTTAGCTCATTTCTGCCAAAATTGTCCTACCCCATCATGTCCTACCCCATCAGCACCCTGCCAACCTCAGCTCCACAGTGGCCCTACCACTGCTTGCAGCAGTGAAGACCTCTTTAGCACCCATGATCCAGCTTGTCTTCATGGATGGAAGAGCTTCCCTAGGACGTGCGAGGGGAGCACGGCTGGGGTGGGATGGAGGCATTCACTCTCTGATAGTCCTCACTGGGAGACATTTCTGCTCCACGAGCTCCTATCAGAAAACCTGTAGCACAAGTGCTACTAGCAGACAAAACCAAGACCCCCAGCACGAACCCTGCCTAGCCCCACCGTGGAGGCAGCCCTGCGACTCAGGGTATTGAGCAGAAGGGCCAGAAGAGCCCCCTGGTTCTGTGCTAGCACGACAGCCCACGGCGGCTGCACTGCCTTGCGATGGACGGCATGGCCAGGAAAGCACTCTCAGACCTGCACTGTTTACACGACCTGAAACTTGCATCGAATTTGTGGGACGACCAAGTTAGCTCAGACAACAGAGGGAATAGCAATGAAAGCAGAGACTAGCACAAACAGCGATTATAAATCACCCTATCTCCTTCCCAAACATAACATTTGTAAGAGAACCCTGGGTTCTTATAAATATTTAAGTCAAATTTCAGCTGTTTATGTCTTACATCTGTCTTTATCAGTCTGTAATCATTTCGCTGCTCGCATCCCACGCTGCCGCCTGCTAATTTAAGCTGGCTGCTTTCGGTGCAAATGTGTTTTCTCACCTCAGTTTGGACTGCGATCATTTGAATTCTTCTGACTAGCAATGCTCATTGCACAGGCCTCAGAGTGAGCAGCTTCTCAGAGAGAAGCTGAAAAGGAAAAAGAAAAGGCCGCTTAAGATTTAATGATAACAAATCAATTAAAATGTACATGATAGCAGTCTCTTGGAACAAGGATCATAATGTGTCTGGGCATGCCTGGGCTCTTTATGGCTTTTCCTTGCTTTTTAGTGCAACAGATGATGCATATTGTAATTATCTATATTTTCTTTCTAAAAATGCTTGTGCTGCTCGGCCTAGCATTAGGAAAAGGTGGAAAGGCAAACTAAGATTATCAGAAGAGTCAGCTGATGTGAGTTACAGCAAGAAGTCATCAATTTCCCAACTCTCTGGTATTCTTGATTAAAAGGGAAAAAAAACAAAGGAGAGTGTTTTCAAGGACCTCTTTAAAAATCATGCTTTTCTAGCAACTGTAGGGTGAAGGTCAGAACAATTTTACAATTCTGAATATCCTGTTTCATAGGGAAGAGACATACAGAGGACAATGGTTTGGGAGAGCACCTCTCCAAACAAGGCTTCCTAGATACACATCACTCCCCTCTTAGGGATCCTATCACAAAACCCCTCTAGGCTGGTCAAGCAAGTTCACAGCATCGCTCTCCAGGTGAGATGTGAGATTCGTCCAAGCTGGACGTACTTTCAGGCTGCTTGCAGCAAGGAAGGTGCAAGGAGATGCTGGGGCTCACTAGGCCAAGGGTGGGAAGGGAGGGAAATCTCATTCACCTCCTGCTAAGACTCTCCTGATCATCTATAATCTCCAAAAGACTTGGGAAGAAAAGAACAGCAACAAAAGCAAGAAATTTTCCCTGTGAGCCTAGAAATCAGCCGGAGCTTGACTTCCAGCAGCTCGAGCTGCCAGTCACGAGCGCGGTTTGTGCAGGAGCATCCCATGGGATGGGCAGTGCCGCTGACCCCGGCAGGCGATGACCAGGGTTATCCTCAGCAGCACCACAGACAGAGGGAGGGTGGACGGGCCAGGTCCCTGCTCACAGCGGTGCAGAGATCAGCCCTCTCGGAGGGCAATTCAGATGTGGTGCAAGGTTAAAGGTATGTGCATGGTGTGTTCCCTGCTTGGGGTCACGATGTGTTCTAAGTGGGCTCAGCCAGGCAGGCTCCCGTGACTGACTTTGCTGGCCCAAGTGCAGAATTCGTGCCAGCAAATTATCAGTTCAAACTCCTGCTTCTGGATCCTCAGAGCAGCCTGGACACTTTGAGCACTCTTCAGGGCTGCAGTCTAGCAAACCTGGGTTTGGTTCCCAGCTCAGTGATGCTTGTGCCCCCATGCGCAAGCTGCTCAGCCCCGAGGTGCTTCAGCCTGCCCTTCACAAGCTGGAGAAAGTTTATAGTCTTTTCCTCACCATTTTGACTTGTCTACTTACATTACAGGTTTTTGGGACAGGAGGCTGTGTGTGCATATCTACCAAATCTAATATAAGAGTGATCTAATCCTGGCAGACTTCTCTAGGTATTACTGTCATACAAACTCCGAGGGGCTGTGTCTATATAGACAGCTTAACCACTCTCCAACTCCAGTAAGCGACTTATCTCCATGCTGTGCCCATGTACTAAAGTCTGCAGCCTGCTTTAAATTGGTGTTTCAGAAACTGGGCAGACAAAACTCCCTTCATTTGGGTATAAAGCAGCCACCATCCAACTCCAGAGCAAGAACCTCCTCACTCATTCTGGGCCTGTGACAAAAATCGCTCTCAGCAAATGAATTTATATGAACAAGTCTGGTCAATCACCATTTTGTGGATTTTATTCACTTTAGTAAGACAACCACCCAGCCTAATTCCTTTCCTGTGCTTTGTTGGCTCTTTTTCAGCCCATGGGACACATGATTCTTTTCCTTCCCTACTTAATTAAGAGCAGAATTCAAGCACTAAAGTCATCCGCTTCCTTAACCTTTTCTCTAGGGATGAAGCCAGCATATCTCTGTGGACAGCTGGCAGTGTGTCAGTCATCCTCACAACACCACACATCAAGTCCTGCGGGTGAATAAGGCCCCAGAACCCCGATGATGGATAAGCTTCCCATCATCTGGAGAAATTGGCTCTGGAGAACTTGGCTGCTCTCCGATGCCTGTGTCCCCTGCGAGCACTGGAGGCGCAACACACAACAAATCAAGCACATGAAACAAGGAAGAGAAGAGAAGGAAACATGATACATAAATTTAGTTGAGAAGTCTTTCTAGCTAATTGCCTGTCACTGTTAGGAAAGCTGATGGAGTAGATTTTTTTTCTCCTGCATTTCTCAGGGAAGACAGGATTCCCATGCCCTGCTCCAGACAGCAGCACAGACCGTGCCTAGTGCAGGAAGCCTCCTGCCATGTAGAGGACTTTCTCAGCAGGACTTGCCATGCAAATACACACCCAGGATGTCCAAACAGAGAAGCTGATCTCAAAGCTACTCCAGAAGAACTGTTAATGTTGCCTCTTGGAGGAGTAGTGCCAGTCCAGCACCCTGATCCACTTTCCCACACAAGTGATGCCAGCAAGGCAAGGTTTGGCTGTATGTGCAATGTACTTCAATAATAATATACCAATAGACGCCAGTCAGCCATCCTTTTCTTGAGGTCTGCCCTGGAGCACCTTGTTGTAAATCATCTTTCCTTTGCCCCATTCTCTCTTTTGCAGATCCAAAACCTATTTTGTGTTCATAATTAAGGGGAAATAGAAAGGAGAAATAAAAGGGATGAGACCAGGCATATAGCTGGTTCCTCCACTCCCTCCTCCTGTCGGGCTCACTAGCACAGCACCATATTTGTTCGGAGGTAAAGAGGGAGCATTGGGGATTATGGACATGGCTTTGATTTTATTTTAAAGGCTTTAATATTTGGAGCTGTATTGATTTGATTTATCTCAGCGTGCCAGTGTACTGCTGGTAGCTAGGCAACACCGTTACTCTCCGTATTCTGGGAGGCTCACGGGATTTTGCCTATGAACGATATTACTTTGTGTATATGAAACTAAATGGACCATAGGCACCATTTGTAAGTGGAGGATATTTGAGGGTCTTTTTTTTTTTTTTTTTTGAGTATTTCTTGGTGCTGGGGACTGCACAGCGATGTAACCCTGATTTGCATGACTCAGGCTGCAGAGCAGAGAGATGCCAATGCATGTCCCTCCATGAGGTGCCCATGGAGGGCAATTCACCCTAAAGATGTGCAGGTGCATCAAAGGGAAAACAAACAAAAAATCATGTGGTCGCAATTTCCTGCTTTTTGGCCTCAAAGAGAGCAAAAACTGAAGTGGGCCTGACTTTGAGATTCAAAGCATCAAGAAAGGGTAGTGATTTCTCTGCTTAACAGCATGATGAAACCCACTGAGGTTGTCACCTCCACCCTGGCACGTGGGATGGGGAGCCGCGTGCTGGCACCTCACCCGCCGCTCCTCTCCGGCTGTGTCTTTAAGACGATGGCATCTGTGTGGTCAGAGTCAGCAGGCAAAAGCGGCACTGTCAGCTCGCACTATATGGTTCAGTGGTTTGGCGTTAACAATGTTTGTTTTGGAGGCCGCCTGCTGCTCTGACCCATTTAGGATCCTCACTGCACTACAAGCTCGCCTTTCAATTACCCAGTGCGGCAGAAGGGGTCTTTAAAATGAAATCTGAGCCCACCGCATCTGAAGCTGCCAAATGCATTGCAGCGAGGCGGGCTGCCATTGCACATCTCTGCGCCGGCCGAGGGGGGCAATGTCAATAATTTCGCGAAGCGGAGGGAAGTGCGCTGCTCCGAGGATGAGCGGCTTCGCAGCCATGGCCCTGCCACAGCCAGGCACAGAGCTCCCCTGTGACATGCACGAAAGGTCCTTTTGGCTTGAAAAGACTTTCTGGAGGTGAGATAAGACTTGGGCTGGGACGCTGAGAAGTCCTTCAACCCTCAGTCTCCACAGCAGAATAGTGGGCAGAGGTGGGAGAGCTGGTGTTGCTCTGAACAAGGTCAATACTCTCCCAGTAGATCTGCAAGCAGAGCATTGCTAAAAAGCCCTTGCCACAACTTTTTTCAGGCTTGCCTTGGGCACTCTTTGGGTTCATCTTCACCGTGTTGTATTGTCCCCTTGGCTAGACCCTCCAATGGGAGCAAGAGGACTCAACGGTTCCTTGGGTCACACACAGGTTGTGCCAGGGGCCTGGTGTGGATGTGGCAGAGCTGAGACAGGGCTGCATCTGCTCCCACCACGGCATGGCACGCGATGTTTTGCCCTGACAAGTACTCTCAATTAGAAGCCACACTTACCTGCTTTTCTAATGGAGAGAGTGTGCTAAAAGTGTTCTGGGCAATCCTGTGGTTCTGGCATATACAAATTGGCCATTATTTTAACTTAGTTGAAATGGAACAGATGAGCGGACTGGGTGTGTTTTTTTTTTTTTTTTTTTTTCTCCCCCCTCCTCTCTCCTTCCCCTCACATGAAATCTGAAACCAGGCAAAATGCAACTGGCTTTGCCAAAGAGCTTTCCTGAGGTTTGCAGATTTCTCTGTGAGTCTGGACTGAGTTAGGGAACTCAAAATGAAGAGGGAAATACTCCAGCTCAGAGGGAGGCCCAAACCAATAACTTTCTCCAACTCCAAATCCAACCCCCTTGCCACGGCCGCTGCAGCTCAGCTTTTCCTTTCCTGAGAAGTTAAAAAACCTTTTTTGCTAATCAGGACAGAACTGGCACCCTTGAAACACCTTTCAGTAGCATTAATGTGGACATACAAGCTATGCCAAGGTCTTATGCTTGGGCTTGTCCTTGTCCTTTGGCAGAGCTGGGCTTGGTGGGTTTGTTTTGACTCCCTAACCTGTCTCCTAGGCAATTTTGCTACCAATCAGCACAATTTCTTAATTCATATTGTAACGGGGTTAGTGTAATGGGCCCCGAGCTTTCTGTGACGTCCCAAGCGTAGCAGGAGACGGGTGGTTTTGGAGAGCACTTCAAGTCATTGTAGCAGGGCCCATGGCCTCAGTGCAACCAGGGTAAGCACACAGAGCCTTTAACTACATTGCAAGCCAAAGCAAAGAATTCTCTCTGCAACATTCCTCCTTTCTGCTCAGCTTAAGTATGCAACTCCAGGAAATTAAGCCTAGCCCACATATCTACACCCTGTTTAATTTCTTAAGTTAATTTCTTAATTTCAAGTTTATATAGTCCCTATTACTCAGTGCACATCCACAGACATAATTGCAAGATCACAATGAGAACAGAAAACCACAAAAGCACCCCCAGCCCTTTAGTTTTCCTGGATTCAAGAAGCCAAACAAAATAACCCACTCCAACAAGGGTAAGCACTTAGGGAATACCACCAGCCACACTGCACTGAGTCTTTTTGTTGCTCAGAGCACTCTGAAGTTAGTCAGATGATTAATTTTAAATATAAAGAAAAATCATACATAACAGCATAATACTTCAGTTCCCATTTTTAAGAGGCATCTAAGCTGTTTGCATCCCATTTGTTCACTGTACAGTGAGAGTGTACACCACTTACACCCAGAGGAGACACCCCCAAAAGCAGCTGAAAAATGAGGGCCCTGGAGCTCCTTGGTCACAGCACAGGCAGTAGCAGGACAGACTTAGGTGCCCCCACAGAGCCTCTGTATCTCTCATGTAAAAAGCTCACTTTCTATTGCTGCTCATTGCTTGCTCTCTCATTCAACTACCTCTAAAAGCAACGGGCAGAGGCAGGTTTAAGCAAGACATCTGCTTACTGTTCTGGACACAAAAATGAGCTTCTCATAAGCAACACAGCAGTGATTCACTGAGAATACTTTATCATATAAGGGGCTGGATTTGAACCTGCAACCTAGCAGCAAAGGACTTCAACTCCCATTGAGAATTGAGCGTATTAAAAGAAATCAGGAAGAAGTCTGCACCCAGGAAAGAGCGACTCTGGATTACATAAGGGAAAGCACCAGCCCGTCGAGCGTTGCAAAGTGAAACAAAATCTTAGGCTGCCATTCAGTTCCTTTATCTGTGAATTACATTTTATCTGCGTAGCAGGGGAAGAAAAAATAAACCTTACAGGAACACTTAGTATGTTGGAAAAAAAAATAATGTTAAATTAAGTTTACAAAAATGTTTCTCTTTCTGAAAATCTTGGCTGGCAATAGATGGCTGGTGCCAAGTTATAAATCACATGTTGGGTTTCTTTTAACGCTCAGTATCCCATGATTTATGATACCATCACAAGCTCTCGATTGATTCCTGACTCGGTGATCCATCTTCCTCTATAGGTAGTTGCCCATTATAACGCCTCTTCCTGAGCAGACAGCAGGTTTTCCTTCCCAGAAGGGCCTTATACGGGGGAGCTGTGAGCAGAGCCCATCCGCTGGCAGAGCAGAGCTCCAAGAGCAGAGATTGCAGCGGATGGACAGGACAGACAAGTTTTTTGACGGGGCTGCACTGCTTGTTTCATCATGCAGGACCAAGTTTGCTTGATATCGAACCATAACAGCCTTATGCAACATGCAGATGTTCCTAGACAAGCTCCAAGTGTCCTCCAGGAAGGCAGGAATTCCTTCCAAAACACCAACTGCTGCTTTTGGCTTTGGGGCTGTGCACAGGCTGAAACAGGACAATCAAAGCAGCTGTAAGAGAAGCCAAACAGCACTGGGTTTCCCACCCATCCAAATGGTCTCAGACATGTGGGGATGCATCTGGGAAGTTGAAGCTGTGATGCATCCACACCAGGAAGCTGAAAGAAATTACAGCAAACCTTGCAATTCCTCTTATTTACACGCCCACACACATTCAGGCACCTCACAAGGCAGGAGTGCAGAGCATGGTAAAAACCTTCATCTATGATTAGAGGTTTGAGGGCTGCACAAGGCTCGGCACAAGTGCTTGCTCCTCAGATGTGCAGGAGGGCAATCTTTCCAACATCTGTTATCAGCAAATAATTCCCATATATATAGAAAAAAAGAGACAAGCTCTGCCCTGATTATATAGGGAGCATTACCTGGCTTACTTAAAGCACTGGGGCTCACAGCTTTGAAGCACACTTCCCTTGTGCGGCTGCTTGCTGTGCACTAGCCCTGGCAAGGCAATGGAAGTGCCACCTCAGAGCTGGCAGATTGCACTTTATGCACCAATAATGATAAAAGCTGTCAGGGTCGACCTTGTGGGTCAAGCAGCAAAAGCCTGTGGTTTGCGAACGGGAGATGCAGCCCTATTATGGCAGGCACCGTGAAGAGGAGCACTCGATTGGTGCTACTTGGCGCTGAGGTGGCTCTTTGCTCCAGGGACCCTCTCCCTGCTAAAAACAGGCAGCACAAATATGGGGGATGGGGGAAAAAGAAACATATTGGCGTCACCCCGTGATGTTTTCACTCTGCAAACCACTGTTTCTTACTCCTCTCCCAACAGGGCACTCACAGGAGGACTACGCAAAGTTTATACTCATCTTGGCAGAAACTGCAGGATGGAACAGAAGGCAGAAAGCTGGACCCTGCCAAGGCGCAAGTGGGGCGAGAGGGGACACGGCAGCAAGCGCCCTGGCTCTACACAGGGGTCAATGTCTCAGCCACTCCCTCACTGCAGCACTGGGGGTTGTTATCACTCCGAACCAAAGCTCTTGATTAAGGCTAGACATTGAGCAGCTTGCTGACCGCCCAAGGAAAGCACACCTACTGACTAGCTTTTCTCTCTGAGATGCTTCGCACAGAGCCTTCCTGAACTTTTGGTTTCTTTTCAGCATCAGTGTTTTGCTTGAATCCACATTTTCTTACAATAAGCAGCTTCAAAAAAACATCCTTGCCCATAGTTTGGATCACTGGAGCCGCCATGCTTGAACAAGGTTTAGTTCCCAAGAGCAGCCATCCCTTGAGATTAGAAACAAACCAAGACTCACCAAACAGAAAAAAAAAAAACATCAAATGCACTGAAACCTCAAGACAAAATAGAAAAAAAATCCTCTAAAACCACTTCACTGGTCAGCCTGAATGAGACCTGTTCATATCAGAAGAATAGTTCAAAGACATCAAGGCTTATCTGGGACTTACACGATCCACTCCATGACAAACTGCCCATGAAATGGCTATAGCCATTTCATCCACATCAATCAATCATGAACGAGAGCTCTTTAAGGACTTGCTCCTACATCCTCTCCCAGTTGATCTCCAGCCCTAGCTGGTCATGGGCACCTATCTGCCCTCCAGCCTGCACAGCACTCCACAACTCACTCAATCAAGAAATAAAAACCAAGTGAGCCAAGCTTGGCTACTTATATTAAGCTCATTTTCACGTGAAATGGGTGAGGGTTGGTTCTTATGAGTGCAGAGATAGCAGTGACATGGGGTAGGCAGCTGTGAGCAGCTGGGATCAGTTGCCTTTAATATAGCACAGCTAGGGCAGAAGGAGACTGTTAATGAGACATAACGACATCAGAAAGCACATATAATATGGATGTGGGAAAAAAACAAACAAACAAAAAAAAAACCAAAAAACATGTATGCTTTCTGTAGCAGTTCAACTGCCCAAAGCCCTTTGAGGCTTCTGGATTGGGCCATGGGTTAAATGCTGTGTCCAAGTAATATATGAAACCTCTGGGCTAGTGCTGAGAGCACAAATACTGTCTGGGAACCCTTCCTGGAGCTCTGCAGTTGATTGGTTGAAGAGCCACAGCTGCATCAACCAGGTTATATATCTTTACCTAAACCACAGCCTCTCCTCCTATGTAAACATTTTCTTGGGGAGTCCAGAAGCAGACTGTCCACTCAGATGGTGCCTTTTTAACTTACAAGATGAATAGAGCTTTTTTATATCACTATAAAGCATTATTTATATTGGAAAGGGCCTGTGAATGTCGCCTGCTGTCAGTTCAGTATGTAAATGATGCCAGCCCTGTTCGCTACGTCCCATCAATTATTTTCATACACTTTTCTTTGTCTTCATCTGTCAGAGGAGAAGTCACCTTGATGCCTTGAAGTGGTTTTCTTCTTCCATTTCCTTGGGCATTTGACTCTTCTTTGAGGCTTTGTAGGGAGGAGATCCTGGGGTTTTCAGAAACAGTTGAATGACTTGGGGGAACGTGTCCTGTTGGACTGCAAAGAAGCACTTCAAGGAGCAGGATTGCAAACCAGCCTCCTGCTAAAAACCCAGTATGCTACAGGGCTTTGTCAAAAGTGCTTAGAGATGGCAGGGCATAAGCAGTCAAGCCTGGTCTAGTGGAGAGAGTAGAATGATAATATTCATGTGAGTGGAGTGTGCAAGATTAGACTCAACATCATAGCTCAACATCATTAGGCTCAACAATATATGGGGATTTGGATTGGGTCACCTCCAGAGGTCCTTTCCAACCTCAGCCATTCTGTGATTCTGTGATCACCATGTCTTTCTCTCCTTTTTTTTTTTTCCTAACACAATTTTTTCTCAGCTCACGTTACTTGTGGATGCAAAGTATAGTCAGCTTCTCCCGTTGCCCCCTCTTGTGTCTTTTCTTCTCCAGGCTCAACTGTTCCTCTGTTTTCATGGTTAGGCTTAGATTCCCAACTTCACAGCTTTGATTTGGGTGGCTGTTCTCCATTCCCACTCGCTACCACTCGGATTATCCACAGTTAGACCATTAATTGAATTTACTGGATTGGCAAACACTTATGTTTCAGATATGACCCCAAAACCTGTCCCTTGAGGGTATTTTAGAGGGGCATTTAAGAGATTCAAACTTGCAGTGGTTTTGACCTGCAAAAATGTTCCCTGTTGCTTTCCGCCTGTTCACACGAGTGGGACATGTTTCCTTGGACGGCCCAGCCTCAGACGTCACTCTCCTCGCTGTTGATTCGCAGGCAGCGGCAGCTCCTGGATACCAAGGTGCTCCATCTCGCTTCTGATGCAGAGAGAGGAAAAACATAAAATGAAACAAACCCATAAATCACAGAGCCAGCAAATGAAAATAAATACACTTAACAATATTTCCCTGCCGCTTTTTATTATTATTATTTATAATGGTATTACAGAATTTTGTAAAATTAAAGTAAATGTCAAGCAGAATGTAATAATTTTCCTTGGGGTTTGGCACATTTGTGTGCCTGACAGATTCGCATTTTTCTTTATATCCGCAAAGACAGGAGCCTGACAGGGCTATATTTTGTTACCCACTTTGTTCAATTTTGTCATAAATTGGAGTGAACAAAACAGTGAAAATACAGACACCAAATTAATCAAAGAAATTACTTTTTAAAGCACTTCTCAGACAAACACGTATGACACAATCATTCTGTGCCAGGAAAGAATACAAGGAAAACCAGCTCTTACCTGGCCACATACCCACACGCTTTGCGCCCGGAAGGACAAAGAGCTCCCGCTGCTGCTGTTAGTGCCCAAGAGTGAGACCTCCCTCCTCGGATGCCCTCACCTCGCTTTCTCCTTGTCTTTCATCGCCTTCAGCGTCATCACTCCCATGCATTTCTCTAAGTGCTTTTTGAGCATAAATCTCTGGCATTCATAGAATCAAAACATTTGGAAAAGACCTTCAAGATCATCAAGTCCAACTGTAAACCCATCACCCCATGCCTGCTAAACCATGTCTGCATGCCTCATCCACACGTTTCTATTCACAACATCCCTGTCGATGAGCTGCATCGTCCAACACAACAGCGGGTGCTTGATACACATTAGTGAGTTCTAAGACCGCCTCCAGACCTTCAGACCAGCTTCTCACTTCCAGCACTTCCCACCATCCCGACCCCGCCGGCAGTGCAACTTGTCCTGCTGTAATCCCAGGCAACAGGGGCCTCCTCTTGAAGGGAGGTGGCTCTTACTGGGCGTTCAATGTCTGTGTTTGCAGTGGCACGGGAAAACCACCATGCATAAAGAATTGCAATTTGCATGAGAATGACAAGGCAAAAAGCGAGGAAGTGGTGGGGCTATCCTCAGGCCAAGCCTTTCTGCCTCAGTGAACTCCATTTGAATTCCTCTTGAAACACCAGCTCTGCAGCACTTGGACTATATTGAAAAGGTCACTGGATGCAGTGTCAGACACACTCTCCAGCTGCACGACAAGTGCACAGAGAGGGATTCCTAATAATAAATCACGGTCCAGAGCGACTCTCTGAGGTATGCGCTCTACCTATTTACCAGGAACAGACCATTTTATTATTCTCCTTTAATGCTGAGGCGGAGGTGTCAATATGTATTTTCCCAAGCACTAATGTGGAGTCATTTCTTGGAGCTTGTTACATTTGGTGAAGATGGTGTGTAAAGTCTTGAAGATCCAAAGCTCATTTCCATCCATTGAAAGGGCCTCGGCTGGGTCTCACTTACCTTCCCTCCTGCCTCTCCAAGCTTGAGACTTTCTATGTGCAATGGAGGGTAGTGGCACTGGAAAGCCATCCAGGCCAAGCCAGTTGTCCTGCTGGGTCATAACACCAACAACCTCCAAGAGCGGCCTTGACATCCATGTTGGCATCCATCTCATCCAGACACCAAATTTCATCTCCTACTAAAGCCAGACAGAAACCCTGTAATGTAAAGTGTTTCCTTTCCACTCAGATTTGATGCTTTGCCTTGAAACCCTCTTCTATGAAACTGATTTTTCCCCTTATCCAAATAATAACCAGTCCTTTGCTAATACCTGGGAGAGCTGGTGACCTGTTACAAGGAGCTCAGGAGAAGCAGCATCTTGCAGAGAGGTCGTGGGAGACCTGAATGACAGAAGCCTTCTGGGAAGTAAATGTGGCGGCACTTCAGCAAGACATTAAAGGAATCTTCTACCCAAACTACCTACCAATATATGGCAAAAAATGCATTTTAAGCCCATTTGTACATTAGTTGCTAAATATCATAATTGTCTCCAGCTGGGTAACAGAAGGATCTATTCAATAAATCTTTACTGTTTATTTTTTCATTTTTATTTTTTTCCCTTCCTTATATTATAAACATATTTCCTCCCAGTTTGCTCTGTGCCTGCAGAATGCTTGGTTTACGTCTCCTCGTCACACCTGTTTTCTATTACTTGTCATCCATTATTTTAATTCCCCATCTATTGTGCCGAATCCTAAAAAGAAAGACATTGAAAGACAAGCCCATGAGAAGGTTTTAATAAGTAAAACTTGTATTTTTCCACACTGTGTGCAAGGAAAACGTCCAGTGAATAACCCCTGATTGTCAGGTGTAGGCATTCGCATCATTTAAGTGGTGGGATAATTAGGAGGCAAACGAAGGTTTACAGTTCTGTAAATATCTCAGAAAGACCATTTGGCTGCTTGATCGGCGGAAGGATATTTTTAAAACTGTCATTTGGGATTCAGCTGTATTGCTAATTAAATGAGAATTTCATAAAAATAATCAGAAAAAAAGTCTCTGTTAATTGGATAATTATAATGAACAGACCTGCTAAACAGAGACATAAACCTCAAACAATTGAAAGGGAATAAAAAAGTACCATGTTATCATGTAATGCCAGGCAGCTTTTTCACTCCTGTTTCAAGTTTTAACTTTTAGTCTTTTTTTTTTTCATGAATGGCATCCAAAAAATGTGCTTTGCAATCATAATTTTCCAAACTTCAATTTAGCGTCAGCAACGCATGGGTAATAGTGACTATCGCATTAACAGCATCCTTGCCTTAAGACTTCTTGCATTCTATTAACAGCTTTTGTGTTCTGCAATAAATATGATGGGGAAATGCATTAATATTGTATGGATGTTATTCATGCAGGATAGTGGGTTTATTGAATTAGTGATTCTTTGTAATAATAACGACTTCCAGTGCTATATTGTGCAGTAAAATACATGGAGTCAGGAAGGAGCTCAGAAGCCTAATGAAAGACTAAAATATACAATTTTGTTAGTGCTCTTTGGCATTTGATTCTCAGCTACTGCATACATAGGGAGCGGCATGTACTTTCTCCTCATGCAGTCAGACGAGGATTGACCATAAATGTACAGGGGCAGAGTCTACAAACCATGCAGGTGCAGATAGCGATGCACAAGCCCTAGATGGACCCTAAAGCGTCTATTGGAAACTCCACATCTCTGCGATGGAAAAACAAAAACAAAAACAAAAATAGAACTTTGTGAGAGCTCACGGTAATGAGAATTGACTATCTTACATGAGAAATATCGATTAATTACTCTGCAGTGGAAAAAAAGGCAACTCTGATGATAAACATTTTTTGACTGCAGTGTAAATGGTTGTTTCGGAAGTACAGAGAGACATATCATAAAAAAGTGGTGAAATGAAGTCATCTCCCAGATGGAGATGGCAGCCAGGTTTATTGGAGGGGCAAGAAACAGTGAGAGAAATTTTGGCCGAAGACATTATTTTTCTAACAGTGCGTCAAGTAAAATTATCTGCAGTGCTTCTGGTTCAAGTTCAGTTGTTTTTTGTTTTTTTTTTTTCTTCTTCTAGAAGAATTTCTTTAACAAAATGTGTATTTAAGCGTTGGGTTTGGTACATTGCTTGATTTTGAATTTGGGATTTTGAATCTGGGCAACCTGAAGTACTCTCCAGGGTTGTGACTTTAAACTTGCTGAGATGTTGCTCTGTTGGTGCATGTGCTGTGCTCATGCCACTCTGCCATCCACAGGGGCTGGGAAGATGTCCTGGAAAGAAAATATTTTAAAAGATATCTCTGCTGAATTAATATATGTAATATAAATGTAATATATATTTACTTAATGTATTCTGCTAAACTTAATATATGTATTTATGTACTACACATGCACAAAGGCAAGGAAGAAACCTCCAATAGTAATAATTTGCAAAACACATAAATTAATGTTATTATCGCTATGTTCAAGCAAAATACCTGCTAGCACACAATATGCACAGAGCTTCACCCTTGGCTTCTGCCCACCTGGTGAGACAGCAGCAGGTCAAACAGAGCAGCCACCTGCCCTGCTCTGCTCCTGTCCGGGTGGTTCAGTTACATCCCAATAGACAGCGGCACAGAAATGGAAAGGAGAATCTTCTTCCTAGAGCTCCTCTGCTGTCACGTTTGGATTATAACTTGCAAGGAGATAACTGCTTCGGCCCTGCTCCACCACCATGTACAGGATCCTGTTAGCACCCCAAGTCTTGGCCAAGATCCCAAACTAGTAGCTACTGTGACAGTCTATGGCCGGTCACAGCCATGTCATTGAAGGTATGAATTTTCTCTCTCTCAATAGAATTTCTGGGAAGTGGTGACAGAAATGGAAGATTTCTCCTCCACAAGCAATGGGACATATCATGTTACCATTACATATGTGTGTATATATATGTAAGTAGGACTGTACTAGTAAAAGTATGTCCATCTCCCCTCCACACACACATCCCAAAACTGTACCTGTATAATCTGCGTACACAGTGTAAGTTAATGAAATCCAAAGGATCTCTTCTTTACGCTTACAAAACCTCTACTCTGTGCTAGCCACACTCAACCCAGCAGTGAAGGTCATGAGCAGGGAAGGGGTTGCTCTGAGGACAAAATGTGTGATGTCCCCCAGCAACTAGCAGAAGGCACACGATGCCATGGAGACACATCTTTGAATCCCAGTAGCACCTTGACGAGGCCAAGTGGCTAATTCCCACCTTTCACCATGGTCTTTCCTCCATGGACACGCTCAGGTGGCTTAGGGGTGCTGGGGGGATGAGGACAGACACCAACACTGCCCAGTGCTTACTCCTGAAGGGATTATGGGTGCAAAAAGCCAGCAGGTCCTGCCATGCAAGCTTCTTCTGCCCCTCAGACTCTTGTGCATCATCCAGTTAATTGCTGGGGAAAAAAATATTCTAACTGGAATGTTAAAAGGGGCAGATCTGGGTCTTCCATGATGAACTGGGCCACGAGGGCAAAGATGTTAAGCTAGTTATCAAAGGCTTTCCTTGTCCAGGGCGAGATCAACAAGCAGGGATGAGAGGCTTGCTTACAGCCCCGCACACCAATATTTCCCTTTTAACAACTGGCTGCACTCAGGCAGGTGGGTTGTTTTTAAACCGGCCCACGGTGATGTTCGGCACGAAGCACATCAGCAATTAATTGGGTTTGTGTGCCCATCTTGCACACACCCCTTGGAAACGTTCCCCCGGGAGATGGTAAAAGCCAGGGACTGAGCAGAGCATCAAGAGGAAGGTGTGATGCGGGAGGACCCCTATGTTAATCCCGCTCTGCCTCTCTCTCGTTATCGCCCCTCATTAGGACATCCTGGAGATGGGCTGCGTGGGCTCGGCTGGTGAGAGGCAAACGATGCCTTAATGAACGACAGCATCTCGAGCAGATAATGGACTGTCCCTCCGTGCCTCGGAAAGGAGGTGGCATTAGGCATAGCGTATCCCACTGCATTTAACATAATTGGATGAAATTTCTAATAGTTTGTTCACTCCAGGTAGGTACAAAAGTGACAGCAAAGGAAAAATAAAAAAATCGCAATGATAAAATATCCAATGCTGTCATCTGCTTCCGGACACGACTGTGGTCAACGGCACTCACAGAGCAGGATGTCTTGGGGGGCGGATCACGGGAGGAGAAATTTGCGCCGGTGGACAGAGCTTGATGCAAACCATGCCGGGCACCTTCAGCACTGAACTGCGGAGGGGCTGCGGGGCAGAGCGGGCAGTGTGTGTGCGGGTACCAACATTGCAGCAAACTGTCCGAGATATGCAGTATTCGCTTGCCCTGTGCTCAGGCGGCATCCAGGAGAGCCTTGCTCATTTAGCACTCATTTTCCGAGCGCACAGATAACACACAAACGGCAAACACGCTGGCGCCCTGTTCCAGCTAGGTACGACTTTAGCCCCACGTGGTTCCAAATATTTTCCCAAAATGATTACTTTTACCTCTCGAATGATTACTTCATTTAGCACATACATGAGAACTAAAATACTCAATATTAGCTCGTTTAAGCTCCTGTTCAGTGATGGATTAATCGCCTCTGTTTGCTGGAGCACAGCCCAGTCCATTTCATCTAAGGGCAAAGAAGGAATGTTGCTTTTTCTGGAAGCCTTAGGCATCTGCTGCGCTTTGCATATCTGGTCCTTGCACCCCCACCCTCCACAGAAAAAAAAGAAAAAAAAAAGTTAATCAATGCTTAAAATAATAATAATAATAAAACTATAGCTATAGATCACAGCCTTTTTTTCTCCCAGCTTTCATTGCAGGTGCAAAAAATGCCTATCAACACTACAGTCAGCAAAAGCCTGCATCTCCTCTGAGGTTTTAGATGTCACATCTTGTTACAGGGGATATTGCTTTCTGCTGTATTCTGCTGCATCATGGGCCATGCAGGAAAATGCAGAGAGCTAAACAAGCCTGAGATGGCCAGCACCATGTGAGTGGACACCAGCATTAGCACTGACCAGGCTGCGAAGGAGGAATCCTGTATGCTAAACATGATGGCCAGAATAAAATAAAAGCGAGAGGTCAAGTGACCAGGCTGACATGTTCAAGGTCTCTTGTAGTGCAGGATTAATAGAGATGCTGGTGACTCAGTGCAAGGAGTAAATGGCAGGAGGAAACATCCTCATCCATCATGCTTGCACATTGGAACGCCGGGCTGCCTCCATCACATGTGTGGAGGGCTCAGCTAAAAACGCTCGATGGAGTGTCCCCTTGAAGGCAGCTGTACACTTTATTTTTAAAGCATTTTTTTTCCTCTTTTAACTGCAGGGTGTAAATGAAGCCGGACCTGATTTAAGCCCAGGTGCTCTGAAACAACCCCCTTCATCCCAGCACTGGATGTCTTGTCCTCTAATCAGGGACAGGAAAGGCTGGAAAAGGGACTGCCCAGGTGGGGTGCAAGCACCCAGACCCAGCAGTACTTTCCTCCTGATCTGTGATTCCCATATGCAATTGGCTGAGTTTGTTCCTCTGCCTTTTAATCATCTCCAAAGCAAAAGAGTGTTAAATAAAGCAAAGGGCAGGGGTGGGAGCTGTGATTTGCTCAGCCACTCCGTTAGGGAGATCTATGGGCCTGCCTGCTTCTTGGCGCCACAAGAAAAACCTCTCCTTTGGTTGAGCTGCCGAGCGAGCGTGCCTCTGTCTTTGTACATTGTGAAAAAAAACATGGAACAACAAAATAATGTTGAAACATTTCAGACAATCTCCTTTATCCCGTGCTCAGTAATTACTCTTATTGTCAGCACAAGTAGAGAGGCATGTACCATTTGGAAGCGTTTAGACCTGACTGCATGTTTTCAAAATACAGGATCTTTCCAGGGACTCCTCTCTTCTCATTTGGTGACACAGGCAATTAAGTTTTTAAGAGGTTCCTCTGTAGCATTAGCAGCCTATATGATATTTCTTGAAGGCGCTTTTAATAGCATACTAAAGACAAATTGCTCGCATCTTCCTCGGAAAATAAAAGGCTACGTTCCAATACTGGAAGCTGACCAAGATGTTTGACATGAAATCCAAGCCACCTGGCTGTGCATCACTGCTGACGGTCTCCTGCTCCCGCCCCCCACCTAAATTACAGCAGTCTCAGGGTGTCTCCCACTGATTTGGGGGAATTGCTCGCCAAAACTAATGCCACTTAGTAGGACCAGGGCATGGCTCAGTATTGTCCCTGGCTCCGCTGTGGAGAGCATCCAGCTGCCAACGTGAGGAGTGAGGGAACAACAAGAGGCATTAGGTTCTGTCCCCTTCTTCACCTCTAGGTAATAGGAAATCATGGTAAAAGGAAAAAGAGGAGTCCATCTTTGAGATTGGCTCTCAGCTGCTCTAAAAGTATATTTCTATTAGACTGCAGCAAAACGCTTCCTGGCTGTAATGTATTTCCTCATTACAGTAAACATTCACATGGCATTTGTGATCGGGTTGCAGGAGTGACATTGCACAAAGTTGGATATAGCTGGGTAATAAAATCGCCTCTGATCTCACAAAGCGCAAAGCTCCAGACAAATAAAGTCTGTAAACAGTTCTGCACTTCAGGATGTTTTATGAGCTGGACCATCATTTACTTAGGGCTAAACCTGAAGAAGTTCATTTCATCGCTTGCAGAAGACGCAGAGTCGGCGAGGAGGCTTTGTTCCTCGGGGGGAGGCAGCGATGGGTGAGGTTACTGCAACCCAGCTCTGCGCCACCTTTTTCCCATTCGCTGTTTGCAAGTCGGTGTCATTCATTCCACGTTCTCCTCACCCGGCAATACTTCGATGATATTTAGAAACGTATATAAATGTCAGCAAGCCTGCAAAAGCCCACAGGACTCTGCAGGAGCGGGTAGCGATGGAGCGCGGCACCATCACGTTACACTGAAACCCAGCATTGGCAAGTGGGGCTGAGCTGTGCAGGGCATCTCAGACAGGTTGTCCCTCGCTCAAGAAGAGCCTGTGGGGGGCAGGACAGCTGGACAGCATAAGCTAATGCATCGCTTAGTGTTATCTCTAGCAGAACCAACCCCGTGGATGCAGGTGACAGAAGAAACCAAGCTTGTCCAGGAGACCCTCCTTTGAGCCCCCAGGCCACAGCAGAGATCAGAGAGGGAATACACAAGGCAGGATCCCCTTCCGTAGGAGCTCTTGAGATGCTGCAGACCGGGCCGCGTTCCAGCAGAGGCCAGAAAGCCTCTTGCTCACTACATGAACACACACGGCTTTGTGCGTTTTAAAATACAGCTGCCAAGTGGGGCAGCTTCCAGAAGCAAGAGCTAAAAAACTGGCACACCACGAAAGCTTGGACCCTGCAGCCTGCTGACCTGCCTGGCTGCTGCCACCCACCCCTGGCGGCTGCGCTTTGAGCAACGAGGGGTCCTGGCCAACCGTGCTCGTGCAGGGAGGTCATCCTGCACATCCGAGGCTCAGCACGTCCCACATCAAAACCAGGGCAGCAAGAGACCTTCCGGCCCGGAAGAGCCATCTCTTGGGATTCACAAGGCACTACTGGTGCAAAGCGAGTGCTTCATGGGGACATTAGGTTTCTGCTTTCCCTCTGGCTTTGGGAACAGTAATTTGGAAGAGAAAATTTAGCATCCCATCCTATCGCCTATTTCAAAGTGCTGGACTCGTAACTGCCAGTGAAAACAAAGATGGTACCTGCGAGATGCAACCTGCAGGGAACGAGACCACCTGCAGTAGACTCCCCTGGAAGGTTTAATTAGGCCTGGGCTGGCTTGCTATTTGAGAGGCTTGAGTACAGTGCATTGCTATAGATCCAAAATGTTCCAGTAGTGCTGGTCCCAGAGTCACACCTGAGTTACACCAGCTGCAATTAAAATTGATAATGGTGATGATGTGTTGGCCCACATAGGGCCAATGTGACTGGGTTGCCTTGTCCACCTGAAGTTGGAAGATTGGAAATGCCACAGTCTCCCTGGGCACCTGATCACCTCCACAGTCAACATTTTTCCATCACCTCTAACTGCATCAAAGTTTCCTTTGCTGCAGTTTGTGCCTGTTGCTCCTTGTCCTGTTAAAGTGTATCTCCAGGCAGAGCCCGCCTGCCCCCTCTCCATGTCCTCCCGCTACAGACAAGATTTCATCATTGCCTTCTCCAAAACCTGTTCTTCTCGGTCTCTTCCTGTGTATTGTGTGTCTCAGCCCCCTCGAACTTGGTGGCCTCCCCTGGGCTTGCTCTAGTATTCCCATATCTTCTTTGAAAGGGGAGCCGAAGACTGGAGAACAGTCTCCAATTCTCATCACACATAGAAGCAGCTCCAGGATCCACACCTGCATGTGGTAGCTATA